>VZDJ01000010.1:1398867-1652857 GCA_008694505.1 Cyanoderma ruficeps
GGTTGGTTGGTTGGCTGCCTGGGGTGATGGATCATGTGCAAGAGAGTCTGACACTGTGTCAAATATGGGATGGCCTCTGTTCAGGCCACAAAGGACATCAGTTTTCTCAGCTCCAGTTTCCAGGATTCAGGACGGCCATATAAGTACATTTCAGCTGTAAGGTATTTACCATTTTGATTTAAAACTCATCTGCATAAAGAGTATGTTTCTCATGGAATTTTTTGTTCTTCTGGAGACATGATTTCCTGTGGTTAAATAAATGATGGGGAGTTTTAAAATCCATTCCATTTTGCATAATAAACGACAGCCCTTTTACTGCTCTGTGCAGATCATGAGAGAAGAAATGGATGTAAAGAGAAGGTGAGAAAACAAAACGCAGAAGAAAATTGGAAAGAAGGAAAAAATCTGATATGCAAATCAGGAAGAAAGGGTTCACGGGGGCATGAGGGAAAGGAAAATTTGACAGTCTCGCTATAGTAGAATGAAATTAAGTTTTCTGTATATTAGTAAGTGATTAAAATAACATAACAAAGAGAAAAAATACTAAAGTAATATTAAAGCAATGCAATTTTCAGCAGGAATCCTTAACAAAAGTAATTTTAATAATTTAATAAGTAAATGTGTGCTTTAAAATCATAAATGTGAACTATTAAAAAAATATTTTGGAAATCAACTCTTTCTACCAAACCTGTAGACTTTTATTTGAATAGCCAGCAGTGGTTTTCTAGTGTTACTTTGTATTTGAAATTCAGATTTAGAAAGTGTCAAATTAATGCCACCAGATTTTACTTTTATGCTGATAATATAGTAACTTACACATTTTTAAGTTAAAAGTAGTCCTGAATTTACTGCCATTTTAGGGGGATTTTTACAAGATAGAGAAGCAAATTGGCATGGAATATGAATAGTATTTTTTCAGGCTGCTCATTCCTGAAAATTAAATTGGTAGGGGATGTGAAAAACAAATGTTCTTCTGTTTGCTGGCTGAAGGTGACAGAGGCCCCAGATTGCCAAGGCAGAGCTCAACTGGAATTCTTCTCATCAAACCAAGTCATTGCACTTCATCTAAACATCCTGCTTTAACTGGGGGAGAGGGACAAGGATTTTTTTTCTTTTAATCTTAAAAGTAATCTCCAACACTCTGGCAGGATTGTGTGCCATGTTTGCCACTGGGTTCTTCTGGTTTTCTTTCCAATGACTTTCCCCCACACACCTTTTCCTTCTATTAATCATTGTGAAATACACATCAGCAAAGATGTTTCTGCCAGACTTCTGACCTCACCATATCTGAATGGGGTGTCGAGGGTGAAAAGTTTATCTCTGCAAAGAAGGTAACAAACTATCACTGGAAGCACAGGATTGTCATCCTGATCAGTTTGAAATTGAAGGGATGAGAAATAAGCCTTTTTCCATTCTTGTTTGTGTTGGGGAGCAGTGCATGAGTGCACTAAAAAAACCTCTGAGACAAGGACGTGCAGATCTTTCATATTCAGCAGGAGGATTCTGTTCTGACCTGCTCTTAAAAGAAATAAAGTACAATACAATACCTTGAAAGAAGGATAAATCTTTAGACCCTGTGCAGATAAACAGTGTTTTTTAGTGATATATTGTTTTGGAAGTTCTCAACTAAGGAGAGATTTGTTATGCCTGCAAGCATTTCAGATGAGTTATGACTACTCGTGACTAATACGAAATCTGAATCCTGAATGAAGACATAGTTGGGCAGTGGTCCAGTGACACCAAGTTCTACTGATCTTCAGAAAATAGTTGTCACTTTTCTCTTGTTTAGCAGAGGATAAGTGTTTAATTATTATTTCTGTACTACAAACTCAAACAGATATGGACAGTGTATGGTCTGTGCTTATAACTTCAGATTTACATGGTGGATGTGTTCCATTTATTGTGGCTTTATTCCTAATTCTGGGGGATGCACGAAGGGTAATTTCTTCTGTAAGGTCAGTGTAGAATAGTAACTCATACTAGATTTCCTTGGCTTAGGACCTGCATTTGTCAAGACTTCAGAAATGATAGGTTCACCATGAGTAGTAAGCCTCCATATATGACAGCTGTCAGTGCTTTGACTGTGTCAGCAGTTTCAAGAACATCATGGATGTGTTGGAAATGCAGTGAACAGAAAACCTTAGAACTTCCAATGCACTGTTTTGCAGTTTGGAACCTCTCATGTGTCTGTGGGGGTTTTTTTTGGGTTTGCTTTTTGGTGTTGTTGTTTTTTAATTTTGTTCAGTTTTGTTTAGTTCTTTCATCATATCACACACATGGACATTAGTCAGTCTGTTTGGTGTTACCCACTTTTAGCACTGCATAGAATAAGACGTCTCTGGGTTATTCTCATGTTGGGAAGCCTGGGAGGTAATCTGTGAATTTGAATGTATATGGATGTGACTTGAGAGATGAAGAGTATGAAAAGGCATCTTCAGATCTCTGCTCAGATCAGCAGTCACTGGGCTGAGGAGTTTATGCACAGAGAAGACTGATTGTTCTGTCTGCATCTTTAGGGCTGCTCACACAAGTGCTCTCTGAAAGCACTGTGTACCTTTCGGGTGTACCTGCGGTTGCTTCTGAACATTTCTGTCTCTGCCTGAAAGCACCTTTCCACCTTGTAAGTGTAAAATCACAGGCTGAAGGACTGTACTATCTCAGATAGAGAGCTATGAACCATGTCAAATATTTGTTATTGAACAGGTTTAGCTGGATGGTTTTGTTTTCAGTGGTTCTAATGAAGAATGGACTTGGTGCTGTGTAATGTTTAAACTTGATTAAATAAGTTGGTCTAGTAAGCAAAAAGAGAACATGGGAAGGAATTCCTGAGCTGCCACAGACAGCCTTATAAAGTAGTGATTTTGCAAGGTAGCAATGCACTATAGAAAATTGTCTCAAAGTAACAAGAGGCACTTCGGTTAAATAATGTATATTCGTATTTCATTGAAAATGAGCATATATGGCTTCCCTCTTAAGCGAAGAATAAGGCAGATTTTGATTTATGTTTACTTACAAAGCATAGGACCTCTTGGGGTAATCTGAATCTGGACAGCCTGCTCTATGGAGAGACTAATTTTGCCTCTTGCCACGCCCAGAAGTATTAATTTTTTATGCTTGCTCCTTCCATGGTGGCAAAGAACAAAGTGCACTGGCCTGCCCCTGGTCAAGCCTTGTCCTCTCCCGTCAGTGGCAGCAGGGAGGCACCCAGGGGTGGTGGCAGAAGGGGTGCTCAGGGTGTGGGATGCAGCACGGCTCCCCGGGTTCTGCAGGAGAGATACTGCAAATCAGAAGTGTATGACAGCAGGGGTACTGAAGTGCAAGCAGTGCCAAGACCCTCTTACCCCATCTGATGAAAGTTTTCTGATCCGCCTTGAAACGAGCTTCTTCTAGACCCCAACCTTTAAAAAAACCTCTGTTTTTCTGTCACCCCTTACAACTCACTAGAATTTCATTACAGTCACTGCAGGATGAATGCTTTGCCATTGCTGGGAAAATCTCTGTGCCTGTGCTGCTGAGAAACCATGAGTCAGCTTGCTCAAGGGAAGGAGGAGGAGGCGAGGAAATCTCCTTTTATGATGAATCTTCCCACACTTCCTGCTGTTTCTGTTTTGGGCACACTGGTTCAGAAGCTGTGGGCTGTTTTCTGCCTGGCTCTCTGTGTGTGAAAATTGTTCCTTCCCTAAGAGGGATCACCTACTTGTCCTGATATGAGGTGACAGTATCCCACGCCTTTCCCCATCTAGAACAAAAGGGATAATCTTTCATCTCCACTCGAAGCGAAGCATGGTGTCATGGGGGGACTAGGACAGGAGAAAGCCCTTGCTGAGCTCTGTAGAATTTCAGAGTCCAGCAATGTTAGAGAGGTTTTCTGAGTCACTCTTTACTCTGAGAGGCTGCTGTTTAGTCTAATCCTGTGGGATAAATATATTCTCATTAAATTCACAGGGACTCACATCCTAACTTAACTAAGGCGTGACCGGACTCACAACACTAACAGCAAAGAGTTTTTTGCAAATAACTTACCACACATTTGTGCAGGCTATGCAGTAAACCCCCCTACTTCTGCCTCTGCTTGGAAGGTCATATTCTGAGGGAGAGCACAACAGTGCTGAAATGGTTTTAATATAATATGATTCTGGATAAAAATGATGACAAAGAGGTAACAAAACAGTGCAGTTCACTTGCTGGAAACATCTTGCAAGTGCTTCAATTATATTTCATGCTTGAGTTGAGAGCTGCTACAATAGTGACAGAAGGAGAAAAATAGAATTGCTTCATTTCTTTTCTCCCACCCACGGATGTTTCTCAGTGTGGAAAATGAGTCATCAAGAAGAGGTATTTTTACTTTGCAACAGACATTAGAGAAATGTTGATCTTCAGGCTGTGTGTCAATTGATCTACTAGGGAAAAGGTCTGATCCTGCTTGCACAGATTTTATTTCCTTTGGAACCACTGCGAAGTGACAGCAAGAAGCAGCCAACACAAATGCCTCAGAATTCACAATCAGCTCAGGTGTGACTCCCACTGTGGCAGCTGTATGGCCTGGCTGACCTAAGGACCACCAAGTTTCTGGGGTATGAGTGTGCTTTGATGAACCTAGGTAGATGCTCAGCAGAGAATGATGATCCCAGGCCCTGCCCCGGCCCATTGGCAGTCACACGATGGGTCTGCTAGGACAGGGCCTGCTTGCCAGCTCAGCCTCAGCTCTGTAAGATATGGCATGGGGCATCTGTTACTTTTGTAGATGTAGACTGACATATTGCAGCTTTCAAGAAGTTTTTTAGAGGTCTCCTGTCGCAAGTGAAAAGTTAGCATCAACTAAATCATGAGGTGGGCTCTTGGTTTGAGAATATAATCAGCTGGGATGTCTGGGGGTGCTGCCATTTGCCATCTGAGAATTTGAGCACTAATCCACTTTTACTTTGTGTCTTATTTTGGACTGTAAGGCTTCAATATAATGTGTAACAAACATAGGGATTTTATCTGTCATTGTCAAAGCATTTTGCAGAAGGGGAAGAGGAAACTTGAGGCTCAAAGCCATGTAAAGGAGTTAATCAAATTGATCTGCAAAGCGCAGACCTCATCCTCATTGTTTCTCACCACACTTTTATTCCTCTAAGCACTGCAAAGGTGCTGATGGTTCAGAGGAATGTAAAGCAAGAAACCTGCAACCACAAACCAGTATTTCTCACCCCCAAACTAGTATTTATCACCCAAAACATGTTTTTCTGGCAAGCCAGTGTGACTGTTGAATTAATGTTTTTCCCTCTAACTACCTTGTACTTTTGTTAGTATTTACTCTCAGATACCAAGTTTGCACACATCTGGAGAGCTTTCTGTGTTGTTCTGTATAGGGTTTGCACGGCCAGGTATTGGTAGCAGGTGAACTAACAGGGGTGACTTCTGTGAGAAGCTGGCAGCAGCTTCATCCATGTCCAACAGAGCCACTGCCAAGTGGCTGCAAGATGCATTTCCTGCTGCTCAAAGATGGGCCTATCAGAAAAGGTGTTAACACCTTTTTGATATTTAAGAAGGGAGGAAAAAAGTTATTGCACAGATGTAGTTGCAGCCAGAAAAGAGAGGAGTTAGAAGATGGGAGAAGAACGGCTCTGCAGACACCAAGGTCAGTGGAGAAGGAGGGCAGAAGGTGCTCCAGGTGCCAGAGCTGAGATTCCCCTGCAGCCCGTGGTGAGGCTGCTGTGCCCCTGCCGCCCACGGAGGACCACAGGGATTCAGAAATGGACCTGCAGCCTGTGAAAAAGACCTGCAGTGAAGCAAATGGGTGCCTGGGAGGAGGCTGTGACGCCATGGGAAGACTCTACAGGAGCAGGGTCCTTGCAGGGACCTGCAGACCCATAGAGAGAGAAGCCCATGCTGGAGCAGGCTTTCCTGGTAGAACTTGAGACCCTGTGGTGAACACACACTGGAGCAGCCTGTCCTTGAAGGACTGCACTCCATGGAAGAATGATTCATGTTGCAGTAGTTTATGAAGAACTGTTTCCCATGGGATGGACTCATGTTAAAGAAGTTCATGGACAATTATTTCCCATGGGAGGGACCCATGCTGGACCAGGGAAAGGACTCCTCTCCCTGAGCAGTGGCATAGAAACGCGCTGAGGGAGCTCTTCCACCGGCTAGCTCGCTCCCTGGCTTCTATAAGAGAGAGGCTTGGTGGTTCTGAACCTCAGGCTGAAGTGTGGTAAACGGCGTGGAAGAAGGAGTGGACTCTCGCTTGGTTTTAGCTGGCTTTGTTCTTCCCGGGTACCTCCCATGTGCAGATCCACAACATAGTGGCAGGAGCAACATGTGATGAGCTGACTATAATCCCCATTTCCTGTGTCCCTGCACTACTGTGGGAGAGGAGGTAAACCCCAGGAAGGAGGAAGAAGTGGAGGGAAGTGTCAGAGTCCAGGGCATCCCTTCAGTTGCCCTGGAAGGTCACAGACCTCAGCAGAGAGGCCTGGGACCCAAGAAAGAGGGGTCTGGGGTCTGTCCAGGGGGGTTTTTGGGACCCTGGCACAGAGCCCAGGAAGACACAGGCTGTGATTTCAGTCCATGGGAAAAACTTCCAACACAGAGAGGAATTACAAGTCACAAATGTGTGACAGACAGTAGTGTAGTTTATCACCGGGTTGAAAATTTTCTAGTTTTGGGTTCTTAGAATTGGGGAACAAGATGAAGGATTTCGGGTGGTACCCTGGGTTCTTCTTCTCCCTTGGCATCCATCTTCTGCAGTGACGGTGGCACAAAGTAGTTTAAGGAGATTGGCTCACAGTAGAGATGACCCCTTTAGTATAGGTAATAGGCATTGGCACAGAATTGTAAATAAGTCACACTCAATTATCTGTATAAGAGGCAGTGACCTCCCATCACGGGGGGAGTCGCATCCTGTCCAAGCTGCTGTGAACATCTCGGCCGGACACGAAGAAAAATGTACGATAAGAATTAATAAACACACGAGAAACCAAGAAAAAAACAAGACCTTGAAGACTCCAGTTCATTCTCGTGCCAGGCTCAAAGCCTTCAGAGGGCAAAAGGACTCTCTCGAACCACCACCTGAGTCTCGGGACAGAGAAACCAAACCTGAGAGGGAAGGTGGTGTTAATTTTCATTTAATTTTCCCGCTCTGATTTTGATCAGTACTAGAATTCAGTTAATTTCAGTGTGAGTCCTTTTTGCCCATGATGGTATTTGGTGAGTGATCTCTCTTCCTGTGCTTACCTCATGAGCCTTTTGTTACATTTTCTCTCCCCCCTGCACTTGTGGCGTTGGTGGGCACCTGGCATCCAGCTGGGGCTAACTCATCATGATAACTGATCTTTGGAAGTTTGTGAGCTGTGAGGATTATAGTTAGGGTATCTTTAACCATGCTCTGGTGGCTATGTGGTTTATCATTTTTGGATATCACATAAGGAGTTGACACTTATTTGTGTAAATCCAGCACAAAGACTGTGTCTGCCAGTAGTTGTCAATTGTGGTAGCCTGGCAAAGGTGAGGTCCACACATCTCGATGTCACTAAGTCCACCTGGTAGTGAGACATGGGGTAAGAAATTAGGAAGGTGTTGATTAGGAAACAGGCATTTAGATGATGCATATTGCTTAATATCTGCTGCATTTCACTATACTCATTGTCTGGGAAAGAAAAGCAGGTTGTATAAGAACAACATGAAGGAATGCAAGGATGGACAGTAAGGAGGACGACCACCAGAACAGGATGCAAGTATCCTAAGCCTCAAGGACACTAAGATAACAAGAGTCTGTAAGTTCCTGGGAGATCAGACTGACCATCTGGCTTGGACTGTGACCAAGGGACTTCTTGTGTCAGTTTATTTAAATTGTATGTGATTTCAGTGCAAAGGGATTTGGAAAATTATAAATTTTTCTCCATTTTTTTTCCCTTCATCTTTGGCTAGATCTCTTAATGGATTGTAGAGCAGACAGCTCACTTGCATTTCTCACGCTGAATTTTTACTTACTGAAATATCCCCTTGTTAGATCCTCTGTGAAGCTTTGTAACCACATGGAAGCAATTTTTCCCTATGGAAATAGATGTCAGGGCTCCCACTGGGTTTAGGAAGAGCTCTATTTAGAAAAATAATTGCTAGGCATTCCCAGTTCGTATCACTCTTCATGTCTTTCCAGTCCACATGTTCTTTGGGTTAAAGCATACCCTGCCCTTGCCCCTCTGTTGCAGAAGAGGGTCTGGGGAGGTTCATTTGTGCCTGTGGATTTGAAAGAAGAGGTACAAATAGGGAGACAAAACAACTTTTGCCTTAGAATTCTGTTTTTCTGAGGGCATAAGATCCACTGAGGTTACTGAAGTGATTGCATGACCCTGAAGAGAAGAATGGAGTCCTGTGTTAAATACTTTATATGCCTAGACCTTCAGGTACACCTGAATCAGCTGTACCCTTTTTTTTTCATATTCAGATTTAGGTTTAGACTGTAGTTTCTGCTTGCACAAATACAGCTCAGTGGAAATACATTGTGAGAGTAGTTGTTGCCTATGTTTGCCTACTTTATTAGGCACATTTACAGTATGCTGCATTTTTGTTTCTCTTCTGATCTAATAGAGTAAAAATAGTACATCAAATTATATTAGCTTCATTTTATACTTACTCAATAGTGGATGTAGTGTCTTGCAGGATCTGCTTTTTATTTTTAAAATAAATCAAACAAATGAAACGTCGTTATTTCCCAGTAATTTCATTTCTTTCTAATTATAATTTTCAGAGGCAAGTGGTTTTGATATTAGAAAGATGTAGTATGCATTATGCTGATGTTCATTAGGTTAGAATGACATGGTGAATTCACAGAAGGGGAGGGACAACAAATTGTTTGAGAGATTGAATTTGAATTACTGTAATTTCTCATTAAAGCCTGGATTCATTAGTGAAGTATATCAAACAAGAACAATTTTGTTTGTCACATTTCAGTGTGATCTGCGTTTCAAAGAATGTTTTCAAAAGAAAGGGAAGAAATTCTATAAAGCAAAGGATTTATTTGTCTGTAGATTAAAGTCACATAGCTAGCTCTGCATGATCTTTTTCTTTCAATTTTGCTTACCAGTTTTCTATAGCATTGCTACATTTGAGCTCTGCACTGGCTTTGCTGCTTCTGTAGAGCTTTTGGCAGTGTTGGGAGGGTTGCTGTGGAAATGTGCTCAGGTTCAGTAGAGTCTTGTATGATTGCATTGTCCCAGTTATATAGCTATACTCTTCTCCCAAGGGAATGACTTCTTGTTCCCGTTGTCTCTTAGGCTATTTACAGCCTAACATAAGTAAACTTTAAACATAACATAAGTAAAATTTAAAGTTTTGGAAAAATCAGACTGATTACTACACATCTGGTTCTCTTTGCAGAGAGTTTAGAAAATGTGAGGGCAGTAAAATCCCTTTGCTCTGAGAAGCTGCTGTGACCCGATGTTTAGTGGAAGTTTGGTAAAAATGTGTAGGGAGTGTTCCAAAGGTAAAGCTCAAAGTCTTTATTTTATTGAAAATGCAGTCGCTTTCATGTGAGCCTTTTTACTCTTTTGAAAAATGGAAGTGGCAGGGTTTTGCAGTGTGCACTGGAGCAAACCTGTGTTGTCTGTATTACGTGGAATTTCGTTGCATAACATATTCATGGTTGAATATACCTAGCTAAAGTAGGCACATGGTAGATGTAATATTCTGCTTGTGTATCTGATGCCTTGAAAAACTGTAGCAAAAACTCACTCAACCCACCCATTGGGAAATAGGTAGTAAGTCACCTATTGGGTTTGAAAGTGCTTGTATTTGGCAGGAGACAATCACTGTGAAAGATTGGTAACCTGTGGATAACAGTAGTTTTGCTGTCATTGAAGAGTGTCCTATGAGGAAGGATGATTTCTATCTTGTACCTGTGATAGAAGAGATCTTCTGTTATCCACTACAGACTATCTGTGGAGCTTACACAATCCAGTGTCATTGCTGAGCATTTGTTTCCCACTCATAAAACAGAACCATCCAGGAAAATACCTCCAATATCAAGCCCAACCAACAACACAGCACTGCAAAGCTTACAAGCAGACCACATTCCCATGTGCCACATCCATGTGTGCCCTACACTCCCCCAGAGATGGCAGCCCCACCATCCCACAGGGCAGCCACGGCTTTCCCACCAAGACATTGTTCCAGCACCTTTGGTAGTGTTTCCACAAGCGCAGAGGTCCAGAAGGAATGCAGCTGAGTACAGGGGCAGGAGGTGTGCCGTGTGGCGGTCTGCCAGCTACAAAAGTTGGGAGGAAAGAAGGAAACATTTATTTCTGTTCCCTTTGACTCAGAGTTTTGCATCTGAGTAACTTGGAGTGAAAGTCAGTGATTTGTGTGGTGGTGGTGGTGGTTGTAGTTTGGGTTTTGGGATCTTTTGTAAAGCTTGAAATTTATTTGCTATTACTACTAACTCCATTGTTATTACATGTTGTTATTTAAAGTCTTTGATCTGATTGAGTCATTTAGGATAAATTTTGTTTGAATTTCCCTTTGAGCACTAAGGATCTTACGCTGCGAAGTGGTAAATAGCCTTGTGCTCCCACACCCTTCTCAGCAGGAGCTGAGAATACTGCAGTGCCCCAGGAGGTGGCTGGATCTTCATGAGGCCAGGTCACACACAGTCTAGCATATTTTAAAAACAGGATGAAAGTTTTCAGGTGTGTTTTGGTTAATACATCATGGCCTCTCCTACAGTAATAGTTGCTGTGGCTTATTATATCATGGTAAGTATTTTGGTAAACAATAAAATCTTGCTATATTTTTCAGGCCCTCAGTTATTCATGTCCTGTTGTGAAAGAAGCCTGCTATTTTTCCTTTTAATTTTGCAAATAAGTGGTACTACTTTACTGTTCCATTTCACCACAGGCAGTAATTTCAAATGGTTACACCACTTCTTTTGGGCTTAGTGACACTATCAGATAATGGAAAGTGAGCGACCTTTCAAAATGGAGTGAACTATAATCCCTCTGCAATCGAGTTCTTGGTTTTCAGTTCTGGACTCAGCAGCCTGCTAGCACCTGAGGGGGCTGTGAGAGAGATGGGGGTGTTTGTTTAGGGTGTTTACTTGTCAGGTGCTCGCATGACTCAGGTCTCCAGTGCCTCTGTAATAAACAGTCCTGTGGGCAAGTGAATAGTCTGACCCCTTGTCTGCTTGTAAGTTTTCCAGGGGAATTCTTTTGACATGGAAATGTTATGTGCCCACCCACTTGTGCCAGTATTACCTGAAGGTTTTTCTGTGTGAATCCTTTTCTCTCAAGACCCTAAGCCTCAAATTTGAAAAATTATCTTCACGTGGGCTGATACTTATGTTATTTGGGCTCTTCCTACTTGTAACTATTTGCAGTTTGGTGTTTGCATGTTTTGCGTGTCCTGACATGCCTAAGATGACGCTCTGTATCTTGGTAAAACTGACCCAGATTTTAAAATGTAGATGTCAGAATCTAAATGTAGATTAGATTTTCGAATGTAGATGTCTAAACATAGAGGTTTTTTTAATCTCTATATTTAGGTTCCTCTGTACAGTGGTATCAGTAAACAGGGTGACAAGCACTTGCAGCTGCATTACTGTTTCCACTGATGCTTTCTGTGGAGTCTGGACCACGGCTAGCTGAGCAGTCCTTCAATTCACTGCAAGTGTATATAGTGTCAGAGAGACATCCAGAAGGAGGAGTTATTCTTCAATGCCTGATCCTTTCTTCTTTCATTCTGTAGGTTAATTGGTTTTGTTCACTTCAAGCCATCTAATTTTTCTCTACATTAAGTCTTTGTAGCTCTGTCTTTATTAAAGGCTCTGAGGAGATCTTCAGATTAAGAGCTCTGTGTTAGTGAAAGGGCTTACTGGTCTTAACCTCACATTAGTGGAAGACTGAAGTTTTCTGGCTGTGTTTGCTTTCATTCTCTAAACTTACTAGAAATGCTTAATAATAGAATGCCTGATTACAAAACTTACGCTTTACAGGTTGTTTTTCATCTTCTGGGTGCTTTCCAAATTTCAGTGATAATTTTGGTGGGTGAATGTGCTAAATAGTGCAGTCAGAGCAAAGAGTAAGGAAGAGATGAAGGGAGTAGATCATGTTTGACAATTTTTAGTTGCAAATTTGCTTATGAAGAAGCTAACAGAAGGATAAGCCTTCACTTTTTTCCTGGGAGTTTTGCCTATGAAGTTTCATGGGACCAAGATTTCATTGTGTTGTTTTGAAAAGCATGTACCAATTTTGAGTACCTTAGATGAGTCCTGTTTTGCCATTTTCTCAAAGGTATTTAGATGCTGGCCTCATAAAAGGTGCTTAGGTAGCCAGATCCCTTTTAAGATATCTAAATTTCTACCGAAATCTGCTACAAAATGGAAATTTTTGTACCTTAGTGAGTACATTGCATTATCTAAAATTGAGGATATGTACTGATGGTATTTTCAAGGGAATATAAAGAGTTTAGTTTTCTAAATACCATTTCTGCACAATTATTGTTGGCTAATTATTTTTAAAATCTTGACTCTAAGCCCTTTTTTTCAATGGTTCCTGCTGATTTCTCTTGGAGATGTAGCGGTTCAGCACACATGAAAGGTAAATCAGTGACTGTAAAGCTTTGTAGTTATGGATTGCTTTTTGAGAAAGTGTGCATTTTTTATTGCTGGGAGGCATATAACAAGACACAGCTGGGAATAGAACTATCTCTGCCTCTGCAAGAATACAGGGGCTTCCTAAACCAGTGCTTCATCTGACATGTAATTAGTTTTTTGAGAAGAAAGGAATCTAATTAAGACTGGTTGAAGGTTTTTTTAATTTTACCTTTACAAATTAAAATCGTATTTAAAATCTTAACTACAGGTTGGGGTAGGGTACTAATGTTATCTGTTGTTTTTTTGTTCTATAGTTTGCTTAGCATTTTCTCTAGGAATGTCTGCCAGGAAGTATTCAAATATGGTGTATTTGGGTGTATTCTATGAACAGTCATGCATCTTGAAGCAATCTTTGGCTCTAGAACAGCCCGTATAACTAAAATTGTTCTTTATTAGATGAGCTGCTACTAAGTATACCTAAATGACAAAAAAACCCCCAAAACTTCTGTATGCTTCCTATTGCTTTCTGTCATGAAGGAGAAACAGATTGTGTGATATTCAGGATTAGCTAAAATTCGTGAGAAGGTGGAGGAACAGTTTCAGATCCTCGCCAATGCTGCCACTTCAAATGTATAAAAAGCTCTTGAACTGAAATTCCCTGCTGCTGTTATTCTGCACCCTATTGAGATACAGTACTGGGTTATGCTTTGGATTTTTTTCCCTGAGTCACATTGAGAGTTGTCAATGTCAAAGTTAACCTAGAACTTTGCTCTCTGAGCTACTAGTGAGGAAGGGAGGTGATATATTGCTCATTAACATTTTACTCATGGAAATTAGCAATAGGAAACACAGTTGTTAGTAACCTTGCCCATGCAAAATTTTCCCGTTAATTTTACTTAAACTCTTTCTCCATCCTGGCTTTAAATGATTATGTGATTAGCCCTCTACCCATTCCCTGGAAGACTAACTCAAAGTTTAATGAGGGTCTCCATTTCTGATACTCAGTCAAGTTATGCGTTCTCCTCTAATTTCACATGGATATGGCTTGCCATTTTCCCACAGGCCATTGTGTAAAAATTACACCCATCTGGCTGGCACTCTGCAAAACATGTTGCAGTGGTCGTCACATTTTCTACCAGGCTTGCTCATTGATTTGCCATACTCTGTATACCTGGCTGTCTGGACCCACATAAATATTTTTCATCAATGGCTGTTCTTCCAGATTTGTGATTGTTTCTTGATAATTGCTGTATTCCTCTCAAATTTCTGATCTCTTCCTAATTTTAAGGACACCAGGACTGAACATTGTGTTAGAAGTGTCCCTGTGCCCTCAGACTGAAACTCTCATACCTGAAAAGAAAGGAATAAAAAAAATGTTTTCTTGTCATCTCATACTGAATTTTCCATTTTATTTGCTGTTTGTGAGTTTATGCTCTTCCATGACCATGGTGTAGTGGCAGAGATAGGTATCCCAGTGAGGCTCCAGGTGTCAGGAATGACCTACTCTGCTTTTCATGTTGCACCTTTCATCTCTGTAGTTCTTGGGTCTTTTGGGCAGAGGAGACAGACCCCACTGGCATTGCCCCAGCCATGCAGCATGCCTTTTTGTGTCTCTAACCACAGAAAACAGCATGGTTTTGACCATGTCCGTGTGGTGGGACAGAATGAGCCAACACTTCAGGTCTGCAAGCAGGCCCTGCATCTGTGTGCAGGAACAGCAGCTGTTTCCTTGGATTTAAATGTGTGCAGGATATGGGTCAGTGCTATACAATCTAGTCATTTTCAGAGGTGCTGGACTTCACCTTAGTGATTTGAAGATGGGACTCTGTGTACCTCTAAGCAATAGATAAATAACTGACTGTAGGTATGCCAGTGGGTCCTGAATTATGTGAATATATTACATTGGCATAAATAAACTGCTATGGGCAATTTCACAGGTAACATGTATTAAAAATCTTGTTCTGTACGATTTTGTCATGTTGAATGTGTGCACTTTTGGTGTAGAATGGTTTTAAAAGCAGTAGTTTGACATTCAAATAATATATTTGGAAGTTATATATAAAATTTGTAATAATGGTAAAGAAAGCTGTGAGTATGGAAAATAGGGAAAAGTATAATTTTAGTTCATAAATACAGTATTTCACCTGTACCAAGAAGTACTCAGGGCTGACTTTAGGGGGAAGGGGAAATAATTGAGTTCTGTTTTTGAGATATATCAAAGAATGGATGAGAAAGAGTGTTTAAATTGGTTACTTTTCCCCTGCACAGCAGTGCATATTGCACACCTCATTAGATAAACAAGCAAAATGCCAACTAATTAATGAATGTGTAGAGTGGTTGAAGAATAATTCCTAAGACCTTCCTCCTTTTCTGAACACTGCATGCAAAGGAAAGGAGCCTTTCTGCTTCTTAGGGATATAATGCAGTTAAACAGTGAGTATCTCCAGGGATTTATATGGGCTTAATTTTTGGTTTTCATAACTGCTAAAATGCTGAAATTATAAAATTATCGGATAAAATTTCTTATATCAAGCTTCTCTCCTCTTGGATAGCTGTTACTGCTCAGTGTGCAGTTAACCTCATGTCTCTGCTTTGGGTTCGTGGATGTTTCTTTTTGTGTCCTTTTATTTTAGTTTTGAAAAATAACAACACAAAGGCTTTGTACAGGGGCTGGACAAGGTGTTACTTTCAGTCAATCTGAATTGCAAATCCAATTACTTGAATTAGAACTGCAGGAGCCTCAAAACAGCCTTCTAGGAGGAACAATGTGGATCAGACCCTCATGGCTTTAAGATAACTCTTACATGGCTTCAAAAAGTGCGTAGAACAGTATTTTCTAACAGCATTGCTCCAAAATTGAAAGATGTAAGCTGAAGAGAGAAAAAACTTTCTTTCCTAACCAAAAAATCACCCACAAAACCATGAACAGCACCGAAAAAAACCCCGAAATCCCCCCAAAAACCAAACTGAAACAAAATCAACCTCTAGAAGGCATATGGTGGAAGAAAATGTAAACCATTTACCATCACGTAAATAAGGTGACCAAAGGCACATGATACTACATACTGCTCTGGCTGCTGCTGAGCTGGGCCAAGAGGTTACTGTCCTAAGGTTTTTTTAGTGCTCTGTTTACTGGGGAAGATGGAAATTGGATGAAGAGCTAATGGCTAATACACAGGGAGAATTCAAATCTACAGGACCAGTGGAGAGAAGAATACAGGCGAGAAGTATAAATGTATCCTTGTTGACAGGAGGGAGCTGCCCCTGGTCAAACAACAGAGGGCTTTAGTAGTTCTCAGTGAAATGGTCAGATTCTGGTAACTGTCTGGTTGTGGGGAACCTGGTTTTGCACATGTAGGAATACTTGGATGGAGCTCTTTCCAGAGTGACGCACCCACATACATTTCCCGCTCTGCACGCCCCCACCCCCCCGCCAAGTGTTCCTGATTTGTTAATTGTACTTTAAAAATGCCCTCATGTTTGCTCGAGTAATGATCAATCCTGAAGCCTTTGATGTATTTACTAGAAGTTTTTGTGCCTTTTTCATTGGAAGCTTTGTTGAAGGGAAATGTTTGAGCTGCAGTTTTCCGTGTCCCCTGTATTTGAATGGCATGCTAAATCAAGCAGGGCTTTATGAGTAATGTTCCCCTTTTGATTCAGGTGCACTTCAGTTCCATGAGAGGACCAGTAGCTCAATTATTCTTAGTGACAAATGCAAGCAATAATAATTTGACTCAGCGCCTCTGTACCCCCAGGTAATGTCAAGAAACGAAAGCAGTGCCATTTTTGACGCACTGACACCGCTCATCTCTCTTTGGAGTAGTTCTGATCTGTCATCAATGGATGTGCCTGGGACTTTTCATATGTCATCACACACGCACATTCTCCATCATCCAGAGGAAAAGATTACTCAGAACCACTTGTTATTCTTTTCTGTACAATTGCTGGTGCATCATGGGGAGTTAGGGTGTATGGTGAAAGGGGCTCGTGCAGAAATTTCCATTCTTTACAGGCATCCGTCTGTATCTAGCAGCAAAAAATAGCTGTGACTAATGCTGGGCCATCAGTTGTCGGATCACAAGGAATGCAGAAACCCACTGAACTAAGGTGTTTCAGGAGGTCTAAAGTGGCCTGAATATCTGTAAAAAAATTAGCTGAGATGCAGACGTGTGCATTCAAAACATTTTAAAGGGTACTTCAAAAGTTGGTTAGAAATCCATGAAGATTGTTTTAATAAAGAATCTAGAAAATGGTATGGATGTGAAATGACTGGCAGTCCAGTTGCGTAGAAAGATGCAAATATTAGAAAAAAAAAGGAAGAAAAGTGTTCAAAAAAATTTGCAGCCTTTGGAATACATACTGATTTTTTTCTCAAAGCAATGAAGTACTTGTTTCTAGAAAATAACAGAAGTGTAGTAGGGGGCCAGAAGTCTTTTATTTTCTGTTTAACTTGCCTGTAATCTTTGACAAGTACTAAAGTCTCCCTTGGGCTTCAGTGGGATTTAGTTCAAGTTCTAAATTATGTAAAAGAAAATCAATCAATCTTTAATATTGTGAGAGTATTTCTGCTGCATTTGACTGACAGTGACTTTTTCCATAGCTGTGTAAATATATGTGTGAAAACCCAAGTCCACCTCCTTTTAATTTTTGTTTCATTTGTGGCTTCTGATGCTTTCTCCCAGAAAATAAAATTGTTTTTCATTTCATAATCATTATTCTGTTTAATGGCATCAGTTTTAAAAACACTGCTTTAAACAAAGGTGGAAGTCCTGTGCTTCAGTCAGTATTTTCCAACGTGAAAGAGCAAAAGCCTGTATAATTGTATTTTAAAAAACATTATGCAAAATCCAGAAGCGCATTATGAGATAGGCTCTCTTCTCTATTTCTAACTGCTATGATTTTAACACTGTTTTGTCTGTCATTGTGTTTGGAGATAGACATCACTTTGTGGTTAGTGTTTTATGCAACTGAAACATTTACTAAGTTCTGTTTATGGTTATGTCACATTACTGAGACTGTATTGTATCATGAGTGAATCGAGTGCATTCACTCACGATACAAAATCATGTTTGTATTGGCTGATAGTATTCATGGATTCACTAAGTTTTATGAACTTTTTGTATTGTTTCGCTCAACTTTAGCAAGGCTGTGGTCACTGTGTCTCCTGGTGCCCTCGAGGGAAGCTCTGGAAGTGTGGACTGGGATAGGGAACAGCGAGGTTGATTGAGAACTGGCAGAGCAGCTGGTCCCAGAGGGTTGTAACCAGGGGCACAGGGTCTTGTCACAGTGGTGCCCCCCAAAGGGGTCACTACTGGGCCCAGTATTGTTTCACTTATTCATCAGTGCCTTGGGGGAAGGGCAGAGGCCTCCTCAGCACGTTCACTGATGACACAAAGCTGGGAGGAGTGGCCAGTACCCCAGAGCGCTGTGCAGCCCTTCAGAGGAACCTGCACAGGCTGGAGACATGGGCAGAGAAGAACAACCTGAAATTCAGCGGAGACAAATGCAGGGTCCTGCACATGGGGGAGGAATAACCCCAGGCATCAGCACAGGCTCAGGGCTGACCTGCTGGGAAGCAGCTCTGCAGAAAAGGACCTGGGGGTCCTGGTGTCCATGAGCCAGCAGTGTGTCCTTGTGGCCAAGAAGGACAGTAGTAACCAGGGGTGCATCAGGAAAAGCACTGGCAGCAGAGAGAGGGAGGTGATCCTGCCCCTCTACTCAGCCCTGGTGAAGCACATCTGGAGAGCGGTGTCCAGCTCTGGGCTCCTCAGGACAAGAGAGACATGGAACTTCTGGACTGGGTCCAGTGAAAGGTGACGAAGATGACCAAGGGACTGGAGCATCTCTGTTATGAGGACAGGCTGCGGGAGCTGGGCCTGTTCAGTCTCAGGAAGAGACAACTGAGAGGGGTCCCCATCACTGTCTGTCAGTGTCTGCAGGGAGGGGTCAGAGGAGGGACCAGGCTCTGCTCGGTGATGCTGAGAAACAGCACAAGAGGCAATGGGCAGAAACTGATGCCCAGGAAGTTCCACCTGAACATGAGTAAAAAATTCTTTTCTGTGCAGGTGACCAGGCACTGGAAGAGATTGCCCAGAGAGGCTGTGGAGTCTCCTATAAAGGAGATACTCAAGACCTGTCTGAACACAATCCTGGGCCATGTACTTTGCGGTGATGCTGCTTGGCCAGGGAGGTTGGACCATATGACCCATTGTGCTCCCCTCTAGTCTGACTCACTCTGTGATTCTGTGATAGGTAATGGAATAATATCATAGTTGAGGTTTGAAAAGGCCTCTAAGTTCATCAAGCTCAACTCTTAACACTTCACCACCACATTCACCACTAAACATATTCCCAAGTGCCACATCCATGCGCCTTTTGAATACTTCCAAGGATGATGATTCCACCACATGCCTAGGAAGTCTGTTCCAATGCCTAATCACCCCTTTAGTGAAGAAACAGAATAAAATTTGTGTCATGTAATTGTAAATGTACATTTGCAAATACATTCTAAAAGTCTCCATATTTTTTTGCTGAAGACAAAAGTGAATGCCAGCAATAGTTGTTTACAAAATCTGCAGGCAAGAAAATGCAGAATGCTGCCACAGTTCTGTGTATCTTATTGAATATGAGCTTCAGTGGACCACTTCCTCAGCTGGTGTGTTCGAAGTGGGATACAATCTTGCAAAGGCTCCAGACTAGAAATCAAGATTATTTTTCCTTACTTCTTTTTTTTTTTTTTTGAGAGCGCCACTGAAATGTAATGAGTGTTTCTCAGCACAGCACTTATACATACCAAGTGATGGAGTATCTTGCTAATTTACTTGTTCATAATCTGCTGAAAAACCTAACATTTATCATTCACTCATACTTGTGGCAGTTGAACACCAAGTGGAGAGTTTTTATTAAGTTTCTTTGTCATATCTGTAGTATTTTTTGCTTATTTTTCAGTAGTTGTTGAAGTTATTTTATATGTTCTGTTTTCAGCACAAAATGGAATGGTTGTCTCCAGGTTGTGACTTCATAAGATTTGTCTTTTGGTGGTGCCCCTTAAACAAGAGATACCTTTTTGCCCTAAAAAATTGCTGCTTCTGGCTTCTAAGTCTCTTCCACTGTTATTTGCACGCATGTAATCTACGTATAGATTGGAACACTTGACATTGGAGTCTTTTGCAGTGTGTTTAAACATTAGTTTAGAATTGTACTTCACATAGTCTAATTCACATGAGGTCAGTTACAAAAAAAAAAAAAAGAGTTTCTTTTTCTGTTAACTAATCCAATTATTTTTCTGTAAATAGTGTACCTAATTTTTCATCTGGTCAATACCTAAATGCCTTCATCTTCTACCAGTCCTCAAGGCACTTTTTCAAAGGTCATCTATTCCAGAAAGGCAATTATGCAATTTGAATGTTTTGTTTGGGTGCAATCCCACAGTATTTCTTCTGAAAACCATAGTTTCTACCCGGTATTTGTGATGTGATTTATTGTTAGGTTATAAGGTTTCAAAGTGGATCTCAGAACAGAGAGTATTGACAGTTGCTTGTGTTCACGGTGAAAGGCTTTTTGGAACCCATTCTGTTTTGTTTGAGGAAGAAGGCTGGTCAGAAGTGAAGCAATACAAATGATCTGGTTTCAGGATCAAATGGTGGTCATATGAAAGTGAAGTAGAAAAGGAGACTAAAGGTTGTGACAGTAATAGGAATCCACTGAAGAATTTGTAAGCATTTTCAAAGATAAAAACCCAAAAACTTGAAGATGGAAGTATTTACTGTATAACTATAGAACAGTCATGAAATGTTGATCTGCTGTGGCATGTTGTGGGCAGACATTGAAAATGTATGAATGTTGTGAGTTTATAGCTAGTAAGTGGTGAAAGAGTACAATTCCAGTTGCATCTTTTCTGCTGGATCTTATTCCTTTCTACAGTTTCACCTAGAAAAGAGTAAAAGCATCTTGCCTGTATCATGTTCTAGTCAGAAATGCTATGTAGATCATTGAAAAGGTCCTTTGGCCCAAAGGTTTCACCAGCATATTTTTTTTTGCATCACAGTTTCAGTAATATTTTTTCATCTCACCAACTTGTTCAAAAGCTGACCCAGGCATATAATCAATACCATAGTAATACTTCATGTTTCAAATTTATCCATCGCTTGCTTTGCTGAGTTTTAGTATTCTTCTTTATGTATAAAATTTAGTGCTGATTGCATTACATCATTGATGAGCTAGATCTGAGATTTTGGCATATTGTAAACAAAATCTCTTGTGAATTCTGTAGCTTCAGATGTATTATCATTAAGTTCTATTTACTCGTTTTTTGTATGTTGTTATAGATTGGCATTACCATCATATTCCACGTGACAAAAAAAATCTTGTTCTCTTTCTTCAGCAAGTTTGCAAGTGACAAGGTTAGGATATAAAGCTCTGGCTCTAATAGAGATGACTAAAACTGAAATGGAAACTAGATCACAATTTCCACACTTAATAAGGCAGTAAGTCAGTTGTTACCATGGGACAGAGCTGGTTGAATTGTCATAACTATTCCATAGGCATAAATCTTAGACTTGCACCAGATGCTTCACCCTGTTCCTGCTGTGCAAAACAGCTGGAAGTTCAGCTTAAAGGATTTCTTTCTTAGAGAGAAACAATGGGTGGCATAGAGCTGAGATGACCTGAAATTGATGGGAAGCGACATCCCAGATGAGCATCACTGTTGTGTCTTTAGGACGTGTATTTGATCCTGGGGTTTGTATCGTGATAGGTAAAACTGCAGTTTAAGGTTTGGGAAGCAGTCTTACAAATGGATATAAGGAGGTGAAGCTGGTTGGTTTGCTTTTTATGAAATGTGCTTTGCTGCAGTAACTTTTGTGTTGCTCTCTTTTTCAGTTCTCATGAGGTTTTTTTTGGGGGGTTTTTTTTGTGGGTGGTTTTTTTTTGTTGTTGTTGTTGTTTTTTTTTTGCCCTGGAGATGTGGTTTTGGGATAACATTTTGCCTGGTAGTATAATCAGTTAAGACTTTCCACTCCTTTTTTAACTAGCTTTGAGAAATTGTAGTAATATCAAATGCAGATGAATCTACTTATTTTGTATTCAGTTGGGAAAGATTAATTTGAAAAATAGCAATTACATGGTGCATACCCATCTAGTTGATGAATTAGTTCTCCAATGGAGATGAACTCATGCAGAATAATTTTTCTGTAGAAGGAATAGATATGGTTAAAACATATTGGAAAATTTTTGCAAGGATATCTCTGTGAGTAAAATTGTCACTAAGCCAAGGCTGTTGACGTTAATATTATTTCAAGCAATAAGAATTTTACATTAAAAACATGACAGTTCCCACTAATTCCTTATGTAGTATTTTGCTATTTCTTAAATAACAAAAAATTTACTAGGCCATTTCAAGTATGAAGCTTGTTCTAAGCTTAAGGGTCGAGAAACATATGTACTGCAGGATGTCTTCTGCAGAGGGCCTGAGCTGAGTGAAACAGAAATAGCACCATCATGGGGGCTTTGTTTACACCCCAGAGTTTAACCATTCCTGTAGCTAAACCAATATAACTGAACGAGCAATGGTGAATGTGTTTATGGGAAGGGGATAAATTATACCACTGTAAGCTGTGTTTAGTCTCTGCAATAAGGCTGTACAGAGAACCTGCATTGCCAGAAGGAAAAATCACTTCCCTTACTGGGATAATCATGTACTTCTATGTGGGGGTCAGGCCTAAATTATTTCCAGTTGCATTTCTGAGTTCTTAAATGAGAAAGCTGCTTCAATAAAGGCTTTATTTGGCTTTGGGAGGATTTGACAGTGAGAGGTATTGAACATCTGCATCTTCACTGAAGTCTGTGCTGTTTAAGGTGCTGGAAGTTGTCACAGTCTTGTGTTTGTGGCTTGGCTCTAAATCTTGTTAAAGTCCGTGGGAAAATGCTTGGGTGGCTGGAGGTCAAGGAGCCCTTGGAGACCCTTGTTTGCCTGGTATATCTTGTTCTCTGACAAATCAGGTATGCAGGCAGTAGGAAGCAGTTTATCCTGAGAGCAGAAAAATGTGCCGAAGGGTGGCCATGTGTGACAGTCGCAGAGGCGAGCTGAGATAAAAATCCAAGTTTTGTTCAGTAGTTTTAGTTCCACTTTTTGTTTCCATGGTCCACACATAACTAACACAAGATGGTAAGCTGAAGCAAAGCACTACCATCTCTCTCTGGTGGAGGTGGGGGCAATTTATTCCCCCTATTGCTGGATTCACTGCCCCTGGATCAGATCCTGAGTTGAACAGTCAGGTTTGAGACTATTTCTAACTTGCATTTTCATTAACCTTTCAGTTTATTCCACCTCACAATACAAAGTATGTCGTTTGGTTACTGGTTTCTGTTTGGCAGCCCTACAGCTGCTGCTGACAGAGATAACCACATGATGAAGAAAGAGGAAGAGAAAACTCAGTTCTGTCGGGTTTCTGCACATGTACACATCGACTAAGCAGAAATCAACTTTGAATTCAAGTCCAGCTTCAAAGTTATGTTAGGTTGCTGAGGTCCTTACCCAGCTGAGTTTTGAGTATCTGCACTCATGGAAGTTGTGAAACCCTTCATCCCCTGCTCTTGTTCTCAATACTAGAACAAACCCAGTCACAGAAATTCTGGAGGCAGCAAAGAAGTGTGCAAGCAGCCAGTCTAAAAGAGTCAGGCAGAAGTACCTCTTTCAGTAGTAGAAGGAGGAAGTCATGGTTACAAACATGTCGTGGTTACATTTCTGGGAGATGGGGTTTGGTGAAAACAGGCATGCAATTGAGTTCTTGGGAATTTTTGGGGGTATTCCTTTTTTTTTTTTTCTGCATCACAGAGCAAAATTCTTTTTACGTGACTGCAGTGAGATATAACATTTCCTTATTTAAAATAGTGGTATTTAACATGATGACAGCTTAATTAGATTTAAATAACCCAGTCCTTGGGGGAAGTACTCTAAGATGGGGAGATACAGATGCTGCCTATTCAAAATGCCTAAAATATAATTAAAACAGAAAAGTCATAAAATGTTGAATTTCACAGTGATGGGATTTAAATCAGCAGTTGTGTGGTCACCTGTAATAAATGTTCCTTCTGCTTCAATTTATGAGAACATTTGCAGCTGTTGAAGAAACAGGCATCTTTATGTCTTAGTCAAACTATACATAAAATATTCTAGAATAGATGGCGTGCAAAAGCAGGTGACAGAGCTGCGTGTTAATAGATGAGCTTGCGGAAGCAAATGTGAGGGACCTGCTTTTTCATACTGATTGCATCTTACAGTCACTGGATTGTGAAAGTGGAACTCATGTAACAGAAACCCTTGAGAGAGAAACATTAAAAATCATACCTGGCTTCAGTTTTTTGTCGACATGGAAGCTGTGTTCATGTCATTTAGAAAGATTTTCTGAACCAATTTTCAACAACTTTTCAGCATGTGCAACACATACCAAAATTTCTTAAGAGGATTGTACTAGCCTGCTTTGGCCTAATACACTACAGACATGAACCCGCACTGTGTATTATTTAAATGTGTAAGTTGACACAATATATAGGATTTAGAATTGGAAAGAATATTAATTATTCAACAGAGACCTTTCATTGTGCTTCATAGTTGAATATTTGTAATGCAAGATTAAGATGTACACTAAACTTAAAACCAGAAGGACATGCATTTGTCCTGCTCTCAGCAGCGAGTTTAGTGAAGATCTCACTAGAAAGTAGGGAAAGCAGTTGTGAACTGAGCTGCAGAACCAGGATGGTGCTTTTGAGTGACTGTTTTCTGATGAAACAAGTTCAGGGAATCCACATAGCGAAGCTGCTCTTCAGTGTGGCTGTGGCTCTCTCAAATTTTAATTTGCACACTACTTGACAAAAAAATACAGATACTGCATAAAATACAGAGTTTTGATGGAAGGAAGGAGCCCAAGACATCCAGAGCTTTTGCTGAAACTAACAGAAATGTGTAACAATGAGTAAAGCCTCCTGCAGAGTCTTGAGTCAAATATGAAAATCAGATAGAGGGAAAACTGTGCTTTACTAGTTCTCTAGTTCTGGTGTTCAAAGAGTGACCTTTTTTTAAATCAGACATACACATATTGTGAAATGTTACTCTAAAGGGAATATAATGCAGCCTTGATACTCCTTTTAAGAACACTGATATCAGGATGTGCCAATTTAGCAAAGTAAGCTTTCAAAATGAGCATGACGCTTTTTATTTTCAGCTGAGCACTTCAAAAGCCATCAAAATAGATGTTACCTTCTGTTCTGGAAACTGTCAGGAAGCTATAAATAAGCATGAAATTATACAGGAGCAGAAAAAAAATGTTGTGCCAGCAGTTAATGTTGTTGTTTCTAATTTTGTTGTTGTTTTTTTTTCTTTTTTTACAGTGTGTCCTATTCAGTTCATGTCTCTGAGGATTACCCAGGTACAGTGCAATATTCTTGTCAATGACACATGTATACATGTTACCACAATTTGCTACATTCAAACGAGAATATCTGAAAGGGTGTTGATGTCTTCCAGGTGCATCTTGTACTAATCATCTTCCATTAGTTAAGATTATTTTCACAGCCACATCTCCTTTTCAGGCATCATTTATCAGCTGGGTCAGGGTGAGAACACAGGTTCGCAAGTTTAGACAGACTGTAGCTTGGAGTGCTGGAGCCAACAGGGGTAGGAGTGAGAAACAGCCCAGCTTCTCTTTGGCATGGTAGGTAAAGCTTGATCTTTGAAGAGCCTGAGCAGGCTGGCTCAGAGCCAGCTGAGCACTTGAGACCTTAATGAGGCTGCTGGTGTTCTCTGAGTTCAGCCTGCAGGTTCTGCTCTGGTGCCTCTCCATGTGCTGGGAGCCAAGTGCTAGTGTGCAGCTCCCGGGTGTTGGCTCCAGGGGTGTTCCCAGCCCTCAGGCCAGCCTCCCTTTTCTACTGTGAGCTGGGTTGGCAAAGTTGTTTGTGTAACCACCTGGCCAGTCTTTGCAAGAGGTGTTATTCATAGGAAACAGAAGCAAGTAAGAACAAAAGCAAGTTTTCATGGGAGCCTATTTCCCCAATTTCCTTCACAAAGACGCTGCAGAGATATTTCAGGCAGCACAGGCTATCAGAAGTAGGAGAGAGAAGCAGGGATGACAGGTGCTGTGCAAATAAAGGTTTATGGTAGTACTGTTGGACTGCACCACATTGTGCACCTGTGACTATTTAACAGTGTAAGTACGGTGAGTGATACGAAACCCTCTGTCCTTTTTTGATCTTTATCTGTAGTTTTTCTGAAATGTTTCTCAAAGAAATATTGTTTCTTTTAGAAGCTCTAAAGAAGTGTGACTGATCTTCACTGATAAGCCTCAGATTCCGATCAAAACACTAGTGTTTGAAGCAGATAGAGAAGAAAATCGGCAGTGGTGCTAAACCCAATGGATTCTGTGAAAGAATGCTAACAATCTTTATTAGATTTATTTTTTTAACCTGTAAAAACTGTGGAGGAGAAAGATATTAGTCTATTCAACATTTAAAAATAGGAGAAACTGAGATTCATGAAATGCAGTCATACCAGCGATAAATGGTTTTACTGAATATGAATACTGCTTTGAACTGACAATGAACGGAGGGACAACTAGTTGAAAAAAATCTTCACTGTGTCTTATTAAGAGTTCCTTCCATTAAATATCACAAAATTTGACCTCTGGGAACCTCTAAAGGGAATATAATGCAGCCTTAGTAAATGGTAAGCTGAAGCACTGAACGAGCAGCAGTTACTTGCACAGCACATGAGAGCTCGTTTCCTGGCAAACTCTTCTGTCTGATAGACCTCAGAATTTCCTTGTGGGTGTTACTTGCACTATGTCTCGGTAGCCTACAAGCCTGAGTGACTTTAGTGTCCCTAAAGCCTGATAATATTCTGTGTCATCATGCCCCTATATTTTAAAGGCAGATAGCGTTTGAACATTTTACACTGCAGTTAGCTTGGAGCAGAGAGTAAACCAGTACATGTTTACTGATTAAAATCCAGCCCTTCAAGGCTTTAGAAGAACTGATTTCATTCCATCTCAAGCTTTTGCAGGATATAGGTGTGCTCTATGATGAAGAGATGTTCAGTGTGTTGGGAATGATAAGGACTTTTTGCCATTTTGCAGCTTTGATCATAAAACACTCATTTTGACTCAGTGAGCCCGATTCTTTGTTGCCTGTTTTTGTCCTAAATTTCTAACCTAATGTTACTGCTGACTGTGTTTCCCTTCTCTGACATGTATCTTGAGGAAGATTTCAGGGACACGTCAGGCTGTGATGGTGTCAAGTCTGGGAAGCTCTGTGCTGGTGTCCTCAGCTGGAAGGTGTTCTTCAAGTAGTGCTTCAAGTTGATAAAGTTCAGAGCAGCACATGCTCTCAAATTGAATTTCTCACAGTATAAACCTTTGCACATTAAGGTTAAAGCCCATTAGTGAATAGCTACAGCAAACTTTTATCCTGTGTAGATTAAGACAGTAATACAGAGTGCATCAGATTTGTAAATCCAAGACAAGGCTGTCAGAGTTATCATCAGATAAGTTCCTAATGCATGCAATAAATATATGAAAATAGAAGAGATTAGGCCACTATACAAGTGATGTAATTCAGCTAAAATGATACCACCAAAAGTAAATTTTGGATGCTGAAAGAAGAGCCTTGGGTAGCATACATGCTCCCGCAGCCTGCTTTGCTGTAATGTGTGCAGCATCACCACTGGTACTGACAACAGTGTGTAGCTGTTGCTGAATTACTTCTTGAAGCATCAAATACAAGCAACTCAGTTTTAAATTGTAGCTATGGAAACTAAAGTGATGTGACAACTTTCAATAATGGAAGGTGTTTGAAAGTTTTCTATTTGAGAATGAAAGCTAAAAAATGTGCTCTCCAAGGCACAGGGAGGACTTAACAGGAACAGTGTTGAGACAGTAATGTCTGAAAGTTACATATCCATTGCTGGAGCTGTGAAAATATAACTGGAAAGTTTAGAGTCAGGTGATAAAAGTTTCAGCAAAGTATTACTGTAACAATTTTCTCATAACATTGACACAACTGGGGAAAATAATCCTTCTAAGGAGTAGTTATAAGATACAAGGTCAATGAGTAGACTGAAGTCTCACTAATTTGAGCGTATCATGAGTCCTGCAGGAACCAGCAGAGCAGCAAGCATTTTGCCAATGAATTTGTGTTCAGAATGATTTGTGTTGGCTGACAGAAACTTACAGAACTGCTGTAGTCTTTTATCCCAGTGATTTGTAGGTTACACACCTACCTTAGACTTCAATAGATTGCAGCAGACATGGAGAGAACCAGTTTGGCAAAAAGCAGTTTGCTGCATCCCTCTCCTGTCCAGGCACTGTGTCCTCCAGTGAAGAGGATAGGTGTTCCTTGGTGTCAGATATTAGAAACGGGTTGTTGAAGAAAACAAATGAAAGCCATTATCTTAATCTCAAGTCTCATCGTGTCAATGGAAGGAAAAAAAACACCCTAGTAGCTGCCAAATAGCAAAGGAAAAGAACCAGCTCGGCAGTGAAAGTCATATAATCTAGCTGCCAAGAAAGAATGACAATAGACATGAAAATATAATTAAAATCTATAAAACCTGTGGCTAAGCAGTCCTTTTTCCATATATGTATGTCTATTCTGTACAGACCATACTCTGTTCCCAGTTTTCTGTACAGCAGTAAGCTATAGCACAAGGATTTCCTCTCTCCCTTCCATGTATGTGGTGTTAGGTGTATTTAGAGCCAAATGGTGGCCTCAATTATCTCAGCTCATTAGACTATAGCAGTAGCTTACACTCCCAAAACTGAGAAATAGATATGCTTGTGCTGCATGTGCAAGGTGGACATGGAAACGATGGTGACAGCAAGGTGGAGGATATAAACAGAGGCAAGGCTGGGCTTCTTGCAGAGACCAAGATGCAGCTGTCCTGTGGCTGTAGCTCACAGCCCCTCCTGCCAACAGAAAAATGTGGGAGAAGGAACAAATGCTGACAGAAGGGACCCCGTTTAGTTCACACGATGTAAAACCTGGCCCTGTGCCCAGTGTGTAGCTGAGCAGCCACAGACTGATGTTTGCTGTGCCCACAGGAGTGCAGGGCTTGGGTATCAGTGGTGCTGGCCTCCTGCAGCATTGCCCCCACAGAGCCTGTGTGTGTGGAGCCAGCCACAGATCCCTCAGGCTGCCTCGCAGGACAGCACAGGAGTGGGAGTAGGCAAAGGTGTGGGACAGAGCCAGACCTGGCAGATGTGTGTGAACGTGGCAGAAGGGCTGTGTCTCAGGTGGCAGCCAGGAAAACCTGCCTGTGTGTGCAGCATAGCTGCTGCCCTGCCCTGTAGCCTAGCACACCGTGCCAGGAGCAGCCACAGCCCCGTGCTCCCTCTTGGTAAAGGTGGCTCAGAACTGCTGTGATACAAAGGACGATATTACTGAACTATCCTCCCAGTTACTGTTAACACCTCTAATGTTTCACTGGGAGCACCCAAAAGTTTTGAGCTTTTTATTTTAAGCTTTTTTTATTTTTTAAGAGTACTGCAGCAGCATGCTTAAAATTGTACGTGGTTTCATGCACATTGCTGATGTGGGATCAAAGTTTTCAAAGCTGTAATACGTAAGTTCTTCTTTCAGTTCTCTTATTTGTCACTTTATCTGTGATTATCTTAATTGTCAGCCCTTCTGCCGTAGAGCATAGGTTTCAATTCGGCCCAGATCATTAGAAAACCAAATATCATTACTTTCACAAGCAATTCAGCAATACATGCAAAATTAGCTACTGCAGATAGTACAGAAAACCCTGCTGCTTCTTGGTTTTTGTTAGTAAACATTTAGTTGGAAAGCAAAAAAAAAAGAAACCAAGCCAGAAAAACCCCAACAGACACACTCCTCAGTCTAATCCCTACATTTTAGGGGAAAAATTGGTGAAATAGAGTTATAATACTCATACATACCATTGTTTTTTGTTAAGTGGGAGGGATTTCTTTTCTCCCTGAATCAGGAAGAAGAAAGGTTATCCACTGATTAGAAGACACTTTAAATAACCTTTATGTGACTAGGCAAAATGAGGTACAGATATTTTGCATAATTGACTGTTAACACCCAGCTCTCAGTGCAGCTTTCACTTTGCATATCAGATCTAGCTTGAGTTTTGGTGTCAGACATAGCAATAAACATAGAACAAGTCTTAGTTTTGGACAAGGTTGGCCACTCTAAACCTTGTGGGTTGGTTCAGAGCAGTGCTTGGTGTGATTCACAAAAGCCATGACATCAAAGTCCATGGTTTTGCTTTATAAAGATTGGGTCTGAATCTCCCATACTTATAATATCTTTCCTTTTGCTAACAATTTTAAGGGAAAGTAGAAATAGCCAAACACACCAGGAAGGTGATAATGCTCAGCTTTGCTAAGCATCTGGGGAGTGATTCCTTTTGGTACAAGTCTGGGACAGAAAACATTGGAAGGGGCTGACAAAGCACAATGGAACTTCACCATGCAAAGTGTTTTTCTTTCGTAGATAACACTTATGTTTCCAGTTCCGATAACGATGAAGATGTGTTAGTTACAACAGAGCCAATTCCAGTAATTTTCCACCAAATTGCTACAGGTAATCCTATGTCCGGAGAGTTTTATCAATTTCATAATTTTGGAGGAAAGATAAGATGTTGTCTGCACTTAGAGGGAGATATGATATTAAAGTGTTCAGCTGTACAGTTTGCTGTTTTCTCTCGTCTTGTTGGTCTCTGGTCTAGTAAATTGTCCTACATGTCAGAATAGAAGAAATTAAAATATTTCTTTTGGGGATCACCACAATTGTGTGCAGAATGTGTTTTTTGCTTTAATGTCTTGCAGCAGCCTCTGCTAGAGCAATTCCCCTTGAATACAGCTAGAGATGCTTAATACTTTCCAATTATGAGTTTTCATGATCACTTGCTCAAAACTTCACTATAACTTCACTATTGCAGATGAAACTACAACTGCCTCTGAATTACTTCAGGAGATGGTTCAGCTGTTTCACAAAATTCAGCTGTAGAGAAATGATTTGTTTTTCCGCAATGATTTTGGGGCCCTCTCATTATAAATTGTTTCCTTATTTTCAAGAAGTACTTGATACATGAAACAGTATGCTTGTCAGACATACAGGCAGATTTATACAGTATTTTATAAAGATCTGTGGGCACTCCATGGAGACATTTTATATTCTAGCAGAAAAATTCTCTGATTATTTCAGGCTGCAGAAGAAACTGCACAGAGCACTCTCAATTCTGACAGTTCTTCAGATAGCAACACTTCACAATTTTTTATTATTATTATTATAATTCTTTAGGGCATGTTTTTGCATAACATAGAATTATTTTGAATTCCACTGGGGAACCAGTATGATCTTCAGTCTCTATCTCATTTATACAAATGTAAATCAAGAGTAATGTTGCTGAAGTTATTGCAGCGACACACAAATGAAATCTTGCTGTTATCATCAGAAGTTTGTGATAAATTTTACTTTTAAATATTTCTTTCCTTTGAAAAGAAATTAAGCCTGTAATTTACAATAGAGTAAAAACCTACCTTTAATATAGAAGATTTTATTTTCCTGAGGGGTTTGATTTTTCATTCTTTTATAAATTATATGGAATTAATGAATGACAATAAATTGTAAATCACGAATTGGGAAAAACAAATGTCCTAGATGGATCAACTGAATTTCAATTCACACTTAAAAAAAGTCTTCTGGGAAGTAGGGGCTTCCTAATTTTAGACTGTTGCATTGTAAATCCTTCGATGAATTTTGCATCTGTAACCTTTGTTTCCTTATTTGCTCTGCTTCTGCAACTGAGAATTCCAAGTCTGCCTATGCAAAACTATTTCACCTTTTTTCCACACACATGTTCCTTGTTTTCCTTTTTTTTTTTTTTAAGAATTAAGAAAAACCAGTGATGTCAACTATTGCTTATCCATAAAGTCGAAATTACAGAGGGAGAATGGAGAGGTACGTATTTCTTGTATGCATATTTTAACAGAAATTATTTTAAGGAGCAAAAGAAAATAATAGAATATGAATGTTTACCATAGACTTTCTAACAAAGTGTGCTTATTCAATCTGTGCACGTTTACATGTTTTAAAAGGTAACCATATTTCTCTGGGTTTCATAAATGGATTTAGCAGTGATTCACTTAGTTGGCATAGAGATTCTCCTCCTATCATAGGAAGTATGCTTTTGGTGTTTCATTTTTTGTTCAGCAGTGTTACAGACCCTGTTGGCCCTAAATATACAGCTCTCCTGGAGAAGTAGATAGTGATTCCATTACCTTTTAGTCTATTCTGGCACATAAGACCTCATCTCAGTTACTTCCTACTCACTGCTTCTTCATATAGCCTGCAGCAGTCCCACTGCAGACTCTAGACCTCTGCAGGAATTCTCTCACCATAAGCGGTGTCTGTCGGTGAGAGAATTTAGGGTTTAGGGTCTTCCAGGCACGGTGGTATTTGCCCCGTGCCTCTGGCACAGGTCTCTGACCAGTCATGCTGAGACTGGTTAAGAAAGAAGTGGCACTAAGGTGAAATCTACTCTTGGGGCTTTGACAGTGTCATGGCCTCAAAGAAGGTACCACATGGCTCCTGCCTCAGGCAAGAGATTGAGCATTGTCAGGAGTTCGGGTGCTTGACTTAAAGTCTTCCTTTGGTGAGGGTGGGTGCTGAGTTTTTTATCCTGGAAAGCAGAGGTAAACGTGCCTAGATGCTATGTGTGTCTTTTTTTTAGTAAATGAAATGTCATTTGGTCTGAAAAACTGCACTGAAAATACTTTCCTTCTACAGCCTCTTCATTGCATTCAGTGCTCTGTGAACATATGAAAACAAGTGTGGGAAGAATTTACCCATTTTCTTAAAAGCCTAAAATGTAGTTAGCTTCTGTTGGACTGTGTTTCAGCTTGTATTTTTTTTCTAGTTGAATCAGATACTTAAATGTGAAAGTACCGAAAAAAAACCCCTTTATAAAAAGTCTCTTAACACAGATGATTTCTGTTGGCTAGACAGTTCAAGGCTTGGTTAGGATATGACAGGTTTGTCACTATTCTAATGTGAGTGGTTTGTGTGGAATTTTTGTTCAGTTGATTTCTATTTTTAAACAGACTTCCCTCTGAAGTAATTTTCTTATAAAACAAAGAAGACCAAAGTTACTTTATTTGTTTTCAGTGAAGTAGAAGCAGAAATTATTTTTATGCCTTGACAGAAATTGCCGTGAGATTGGATAAAGACACTTTTGCACTGTATATATACGTAGAGTGAATAGAGCAGGAATTTAGAGGCAGAGGTAGAAAAATGGGATTGCAATGTCTGACAATATGAATTGGTGATAAGTGTACTGACATTTATGGCTGTGGAATTTAGGGGTAACTGCTACTTTTTTGATTCATATTTCTGATCTCTATTCGATTATGACATGTCTGTGTAGGACACGAATAAGAAAAAAGGGCTTAATCCATAATGGTCAGGTTGGAGTGAAGAATGATGACTATACCAGGTGTTCTTTAGGGGCTGCTAGTCTGCATAGGGCATAGAAATAACACATGCATTGTGGGAAACAAAAATTACTCTCTCAAGCAATTATACAATTCTAAGTAAAGGTTCCAGTGGTGGGAAACAGAATATAACATTTCAATTCATGCTGAGTTGCAGTCAGTACCAGGATCAGTTCAGTTTACCTGATGATATTATTCACAAAGCAGCCGGTTTGGAGCAGGTTTTACTTACGTAAGCATAGGACTTTCTAATCCTTACTTTCCACTGTTTCAGAGCAGAGCTACTCAGAAAATTAAGTTTGAAACTTCTGGCACCAGGATGGAACTTCTGTTAAAAATAATAATTAAGCAGCAAAATGTCAGGTTTTCACAGAAGGAAACATTAGATATTCCACGCGTGGACTTGGATTATTTCCTGGAACTATTAGGGTTTAATTATGAGAATAAAGCAAAACAAAATTGTTGTAGATTGCTGACACACCAAAAGATCTATCACCAAAAGATCTAGGTCCAGAACAAGTTCTTGATGGGAAAGTTACTCTTTCTTTAGCAAAAGCACAGAGTGAAGTATCCTAACAACGTCTGCTGAATTATCCAGTTCTTTAAAATACCATACTGTGTTTGTAACCACACAAATATTATTTCTCCAACATATATTCAAAGCACCTGTATTAGGTGCTTTTTTTCATGTGATATTTCATCATTCTTAAAATGGGTCCTCTGGAAAAAATTATACTAAAAAATCTCTTGAGAAAGGATGCTATGAGCTTATTTGTAAAAGCATTGTTTCTGTAGTTACATTTAGAGCTACACATGCAAGGTCAACATATTATTTTCATCATTGCTAACTTTCCTTTCCTATTAAGGAGTCACGGCACAGCAGCACAGTTGAAGAAGACTCTGAAGGAGATAATGACTCTGAGGAATTTTATTATGGAGGACAGGTAATGCAGGAAATTTTTTGCACAAGTTCCAAGAAAATTATATTTGAAATTTATTATGTTCGTTCCATTACAGATTTATAATAATATTTAATTTCTTAGGGTTTTTTTCAGTGTTGAGTAGAGTGGCATGTATGTATATATGTAAATAAAATTTCATGGCATGAATATTGAATCTATTCAAAGTTATAACATATTCAAAATAAGATTACTTTGCTTGCTTTTGCAAAGCTATAAAAATGGAAAAAGCTAATACCCTTCAGAAAGCTTGAAAATAGAAGCTAGTCGCTTACTTCCAGGAAACAGATAACTGACTCTGTAAAGCTTACCTCATTATTAATACAAATGGGAAGTCCAGCTGGATCCAAATCTGTTTCCTTCTGGAGAATTGCCATTTTTTTAAAGTAAAGAGCACTGCATTTTTATAGTGAAAATCATTATTACAAAACAATTTTGGTCTAGGCAATAGTCCATTCTTTTTCTGAGCTCTAGAGTAAAATTCACCTTGAAAAATGGTGCATATTTTAGGTGATTGTACTGCTCCGTGTATTTCCTTTTTGTTCCCTCAACAGAATTAATTCTTACATTCTCTTGTGTATTGGGAAATAAAATCATTCCATGCCTTTTTCTTTCACAATGCACTTCACAGTGCTAGTCCATTTATTCAGATTTCTCTTGTTTTTTGGCCTCAGTGTTGCCCCAAGGAATCGTCCCTCACTTAGGTTATTAGAGCTGTTTGTTTAGATGAACATTTTAGTGAATTGCTGTTTATGAGGGTTGTCCCTTGCCTCAGCCCTGAGGCTGGAGCCATCCGTGCCCCGGGTGCAGAGCCAAGGCTGTAGGAGCAGGCCAGCAGTGCCAGCAGGGTGGGTCCATGCAGGGAGCGTGTGATGCTGAGGTGCTTTACAGTAAAAAAAAGAAACCAAACCCACAAACAAACAAAAAACCCCATGCCCCTGAAAAGCTGTTAAAAGTTATATTGAAACTGGAAGTGAAATAGTGTATTTTCATTGTCTGAAATAGCTACCATGGGGAATTGACTCATGTTCGCTTTAGCAATAACTGCAGGCGTTGCCTCCCTTCAGCTGCTGACTCCTACAGCCCCATGCTGGGGAGAGCTGGGGAGGACCATACACATAATTCACTGCAAAGAGCAGTGTTTTATTTCAATCTGTCTGAGAGGAAAAAGTTTCTGATCTTGTCCTATAGTGATGAGTAGCATGTACTCGCTTCATTTTTCAACTCTGAAGAAAGGGCAGTAACCTCAAGGTGAAGGAAAAGGCAGGAAACAGCTGGGAGTGTTTATTTCTTGAACCAGGGTAGATACGTTTGGTAAAGGACCAAATGAGTTAATAAATATTAACACTGCCTGTGAGATACAAACACAGATAGCAGTACATCATTTTGCAAGGTGTAAAAGAGCTGTGTGATAGACAAGACTGGTTAGAATTTAAGTGCCTTATATTAAAATGGGAACTAGATTGTATTGCATTTTCTTCTCTATGGGGTATTACATTTAACTGAAAGAATAGTAACTGGCAAAATAACTCAGGTCTGCAATAAAAATAAAATATCTGTTGGTTATTATTGTCTTGAATATAGAATATCCATAAACAAAATACAGCGAACAGGAAAAAAAAAAGAAGACATCACAGAAAGTGTATTTCAAAGAAGGAAAAAAGAACATGTCTAATTTAAAATTTCATGGTCAAAAAGACAAAAGCCCAATGAAGACATTTAGAGTTAAAAAATAATACTGAGCACTCAGAAAATAAATTGGAAATCAGGTAATGAGCTCAGTCCCTTGAAAGACAAAAAAGAACAATCCTTTATCAAGTGGACTGTTTGTAGGAGTTGTCAAGAAAGCACCAGGTGTATTGGGGATACAAAAGATTTGACCATATATGTGGGGAACAAGCAAGGCAGGCTACTTCATTTGAGACAAGTGTCTGCTGTGCCCACAGAGAGAGGGGCAGAAAAACTGACTTTAACAAATAGAGGGGAGAGATGCCAGTGTAATTGTGTGCAATACAGTTGGGAAGGATGGAGGTCAAGGATAATTCTTAGTATTTCTAAGTGGCTACAGCTGGAAAGACAAGAGAGCTGCTGCTGATGAAACAAGGCCCATGGAAGATGGGAAATGGCATTTGATGGGCAGCCTAAAGAAGATGCAACCTTTTGCTTGTAAATTAAATGTTTGTATTCACTCCCTAGGCACCTGCTTGTAATCCTCCCTAAGGATTTAATGGATAAATACTTTAAAGTAGCTAAGTGGTTCAAAAGTCTAAGACCTATTGATTTTCAATGGGATTTAGGTTTGTAAATCGCTTAATCTCCTTTTAAAAAGCAACCTTTTGTCAATCTGAATAAAGGTCTCAGATTAAAAACTGGACTTTCTAAACATAGACCTTTCAGTCAGTAATGAAGTTATCAGATTTTTTAGCTTTTATATTCACTTTTTCTACAACTCTGTTAATTCTTGCTTTGAATCTTTATCTTCTACATTTGCAAATAAGAACAGGAGATGAAAACAGAAATACTACTGCCTTAGGCTCTTTCTCTGCATGTCTCTTGTGCTTCAGCTACAAGACATACTTGAAAATGCAGAAATACAAAACTCTGACAACCTCCTCTGAGTACACCAATATGTCTGTGGCACTAATTCAGGGGTGGGAAGTACCATACTGTGGTCTTAAAATTTGCCAGAGCACTGCTTTATTGCCTTTTTGAGTTCATAGCCTCGTACCATGAGAAAATAGGTTAGAAAAAACATTATGTTGAGCAGCGTAGTGTTCTGTATAATGTTCCTTTTGTATTTTACTATTATTGAAACATTAGAATAATTTAAAAATCTGGTTTAGGACCAACAAAGGTGGCAAGTGCACCAAGCTACAATTTGTGAAATGATTGCTGTGCTTTCTTTGGAAGCAGGACAGCAATTATTTACGCATCTTTAAAGAATTCTTCTTTGAGTAATGAGCATGTAAAAAGGATTGGTTTCCCCCTACCTAAAGTGAAAAAAAAATTACAATAACAATTTTCTTCCCGTGCTCTTCTGCTTGGAAAATTGTTCTGACATGCCTGCCCAAACAAAGGAAGGATACTTTTTTAATAACTTTCTGGCCGTGAATGTCATTGGTATCTCTGAAAAATATATGTCCTTGCCATGCTGATGAATTCTGTGCCTTATACTTAAAGAATTCTAGGTCTAAGTCTAATCAAATTACTCTCTGCTGATTTTCAAATATGAAAAGGTGATAATCTGATTATTACTTTAGTATTAGTGAAATTTAATTAAATTAAAAAGCATATCTTCTAAATATCAGAGCTGAAAGTGTCATAGCACTGGTTTCCTACATATTTGGGTGTACAAATGGAAGAAACAGTATTGCAGTTGGATGTGGCTCTGCAATAACAAGAATTCTCTGCATGATTCCTGTATAAGGTTATATGGATGTGTGGGTCTAAAGATATAAATTACACCCCTAATTCTGCTGCTTTACTCTCTTGTCAAAGCTACAGACGAGATCCTACACTCATTTCTGAATCTGTTCAAGTCTAGGGAGTTGATTGGTTTCTGTGAAATTACTGTCATTCTAATTGTTGTAAAAACATGGATTTAGGTTCACACAATCAGCATCATTTTGCTTGAGAAGAAGGTAATAATAGACAGATGGTGAACAGATTTTTATCTATGCCTGAATATGCCCAAAGAGGTATTTTGGACCTTGTAGAAGATAGGAGGATATGAATTATTTTGACTTCATACAGTCCAACCAAACCAGCTCACAGGTTTTTCTTTTTAGTGTAAGCACAAACATAACTTTTCCCATTTTTCTTGTAGAGTTTGAAAAAAACAAGGGGTTGGTGTCTAGATGTTTATTTCTTTATGCCTTCTCTGGTGTAATGCTTAACAAGGGAAAATTCTTTTAATTTTTTTTTTTTTTTTTTTTTTTTTATTTTTTTNGTGCTGCTGGGCAGAATGCAGCCAGTAAGTTGAAAATGTAACTTAAATGCTGGGGCCCTGGGTATAGAGAATAGTTTCATGCTTCTCTTGTGCTCAGGCCATTCTGAGTCTAGTATATATGAGAGTGTGACAACAAACAAGAGTGAGCAAACCTTTGTGCTGTAGTGGTTGGACAAGGATGACAGGACTAGGAACATCTGGTTCTTACCCTACTTAAGATTTTTAAAATACACAAGTGTCCCAGAAAAAAAACTGGGACAAAATAGGACAGATGGATGAGTCCTTTGCAGCTTCTCTTCCCGCAAACAGGAGGAGAACCCTCAAAACACTTCAAGGCAGAGGTGCCTGCTTTGAAAATCTTACTACTTTAGCAGATGAGGTGGCCTCAGGGCTTCAACTTGTCCCTTCTGAGTGTGACGTTAAGGAATCTCAATGCAATCTATTTTACTGAGAGAACTTTGAAGAGTCTAAACTAGGTGCCAGAAATGAAATACAGAACTCCCAAGATACTTTTCTTTCCCTAACAGGTTAGCTATGATGGAGAACTTCACAAGCACCCACAGCTGGAGGCTGATTTAACAGCAGTGAGAGAGATCTATGGACCTAATGCAGTATCTCTCAGGTATGGCATTAGCCTTTCTGTATTGTGGAACCTTTAATGTTTTGGACTTTGAATTCTGTATGGACCTTCCCTGGCTGCCAAAGCACAAGTCTTTTCTGATGATTTCTGCCTGTTGTGTGGCAAAAGGAGAGAGCACTGCAAAACAGCATCAGTGCTGGGGTTTTGGGGGTTCTTTTGTGGTTCAGCATGGTTACAAGTAGCTGTGCTGAGAACAGCCCTGTTCTAAAACATGATTGTGTTTTGCAGTTCTAGTCAGGCAGTCGTGTTTTGCTGTAAATTACTGTTCAACATTTCTTTAAACCACTGTTAAACCCTTCTTCTGTCATATTCTGTATTTTGCTCTGGAAGTGAACAGGTGGAATGATAGGAGATTTAATAAATAGTTTCCCTAGGGAACAACTGAAGGAATTGGATTTGTCTAGTCTAAAAGAAAAAGAGAGGAAGAAGAAACAATAATAGTTTTTCTTCTTCAATAAAGCTGTTTGTAGGTAGAATGAGCGATCAAATACTCTGTACTGTCATCATGAGACAGACAGTAAGAAGCAAGGGTTTGATCAGAGATTAGGGAAGTTTTCAAATTGTGGGAATCTAAAGTATCCTACACAGGGAAGTAGTGGAACCTTGGTCAGACATGAATTGCTATGAGTAATTACACACAAATTCTGTTGGGCATATATGAATGTGCATGGTGTGGTATATATATTTTAATATGCTTCAGATATTTTATAACTTCATTTTCCATCAATGTAATCTTGATAAGTCCATAAAAATAACAGGTAGGTAAGATGTAACAGACCTGTCAGATGTATTGCAAGGAAAATATCAAAGTTGTCCTACAAATAAAGTAAGAAGAAGAGAGAGCATACCTACAGCTATGGTGTACTATGCCTTTTCAAATTAAATGGAAATTTCTTACACTTCAAGAATCTGGGGGAATCTGAATAGCTGTATATAGGTTTAGGAAATGAATAAATGTTTATTTGCTAAACTGATAACTATGAAATTACTTCAAGCTCCTAAAATGGAAATATTATATGTAACCTTCTGAAAACGTTAATGCATGTAGTTTATTGAATCAGCTGTTTCACTGGAAATACTGTGATCCCCTGAGCTCACTATTGTAGAAACTGGCACCTGTGGCTGCTTTTGGCATATGTAAAACTTCAATGTCTTATCCGCTCTATTGCAGCCAAAAGTATTTACAAATTTTTGGAAATACATGCCACAGCTTTAAGCATTCATTTTTGTCCTTGTGCAGCTCCACTTCTCTAAGAAGAGAGAATTTTGTCTGGCAGGGGTATCCACTGAGTGGCATATTTCCTAGACAGTTGACCCTCCTTTCAGCAATCTCTTGCTGTCAAGAGTCAGTTTTACATGTAAAAGTGAAGTTTCTGTAGCAGCATATTTTTCACCACTGCCGTTAGAAATCTGGCCACAAAAGCCCTGCTTCAGTGATCCATCCAGCTGATCCAGCTCTTCCCTATCTCTTTACATTGCTTATTCATTTTTGGGCAGAAGACCTTTGGAAGCTTCAAAACTGAGATGTGTTGATGAAGCCATTGTAGACAGCAGATCATAAGACGCAGGTGTTGGAATAAAACATGATTTACTCCTCATGTCAGCCTGGGAAATTAAAACCAGAGTTAGCATCATGAGTCTAAAATCCATCTTCTAGGATAGCAGAACAGTGGGGTGGGGGCAAAGGGATTTCAGTGATTGTGGAAATGCCACAATTAAAACTAACTTTTATTGCAGGGCAGTCTTTATTTTTGACAAACAAATGCTTGAATGTATGAAGCAATCCTCCAGGTATAACATGCCGTCCTCCAGGCCAATGTGTATTTGTCTTCAGTGGTTTATCTGAAGCCTATTCTTAGGTTACTGTCTGTCAACCAGAAATAGTTTTGAAAATTAACAAGGGTTTTCTTGTGTTATAAATGGGAGCAGCATGTGATGATTAATTTTTCTTTGTTCATCTGTGCAATACGTGAGACAGAAATACAGAGCAGCAATGGAGAGATTTTGGGGGAATTAGTGGATAAGATTTTGCCTGCTTAAGCAAGATCCTCTGAAAAAAGCTTTTAAGTACAGCAGACGGTCACCCACTGGGAATATTGACCCAATGTATGTAAATGTGTATTTTATAACTATTCTGATTTTTGCAGATAATCCTTTATAAAATCTTCCATGTTGTAAGTACTCCTGGATTGAGGGGTGTCTTAAAGAGCTCTAACGTACTGTAATTATTTCCTTTCAGGGAATATGGAGCCATTGATGATGTAGATATTGATCTACATATTGATGTTAGCTTTCTTGATGTAAGTAATCTAATCACAGAATTGCATAATGAACATTAATACACATTTAATTTTGCTACACATCAGACTCTCTAGACAACCAATGATACTTTCCTTTTTTGGAGACCTGATCTTCACAAGTGTGTGTCACATTATTGATTGATACAAAGTGGAAAGGTTTTCTTTCCTTTTGTGACCACATTGTTAAAATGCTATGTTAGGCTTTTATTTGCCCCACATGTATTTCCTTCCAAACATTTTTTGTGAGTGGTAAATGTTTTAATAAAGATACATGAAACACTGTTATTTTTATGCTAACCTAGATATGAGTCAGGTGAAAGCACTTCTTACAGTCCTGAAGGGCAGAGGACTTTGTCAGGGGTGCTCCTGTACACTGATTAGAGAATGGCTTGGCTGGCAAAGGGACAGTGGTGCTGTTTGTTGACTGGCAGCATGGCTTCTCTAGCTGTTGTACTGTCATTCAGCTTCACACTTCCTAACCTCATCTGTGCAGCAACTTCCTGGCCTCTATATAAAGAACAAAAATGAGGACTTTTAAGGGCATGTTTAGCTTCTGCACAGGTATGTTGTATTTTCAGGTCCACACTGCACATAGGACAGTTACTGAACCTTACTAAAATTTTAAGAAAATCTAATCATAGCTTGAATTATTTAGACCAGTTTTAAAGGAGCAAAAGTTTCCTTAGCCCTTCGTTATGGGGCTAATTTCTGTTCTGTCTTTTTTTGTTCCTTTGCTTCTCAGCTTAGAAGAAGTACCTGTTGGTAGATGGGAATGTGCCTGCCTGTACTGTATGTACAGTGTTGTGTATAAACCTCTGCTTGGTTTAAATGAGCTCACTCAAGAACTGGAGGCAGTCTGACATTGCTCTCGTGGGCATTGATGTGCCGTAATTTGTCCTGAGTCTAAAGTGTAACATTGGAGTAGATGCTAAACAACTGGGTAAATGGATGGATGGTGTTTTTAGGAGCCTTAAGGTAGAGTGACAAAAAGCAGTAGTTCCTCACAATGGCTAATGATGTCTGTTGTTTCCTTTTTGTTTTAAACTAGGAGGAGATTGCTGTGGCTTGGGATGTAATTCGCACAGAGCCTATAATAGTGCGACTGCACTGTTCACTTACACAGTACCTAAATGGTCCAGGTTGGTCAATTGTGTGTTCTTGTGCCTTGTGTGGTGTCCAGTCTGAGCCATGGGATAGACACTTATTCACTACCAAATCTTTGACCCTGCATATGCTCAATTCTGCTGCTGAGAGTCCTACGGATTTGAAATTAGGCTTACATGTATTTGCATGGCTAGGCCCTTCCCAGTGACACAGGCATCTAATTTAAACTTTCATGGGCTGAGTTTGGGAACTTGTTTTCCTGATATCCTTTGAGATGCAACTGCTTCCCCTAGGAACCAGGGTTAAGGAGTAAAGATCAGGAGTTTTTAATATGTGATTTTTTTCTCATTTTTGAGATCAAACATCATCTGCACAGATGAGATATGACTGATAATGAAGACATACACAGGCCTGTGCAGCACATTAACATGCCCTTATTCATTCAGCTTCAAAGAGTCAGGCCATGGTAATTGCCCTTTCATGTTCTGGTTTCAGTATGAGTATGTGAATTGTGGAAATCTTTAGATTTGAAAGAATTTTTAAGTGAGTAAGTTTCTTCATGAGAGAAAAATGGTGAAACTCATGAAGAATCAACTGATTTTGAAGATTTGGAAGAGTTCATATGTGAGAGTCAACTTCACATATATTTTTACAGTGCAAGTCAGGCTCAGTTTGGATAATAACTTGCCCAGCCTTGGAGACTTGCAGTACAGGCTGTCATTTCAGGCTTTTATCTGTGGGAGAATTCTGCGTCTCGAAAATGAATAGATATTTCCAGTCCTGTTTAGCAAAATCTGTCCCAATGAGCTATTTCTATAGGCTATGTTGTCTGACAATTCTAACTATAAGCTATATTCTGTTCATTCAAATAAGCATTTCATTATACCAATCTTTTTTTCCCCTTGACTTTGGTCTTTTCATCTGTGGTTTATTACTTCAATCGTTTTTTTTTAATATACAAATCTTAAAATACGCATTTGCAGTAGCAGGAAGCAGTGTTAGTATTCAGAACATTTCTATCAAAATGTAATTTAAAAAATAAAGAAGTGCAGCACGTAATAGAAGGTGAAGTGTGTAGAGCAGCGTGCAGTGAGAAATGAGAAGTAACAAGAATATATATTCTGCATCACTGACAAGGTTAAGGTGGGAAACAGTTCCAGTTCTCAGTGCTGCAGCTGACTCTCTGTGGGAGTGCCTGAGCTCAGAGAGAGGCAGGAGCCGGGCCACAGGCAAGAGCTTTGCTGATGTTGGTTTTATGAGCTCAGCTGCTGTTGCAGCCATGTCTCTTCACTTACTAGCAAAGCACAGTGAGACCCACCATCTTTTGTGTTAATTCTGTGGATTCCTCTTCTGTTTTCTTGAGAATACTGGGGCCGGAATTTTATGCTGTGTCTTTTTCTCCTGTGCTACATTCTGTTGATTGAGAAACAGGAACACAGTACATTCCAAAGCACCGTGGGGGATATGAGCACCACCCTGTAGCTGTCTAATATACTCATTTTAGATAGTTCTTCTAGTTAATAGCTTGTCTCAGTAGTGTCTGTGTGGGCAGTCTGTCCCTCGTGCCTTGGAAACCTGTCTTGGGGAAGATGAATCAGCCAGTGGAGGTATTGGCATGTCTCCTCTGAATGTAGAGTCTAGACAAAAATTTTAGTCTAGATGTCAGATTTTAAGATTGCTAGCTGTAGGTGTGGTGATATTTAAAATATTTCCCATCCCGCCAGCCCCCTGCAGTATCTTAAATGTGACAATCCAAAGATATTGCTATACTTAGTGAAATAATTCATCCCTTTTGAAAAAAAATCATCAGTTGGTATTTAAAATTGACTTTATGTTTGATGTTATTTGGATGATAACATTAGAGAAGAGGTAACTACTGACCTTTGAACTAAGTTAAATTGCATGGCCAAGTTAGATGTATTTTATTTTATTATCAAACTTAATCTATTAAAGCAAAATTAAAATACACACTTTGATATTCTGAATAAAATCTGGCTTTCTCAGTGGTCAGAATAACATCAAAGTACTGATATATTATTTCTAATAAAATTTGAACAAACCCCAGATTTTTTATTTTAATTTCTTTTTGATTTTACTTTAGTTGTTATCACCTTATGCAATACAAAGTATGCAGTCTGTTCATGCTTGTAATATGCATTGGCTGCTGTACTGCCTTGAGGACCTGGGGCTCTCTCAACAAGTACTGGGTTCCATCTGCCACTTCTATCTAGTAAATGTTATGGAAGGATTTTAGTAATGCCACTAGCTAATTTCCATCCTTGATCCTGTACATTTGCAATTTCTGACATGAATATTGATATACCAGTGTTAGGACAGGCCTTGAGGAAATTTCAGGATAAGCCTTGGCCACTGGAATTCACGTATCAGGCACTTAGATGATGGGTTTGGATCTTGTATTAAAACACCCTCAGAAACAAAATCCAGATACTAATGAATTCAGTTTCAGTCTGTGCTTTCTTTGTAGCCACAGGAACTCTTTGTGTAGTCTATTAACTTGAGAAAAAAATTTAAAATACTAGGTGAGATGAACTGCCAGTCCACATATATTTAATTTGATGTTGCTTGCTACTTGCGTAGTATATATGTAAAAAAAGATACATTTTTGTAAATAAAATGGGTAGGAAGAGATACATTTGGGAGAATTCCATTTGTAAAATTGGGTGGGAAGAGATACATTTGCAGAATTCCATTTGTAAGATTGTAAGTTATATTGGCTGATATTCCAGAAAAACCAATTCTTTCTTAATATGCTTAGATGACATGTCCACTCTTGCCTTTGCTTCAGTTTAATTGTTTGTAGTCAAGCTCCACATAGAAGAAGGTACTGAAATAAGACTTATGTGGTCACAAGTTTGTCATTACTGCTGTAAGTTCATATATCAACAAAATATCCTTTTTCCCTAGTGCCAACTGTGGATGTATTTCAGATCTCTACTAAGGAAAGATTTGGGCTGGGACATCAGCTGAAAAAGTAAGTCTAGAAAAGTACAAACCCCTGTTTTTAGGCAAATAGTACACTCTTTAGTTTCTGGAACATGGCAAGTAGAATAAAACTCATATTGTCAGGTTGGTGGTTGTATCAAAGTATCTTGAAGTTGTTTTTCTTGAAATAAAAGTCAACATTTGCCATTTTAAGTTTGGGTTTGACAGCTGTTGATAAGAACTTGATTTGTGTTACTTTCCAGCGTTTTCTGTCACTATGGTGCCTTTTAGGAAGTAGGCTATAAAGGTGTTAAAGACCATATCTAGGAATGTTTAATTTCATGTTTCTGCTTAGATGGTGAAGCCTCTGAGTCTTTTTGAGTCTTTTTGAGTTTCATGCATACCCTGAGGGGGCTATGTTTTCATGGTTGCCTCTAGGATATACCACAGTAATTAGGCCATCCATGTTTTGAGGACAAGATGGAAGAATAATCAAAAAAATTGGCAGTTTCATGTGATCATAGTACAACTCATTTTAATACAATTTTGCTGAGTCATCTCTTTGCATATGCCTTTGTATATGCAATAAATTTTTAAGTATATTGGCTTTAGTATCTCGCCATTACAACCTTAAGAAACCCCTGATAGAAAAAAACATCCGGTTTAGTGTTTTAAGAAATTCAGTGCAACATTTTCATAATCTTACAACTGAGGAAAGTTGTTAAAATCTCTGTGACACATGGCCTTAAAGAAAAAAAACCAAGAAGGAAAAAGAAACTCTCCCCCAATATGAATAGTCTCTTAAAATGTTTTGCTATTTACCCTGTCTGTGATTTTTCCACCAGGTAGTTACTAAAGGTTCCCATATGAGATTTTCAAGAACATAGCTGCACTGAGCAGGAATAAAAATACCCGTGGAGCCCAGTGGTTCCTCATGGCTGTGGCAATAGGGTATTTCTTCTTCACACCAAATTCAGCTTTGACTTATCACTATTAAGACTCCCACTGCCAGATTAGAGTCAGAGAACAAAGTTCTGCTTAGCCATGCAGATGCAGTAGCATGTGGTCGTGTGAGAGGCAGACCCCTGTAGCTGGATTTGATGCCTTTGATTCAATTTGTCTCTAGATCTCCATTAAAGGTATAGTCTGCATAAGTTTTGCAGTTGCAGTGGTTCTTTACACGGACTGTATTCTCATTAAGAGGCTCATGTTAAATTAGTGTGTGGAAAAAACGGGGTTGTGAGGACCTGGAGTGCCCAATCATTAATCCACATATGTGACAGAAAACCAGCTGTATAGTGAGAACATTGTCACCTGCATGGCCACCACTGAGACCATAGTATTAAAATGAGTATATTCTGTCAGGGATAAGAAAACCTTTCTTTTCTCTCTTAATTTGCAGAATCATGCAGACATTTGTTACACAACAGTGGAAGAACAGTAAAGAAAAATCTAACTGTACGCACAATAAAAAGGTGTCTGACAAAAAGGTGAAATCCCCTCTGCACATCTTTTCTACATTGCGCAGGTAATAGCAAGGAAAATGAGCTGTTATCACCATAAACTGTTCAAAATCCACAGCAAACTTCACAAGGTGAAATCTGGACTTTTCTCCACAGAGAAGTTCTCTATTTATATCTTACCTCATGGGCTTTCAGTCCTTGCGTTGCATGACATCAGGAGTGAACTAGGTACTACTGCAGCTTCTAAGATTATTAGAAGCCAGGGCATTTCAGTGCCCTGCTCTCTGAAACAGCCACATTCTATCTAGACCTGGAAATAATTAATTTTATTTTAACTTGTGTTTGTATTTTTATTTTATCTTTACTTGAGTAGCAAGAATAAAAATACAAGTAATACATACGTATGGCATATGTTATGTATATTTTAAAAAACTGTGTTTGTCCAGCTCTTCTTTATACAGCAGTTTGTATATATAGTTTTCTAAAACTGGGATGGTCATTAATGAAAGATTTATTGTTGAAGATGCTGAGCACCCTCCCCTCTCCAGTATTTGACTACATTAATGTTTTCCACTTCTGAAATGCAGGCACAGAATTTCAAAGAGAAAAGGCATTAGAAAGCGTAAGAAAGAGTTTATGAATAGTTTGAATGAATTTGAATTTAATACGATTTCTGCCAGTTGCTCATACTCGTAAGTATATGTAGAATCAGGTTCTGATTTTACCTCTTTTAGGGATGTGACTATTTACTCTAGTGTGTTTTCCGATTATTGAGAGTTGACAGATCACTCCTTCGATTCAGTTACTGAATTTGAATTGAATGCTTCTTTGAATATTCCTTTTTGACAAATTTTGCCTTCAACGTTCAGGGTATGAAAAAGAGATAGAATACAGAAATCACTCAGATTGAAAACGGAGGGAATGTCAAAGATGAGAAAAGATTGCCTATTCAAAGGTAGAGGAAGAAAGATGGTGTTTTAAGTAGAAGTCTTACCCATTCCCTACCACGCAACACGCCACTGCCAAGCACGGGCTGTAGCTTGGGTTTTTTTTTTATTCAGAAAGGGCATACAAAACCAGGCCATTCTCTTTCCCCTTTTCTTGGCAGCTTAAGTCCAGAGATGGCTCAGCCCAAATGCAGGGACCCTCTCTCTCCCCAGGGCACCATTCCTACCTCCCATCTGCAGGAGGGTGATAGTAAACCAGCTGCCTGCGGTGAATCAGCAGCCTCCACGTGCATCCTCCACTGTCAGCACTTGCTAACAGGGTGGGGAAATCTGCCAGCCTCTCTACTTGGGTTTTAATTTCTCTATTTGATGCAAAAAAAACCCCCAAAAAAACAAAAACAAAAAAACCCCACCAACTCCAAAGATTGGTGTTGTTTATGAAACGTAGGAAAATGATTCAGCATACCTCTTACATGTTCTTTGCATGGACAGGTGAATGTGAACCTTACAGAAATGTGACAGTTTGCATGGATGTTGTTTCATAAAAACCTTTTGTTCTTCACTTTCTGCATTGGTAGTTTAAGTCTCTCACATTCTCATTTCTGCTGTTACAGAGTTAGAATTTGTCTGTAACCAGAAAGAAGAGTATAAATTTGTGTTTCACGAAGTGCCCAACTTATTATGATGTTTTTAAAATAATGTCCTTTTCATCTGAATTAAATTTGATTTAATGTCTCCAAGTTTCACTGCTCATTGGATCTGAATGTAGAATTTGTTATGCTGTAACAGAATACAGTAACTTTCATGGGATCACGCCATGGTCATTACATAGAAAAAATAGATTTTGATAAGGAAAATATAAGAGGTGGATTTAATTTCAAAGATGATTCTCTGAATAAGTGGTTTCTTTTGAGACATAGAGACCTTTACAAAAAGCTCTAAAGGTCACAGGTCTAACTTCTACTTAAGTAGTTAATTCTCTTTTTGATTGATAAGCTTCTGTGCAAATCGGAGTAAGTTGTCTGTTTTGGTATTGGAAGATGATTTATATACAATTGTTCATGTTTTAAAAGTTTGGGTTACATTTATCACCAGTGAAAAACATAAAGACAGGTGACACTTAAAAGTGTTTACATCTGTTTGATCTTGCTTCATCTGCCCAGGAGTTTGATTATTCTCCAACTTTGCCATCTTCTTTATTCTAAGGTCGCCAAGTTATCCTCCACCTGGCTGTGGTAAGAATAAATCGAAACTGAAGTCAGAACAGGATGGCATCTCCAAGACTCACAAACTACTGAGAAGGACTTGCTCTAGCACAGTGAAGGCAGAGGATGTGTGTGCCACAAAATCTCACAGAACCTTTGGCCGCTCGTTATCGAGTGACCCTCGGGCTGAACAGACAATGGCTCTGAGATCGCACAAACTGCTGAGCCGTGCTTGCTCTGCAGCTGCCAAGCAGGAGGAGTGCATCCCTTTAAAGCCCCATAAGGTGTTAAACAGGTCGTGCTCTGGGGATCCTCGATGTGAGCACAACAGCACCTTGAAGCCCCACAAACTTTTAAGCAGATCCTACTCCAGTAACCTTAGAATGGAAGAATTGGATGGATTGAAGAATCACAAGTTGCTCAGCAAGACTTATTCCAATGCCCCTAAATCATCCAAAATGGAGCCTTTCAAGGAGTCCACCATGGCAGAGAGCAGGAGGCTCTCTCTTACCTCAGGGCTTATTGGTATCTTAACACCATCCTCATCATCACCTTCACAAGCTGCTGTGCGTAAAATTTTTTTTTATTCTGCTCATTTTCCTCTTATTATTTTCCAATGTGCTATTATGTTTTTTGTGTGAAGTCATTAATACTTAGGACATAAAGTGACTATACTGGATATACTGGAAGACGAGCAATGAAGTCAGCTTTTTAAGAAGGATTCAAACAGCTGTGCATACACATATGTTTAAGTTAAAAAATCAGAATTTGCTGGGGTTAGGACAGAGAATTTATGTGTCGTGTTGAAATGCAGCTCCATGCACAGCTACTGGCCATGGGAAAAATTCAGTCACCCACTTCTTCCCTTCATACTTCTTGCCAGAAAAAGGGAGAGTGTGCACTTCTGTGCTCCAAAATTAGGTTGGTTGTAGAGGACTTTTCTCATTTCCCTGCTTACTTTGTGGAGGAAGCAACTGTCCTTCAGATGGTTTGAGTGCCACATCACCTCTCCTTCTGGTCTTTGCATCTGCCATCATCATCAATCATCATCATCATACTGGAATGAACTCAGTCATGGTTCCATTCACCTCTTGCACATTTGTGATTTGTGAAGGGTTAAACCTTCAAATGTGCTGAGGGACGTCAGAGGCCACGCAAGGAACTGGGCCCACGCTGGCTCTCTTTACTTTCCTCAGAGATATGATCAACTGGGAAAAAAAAGGGTAGAATATACTCTTGCATTTAAGAAAGAGCTCTCAAAATCAATTCTTCTGCCTATGCCTCTTAAAAGATGGCTTTTTTACTTTAGAAGGAAGAGTGGATTTGTTTGCAGTCTTTCAAGGCAACAGCCTGTTTTTTGTGTTTGATCTGGGGAGAAATGCTTAGAAAATAGTTCTCTCCACTCCCTTTGCCTGGTGGTACCTTGAAAGCTGATTCTTCCTTCGAATGCCATACAGATGTTTAAAATAGTGCATTCTAAATAATGAAATTACATTGAGTGCTCTATGTTTCATGGTAATTTAGTTTAATAAGCTTTAAGCCATACTCTTCAGATCTAAAGGCAGGGATACGCTATCATAAGATCATTTATATGTATGCTGTGTGGCTGATTTATGTCGTGCACAGCAAAATTAATTTAAGATGAGCCATCAGACTTTCTACTTGTGGCAGTGTAGAGATGCACTTTTTTCTGGTTCAGCAGAGGATGTATTAGCATAAATAGACTTTTCTCTCCTGACATTAATAGGAAAAGTCCCTCTGGTTTTTATAAGATAGTGAAGAGCTGACTAGGTTTCATTACTGATGTTATCAGCTGATAGGGAAGAAAGGCAAGCCCTGTTTGGCAGCCTATAAAAACTACCCATAATTTATTGCTTCAATGCACTTACTTTGAGGGAAGATCATCACATACATGGTCAGATGTAGTTTGACTGGTGTTAGTGGAAGGGCATCAAGAGTCTATTTCACATTTTAGATGCAGGCACCAGATATATGGGTAGCCTGGGCGCCTAACTGCAAATTGAAGACAGTGGAATGTAGAAGGGATGAATCAAGATACTGAGTTCTCTTCAATTCTCAGCTAAAATATTAGAGTCTCATATATGAATACAAGTAAGATTGTAGCCTAGAAGAAAAATGGAAAAGCAGTTAAGCAATTAAACAGTAGAGAAATGAAAGGAAATAACTCTATTTAAAAAAACTTGCCAAAACACTGTAAATGAATCTGATCTAACTCCATTCAAAACAAGGCTTGATTGAAATAGATGTCAATCTGGAGGGAAGTCTGAACCTTACTGACTTGTAACAGAAATGACTTCTAACTTATGTTGTTGTGTGGTGAAAGAAAAAGAATTTGGGTAGTATCTGAGCATAAAGATCTGTTAGTGCAGTGTTTGCAGAAATGAGACCTTAGTTCAAATAAATTAAAAAGGTTTTCAGCCTTACTGAGAGTTACAGTAGTCTTTCAAGCCTTAACATACAGCCCATATTTGGATAGGCAATAGAGAGTGAAAACATAATGGAAGTTACCAAACATCAGTTTATTAGGATGGACTGTAGGCAGTGGTGTTTTCATTTGAGATTAAAATTTCTTGGATGGCGAGATACAAACCTTCATCAGATTTAAGAACTAGAAAGAAATACTAAAAACCTACCCCCATACTCAGTAAACAGTAAAAGGGTTGATTGTTTGTAATGCCTGGTTCATGCAAATGAGAGATCTCTTTAGATGCAAATTGCTTATATATTTACATGCAAAATCTTACAAATGCTTCACCTGATAATTAGTCTGCCAACACTGAAGTTGCCTCAACTTTTCCCTTGCAGCAAAATTATGGTGCAAAATGCATTCCGGTGCGAGACCGTGGCTTTCTTGTGCAGGTAGGATGTCATATCCTATTCACTTACGAAACACTGTGGAGCATGAGCTGACTGTTAATTATTTTTAAGCAGATGTTGTTATTCTCATTTTCATTGTTCTCAGACTATTGAATTTGCTGAGCAGCGGATACCAGTGTTGAATGAATACTGTGTAGTTTGTGATGAACCTCATGTGTTCCAGAATGGCCCTATGCTGAGGGTAAGTGGTGTGCTGGTAAACAGTGCATTTCATAGTGCCTTGAATAGCTATGGACCAAACAAACCTGTTGGAAAACTGTTGAATTATTTCAGATGGGTTTCATCCTCATATTTTTTTGAGATGCAAAAATATAAAGTATATTAACTAGATTTTGTAGTAAATCTGGGGAAAAATAAGTCTTACAAGAAAGGGAGAGAGAAATTAGGCTTGTATCCTACCAGAGAAATGTAAAGGGGCATGTATTTCATTAAACACTATCGTGCTGCAGTAGTGACAGCCAGGTAACACAGAGAAAGAAGTGCATTAGAGTGCTTTCCCAGTCTTCTGAAAGCTTAGGACACTTCATCCCTGAGCTTTTATCAAGCCATAACCACGGTATTTGCATACACAGGTGTTAATGCCAGCACTCTGTGAAATTCTTCTGACCTTGTTCTGCTCACAGGCTGCTGGAATGAGCCATCCTCAAATGTGATAAAGAAGGCAGTAGAAGGAGATGCTCTGTGAAGTGCCTGATCTAGCAGTGACCCAGACTAGGGACACTGTTGTGGCTCAGTATTCCCAAAGTCTGTTCAGTTAGACAGCTCTTTCTTTCATTCCTGTATGACCTGGGACAGAATTTGATCAGATACTGCTGATCACTGTAGCCCCTCTCATGCTGTTGGTGAACGCATACAGTGGAAAAGAGTAAGATTGGTCATGAGAGACACACTGCCTGGAGCTGCTGGATCAGTGCAACTTTGTGAAAGAGTATATTAACAGAATACAATTCTTAGCTTTAGGACTGGTCTTGCAGTTTAGAACCCTCTTGTTTCACCTGCCCTTCATCCAGTAGTGAAACATGAGTAACCTTAAAAGATTAAAGCCATGGAAAACTAACTCCAGTTAGTCTGGTACCAGGCAATTTTTCCACAGTGTGGCCAGCAACTGCACATAAACTGAAGCAGATCGTGTCGATGGTAGTTCCATGAAAATAAATTCAGGATTATTGCTGTACCTGGTAGCAAGAGTCACCTCAGTGTCATTCCCCATGACACTGGCTGGCACCAAGGTCAAGCATTCTGGCTACATGCAGGGTGTTCAAATGGGCTGCTGGTAGGATTTGAAAAAGCAAATATATACACAGTTAACCCTGGTTTAAGTCATGGTTAAACCCCTGTAGTTTTGGATATCCAATCACAGTTATTTTTGCCTCTTCAATCTCGTATCTATCTTTTAAAAGCAGTGCTTTCTGACAGATTTATCAGTAGCCAAAACTGATTAGAAGCCTGTAAAAAAGGCATCAGTTCCTTACTGTTTGTCTTTGAATGCACTGCTATGTATGTTACCTGTGACAGAAAGAGATAAAACAAAATCAGTAATGAAGAGTGATTGAAGTTTGAAAAACATAATTATTTAAGTTATTGGAGTTTATCTATTATCCATAGGTCAAAGCAAACAGTAGGATTTATTTTATTTAAAAAAACAGAAATGTAAAGTTATGTGCTCTAAATGAAAAAAAGAGTTTTCATTCCTTCTTTCGCACCATAAAGATCAAAATCTCTCAGAATGACTGTTTTGTATCTTCAGTTTAAAGCAGGGTCATTTTATAGCTGTCTGTTCAAAAGTTTGTCAGTATTTCACAACATAAGAAGCTGTAACCATATTTGCCCCTGAACATTTATTCATCAGTGTCTTTGAAGTAGCATAACCTGACAAGCTTGGCAAAAATGAGAGTGTCATTATATAACCTAGGAAGAACTAGATGCCAGGAAGAAATCCAGCATGGTCTGTATATGCTTGAACGGCTCAATAGGCAATATAGAGCCATTAATGAGTTTGCAGTTTGTAGAAGGTGACAAAGGATCTCAGTTTGAATTGAGCATTCACTTGCCCTAGAGTGTGTTCAGGAAATTCATGCTTCACTCTACTGAGACCTCTGGCCAGGGCAGCTTGAAGTAGTCAGTTTGTGGGGTTTACTTGCATGCTTCAGCTGCACACACACATATACATNACATATATGCATACATATATATGTGTGTGTATATGTAATGTATGTGAAGAAAAGAAGCATTTTTTCTAGCACAGCTGCAGGAGCAGATCTCCGAAATTGAATATTTTTGTTACAAGAATGCAGCAAGCTTTCATTTAAGGCAAGACTACATGCAGTGTAGCCTTATTGAGGATCCCTGACCTTGGTAAGGATTTCTCTCTTTGAATACCACAGTAACTCACCAGGTTTTGTAATGATGGGTTCCTTGCTATGGTATGCTTAGCAGGAGTGTCCAGATCTCATTTTCTAGAGATGCCTGCATCCCAAAGGCATTGCATGCATAGGCTCTCTGTGTAGCAGGTTGTGTGACAAGAGGAGCCACAGACTAAATAGCTCTGGGTCATTCATCAGTTTCTCCCTTTAAAGTTCAGTTCCTCCACACAGATGCACACAGGTTCATGACTAGGTATGGGGACTCTTTAATGGTAAGTTTCCCTTCTACATTTAGGACCTTTTTCTTCAACAGCAGAGAAGACCTATGAATTTATAAAAGCATAATAAAGTTATTGAAAAGTTATTTTAATATCTGTATAGGCTTGATTTTCTGAACTTTTATGGAATTTTATGCGTTTATAAAGAAGCCACAGAGAAACTGGATTCTCTAATCCTCCATTATGTCTGGTGCCTTTGCTGATCTGTGGTGTAGTATATTAATTCTCTTAAAATGCAGTTAAAAAAATTCAACAATTGCCATCATGCAGCAATTACAGTCTTTCAATATTGTGAATTGCTATACCTACTTACAAACTGTTATGCTGTACATAGTTTTTTGTGCTAGTTAGTACTGACTTGTGAAATACAGAGGTCTCATCCTTACAACAGCTGAAGAGACCATCTGAAACTGAGAGATAAAGTTTTTTCTTTCTGCTGGCTATAATTTTATCTTAGTTACAAGGTATCTTTGAATCAATCTCTCTCAGCAAGCTTTCTTCTCAGTATTGTGTTTCATTTTCCTAAATAAATTTTTCTGGGGGAGTAGTCTGGCTTTAATAACTATTTCAATATAAGTTACTTTTTAAAAATCCTGACTTTTTTTTTCCCATAAGATAACAATCACTTGCTGACAACAAGATGTGTCATTTTGTATGGCTTTATTTAGGCACTGGATCCACATGGCAGATGTATGTATCACTGTATGGAAGATTCTGTTGCAGAACAGCTGCATGACACACTTGCCTATGTTTGACTTGACGATTTTACAGTGGGCATCTGTCTTGCTCCAGAGCTCTCAATGATTATCTAATCATGCAAATGTTTCCTGCTGGTTCAGAGATCCCGTTGTACATTGACATCTTTGGGTGTTGTTAAGCCTTCTTGGTCCCCTTATTGAGGATAAATGAAGGAGCTGCTTTTATTGGTTTACTGAAGATGAATAACTAAGAAATTCTTACATTTCTCTTGGGAATTTCTTTGCAGAGCAAGGCAAGTATCTTTGAGAATAACCGGTATTCTTTTAAGCTCCAAAATTCCCTGAAATAGAGAAGACCAGAGTTAAATGCTCAGTTCCTCTGTGTACTCCACAAGTTTGTGTGTGTAGAAAACAAAACAGATTAGGTAGATGGGTTGCCCGTAGAACATGCCCAAACCTAATGCCCTTGCAAGGAACTGCACCTGTATTACTGTGAAGGGAAAGAAAAAAGGTTCTCTTGAATGGAAGAAGGAGTCTTAGAAAAGTACTATAATACATCATGAAGTTGTAACACTCTTCTTTATAAAGGCCCATGGTCCACTGCTTCATTCCATCCACTTTTAAAAGAACCCACAGTAGTAAAGTTTTCCTGTAAGTATTCACACCTTTCTCAGATTGAGATGGGGATGAATGAAATTTCTCATCATAGCAAGTTTCTTTTGTATTTGTTTCAAAAGCGCAGTGAGATCTAAGGATTGTTTGCAGTGCACCAGAAGTTATAAAAGCCAAATTGGATGCTTAGAGATATACATACTTATATAGAGTACCACCAAAATCAGGAAATTACTTGAAATCACTGTGTGGGATGATTTGCAGTTGTTCTGCAAAGCAGAGGGAAAACGCAATGAATACATGGATCTTAAGAATAAAATAATATTATTTAAGTTTTACATGACAGGGGCCAATCATTTCTAATGATGATTGGAATCCTGCATATTTCACTTTTCACAGAAAGGTTAAGAAACAGCTTTGAAATCATTAGCAAGTGTTGGGACTGCACCCTGTACATCCAAACATCTCCCTTAACCTATATAAAGAACCACGGTGCATCCTCCTGCAAGACAACCTGTGCTACACAGCTCTCAGGAGCTCTTCCATCTTCTGAAGCTCCTTGCTCCTAGCTCCTTGCTCTGTTTTGAAAAAGGGGGAAGTGAAAGGTCAAGCACAGGTTTTATGGAGGAGACACACTGAAGGCAGACATGGTAAATCTACTGAAAAAAGTAAGGGTCTGGTCATTTGAATTACTGTCCTCATGTTCCTGTCTTTGAATTTGTTTTCAACAGAGAAGTTTAGACGAGTGAGAATGGACTACTATTTGTTGGTTACTAATGGCTAGGTTTGGATTGTTTCAATAACATATTGTGAAATGCTTTTTTTACCCCTAACATTTTCAACCGTTTGGTATTTAATTCACATCTGTGTTGTTGAAATAGTTCCATAGATTGTCCTGATTTCTGTCAAACTACAATATTAGATTAAATATTAGAAGTTCACTTAGGAAAGTTGAATGACTTCCATGAAACCCATTCTGAAGTACTAACATATTCTTGCATAGGGCATATGTCTTTAGTGAAAAATTCCTGAAACTGGAATTTGTTTCATCCACTGCCTTTCACTGGCTTTTGGAGATATCCACGTATGGAGACTATACAACCTCTCTGAGCAACATGTTACAATGCTTGATAAAGCTTTAGGAAAAGCTTATTTTAGCTTTGTCTAAAATTTTGGATAAGGTTTAGATAAAGTTAGTCATGTATGAGAGAATAAAAGTATTGACTGACCTCTAAAGGTCCCTTTCAACCATCTGTTTTGGTTCATCTAGCTAAAAAATGTATTTTCCAAAGCAGATCTAAGATTATAATAAAGAAACCAAAGCATTATTTGGTTCCATGTTAGAAGGCTATTAACCTTTTTTAATGCTGTTTGAAAGTCTTCCTTTTATTACTACTAGAATATTCTAGGGAAAGACTAAGTTGCATTTTAATAATGCAACAGTTTTGCCACTGTAACAGTGGAGAAATAAGTTGTTTTAGGATTTCAACATGTGCTTTTATTACAAACATTTCATGTAATGAGATCATGAGTCATTAACAAAAGTGGTTATTATATTTAAGGATCTGATTAAAAGAAGTGTAATAAAAATGTGATATCATATATGAAGACTGGAGTAAAGAAAATGCCAGTCCTCTCTTAAAGAAGGGCATGAAGGAGAGGATGCAGAGAATTCCATCCTGGTCACCCTCACCTTGTTCTGTAGGAAGGTGACGAAGCAGCCAAGCCTCAAAACCATCTCCAGGCACAATATGGACAAGAAAATCCTTATGAAGAGTCAGTGTGGTTTCACCAGTGGGTATTCACGCTTGGCTGACTTGATTAAACTTCTTTGAAGAAGTGACTGGCCTGGTAGATGGGGGGAGGCCAGTGGATATTGTCTGCCTGGATGTGAGTAAGGCTTTTGACAGTGTCTGCTATAAGATCCTTTTAGACAAGCTGTTGATGCCTGGGCTGATGGAGGAGATGGGAAGATGGTCTGAAAACTGGCAAGATGTCTGGGCCTAGAGTGTGATGTTTAGTTGGGTAAAGTCTGCTTGGAGATAAGCAACTCATGGTATACCCCAGGGGTCAGTAGTGGGTCCAGTCCTGTTTAGTACTTTCATTAATCCCCTAGATGATGGTGAAGAGTGTATTCTCAGAGAGTTTGCAGATGGTGAAAAAACAGGAGAAGTGTGTGGTATGCCAGAGCAATGGGCGCCGTTCAGAGGGACCTCAACAGGCCAGAGCAGTGGGCTGCCAGGAACTTCAGCAAGGAGAAGTGCAAAGTCCTGCTGCTAGGAAGGCGCAAACCCAGGCACCAGTGTATGCTGGGGCCCCCCAGCTGGAAAGCAGCTTGGCTTGGGCAGAAAAAGACTCCTGCTGGGACACGAGAAAGCAATGTGCAGTTGTGGTGTGGAAGGCTGATGGTATTCTGGGCTGCATTGACCAGTAGAATTGTCTGTGTGTGTGGAGGGATGTGATCCTGCCCCTGCAGGATCCTGCCCCTGGTGAGGCTCCACTGTGCCTGTTCTGAGCTCCTCAGCAGAAGAAAGGGATGGCACTACTGGAGAAAGTCCAGTGAAGGGTCACTAAGATGATTAAGGGGGCTAGAGCACATCACACAGGAGGAAAGGCTGAGAGGCTGGAAAAAAGAAGGTACAGGTGGGATCTTACTAATGTCTGTAAAGATTTGAAGGGTGCAAAAAGGATGGGGCCAGGCCCTTTACAGTGGTGTTCAGTGACATGATGAGAGGCAGAGGATACAACCTGAAACACAGGAGGTTTCAGTGGAACAACATGATACACCTTTCACCTTTTTCACCTTTTCTGACAGTGACTGAGCATGGCAATAAGTTGCCCAGAGAGGTTGTGGAGTTCACATCATGGACAAATTCAAAAGCTGTCTGTTTCAGGCAGCTGGCTCCAGGTGACTGTGCTTGAGCAGGAATGTTGGACTAGATGACCTGTGGAGATCCCTGCCACCCTCAATCTTTCTGTAATTCTTTGATCTTACTCAGTTTTACATAGTGTAGTTTGTAAATCTAATGCCTATCTTGCTGTTCTGTGCCTTCCCAAATTCCTCATTTGCAAATACTAAAGCCAGTGACAGAACAGCATGACTGAATAGGTTTTAAAGACCTATGAAAGAATTATACAGGATGAAATAATCTCAGAATATATTCAGTGAGGTAATTAAATGACCATCTGTGTGTCAGTATTTTTTTTTTAGCAAAGAAGTCTCTATAGAGTGCCATCTTGTGTTGAAACCTCAGACTGAGACCTCCTTAGAACAAAGAAGGAATTAGCAAAAAAAAAAAAATCAACAAAATTAAATACCACAGCTAGCTTCTTTGAAATTTGTACTCTGGTTGCATACATTTCTGCTGTTTAATGTTTTTCTCATAAAATATGAAGAGTAAAATACCATAAAGTAATATTTGAAATGCCTGTTCTTATTATTTAGCTGTAAAAATAAGCACAGTCTTGTAATTCTGATACATTTCTTACATTAGTAAGCTTGCATTTTCTTAAATGTTTTTCATCCCAAAGTGCTCTCCATTATCTTTCATATACTATGGGTGAAATCTTGCCCTCAGTGGGTTCTTGTTGACTTGAGGAGGTCTTGGGTTTCTCTGTGCTTTGAATACAAGAGTCTTAGACACCACTGAAAACACAGAAGCATTGAGTATGCTGCTTAGTCCTGGAAAATTTCTTGAACAGAATAAACATCCCTGAACTGTAGAGAAGTATAGATGTACAAATTTGTTTAGTCAGACTGGAGTTAAGCCAAGATGTTAATGGAATTCCAGGATTTTTGTGGAATAACACTGTGGTCTTTCTAATCCTTATTCCACAATACAGGTTGGTTTTATCTCTTATAAAAAAAGCCTTTCCAGCTATGACCTGTATTTTAAAAGAATACATTTCAAATCATTTATATTTTGCTGACAGAGTAAAATGGCTGTAGTGTAGTTTTTCCTGTTGCCAACAAGTTACCACATGCACTGTGCCCATCTAGCATTCTATAAAGCTTGTTTGTTCACCTTTTTTTCTATATCTGTGAAGTAAAAGTATGTTTTAATAGTGTGTAAGATGCAAAAAAAAAAAAAATCCCCAAAAACCCAGAAAATAAAATTTGAATCAGGCAAAACAAGGCCAAACAGAACAAGTGACATTTCATGGGATTTAAACAAAGGATTTAAACAAGTGACTGAGCCACAGTCTATTCTTATCTTTCTTCAGGTTGTATCTGATCATGACCGTGGTATCTCCCATGTCTTTGAGCAGCATGTTCCATGTAACACATGAATTTAGAGAGACTGTTCAGAAAGTTTACCTTACTGTAAAACTATGAGTTGGCATGGTGGAAAGTAGGAAACAGAACAGAGATTTGAAGTTCCATTTCATCTCCTTGTCTTTTGCTTTCATTAAGAAAAGTGAGATGGTCACTAACGTTTTCACCTTCACCATTTGTTACATTTTCTCTACGTCAGGCAGTGAGCCTTCCCTGAAGCATGTCCTGTTAGATCAATAGCTTTTAGGTGTGTCAGTCCCGTTATAGCCTCACTGATGTCTGTGATATCCCTCAGAATACAGGAAAGTGTGACAGGTTGCTCTGAGCAGAGCTGCAGCCCACATTAGAAAGTTGCTAGATCGATAAAGACTATGAAAGTTTCAGCTTTTTCAAATTGAAAGAATGTCTAGAAAATAGTTTAGGTAGCGTATTAGTCCAGGAACCAGGATATGTCATAGTGCGTAGGTGGTTCGTGTGTCTGCCAGTCTCAGTCGCTGCAGAAAGAAATGACATTTGCATTGTAACACACGGGAACTCTCTGCTTTTTTCACCACAGCAGCAGTTGGGTGGGAGCTACTGATCATGCAAAGAATGGGGGTGGCTAAAGGAAAAGTCTGAAAACTTCAAACATTCAGAAGATGCTCTCTGGTTCTGTCATTGCCTTCTGCCTCCAAGCATTTGCAGTCTCAGGTTAATTGCTCATGTCTTTTTTTTTTTTTTTTCTGTTTTTTCAACACTGGAATAATGATCCTCCTAGTAGTGTTTCTGCACCAGTGATCTTCACTTAGCTAATAGTTCTGTGAAGACCAATGGCTTAATGTTAATATTTTATTTTCAAGAGAAAAAATAAAGTCTATATGAGACCCTGGTAGCTGCTGTTGCTGGGAGAAATTCCAGTAGCCTTCTTCAGGCAGTGAGTAACAAAGTCCTCCAGCCAGTGAGCTCGTATCCTCATGGTGGTGGTTGTAATCTGTGGAACTGTGTGCACCCAGGATGATATTTATATGAAAAGTAAATGTTTAAGGGTCTAAGCCCTATTTTGTTGTGTATTTTCCCCTTGAAAACTATGAAAGATAGTAATCCAAGAAAAGGTGATCAATCTGTACATTTGTGGCTGAGTGCGACATCAGTAAGAACGTATCTATATTTTATGTGCAGACACAAAAACTCTCTATTAGAAAGTTTAGCTTGTTGAATATTGCATATAAATGAACCACAGTAAAAGTATCCAAAGATGACATTGGAACAACATAGCTCTTATGACTGTGTCAGTAATATTCTTGTTTGTTTAGTGTGGCTAGGGACATTTCTCATATTTCTGATCTGAAGTCAGAACAGTACTGTTCCTGTCCCAAAGGCTCACATCCTATGACAAGAGAAGAGTGGACACCATAAAGGGAAACACACTGTCAATATGCAAAACATTAGCAGCAGAGTAGGAGCAGCCTTAAATCCCAGTTTCTCCATAAAGCTTGTGGCTTTCTTTAAACTTGGCCTTCTAGAATTGATTTATTAACTTAGTTTTCATATGTTTTCATTGGTTCTTGCATGCACAATTGCAGGAAAAACGTAAGGAAATGTAACCCTGAATAGGTAAGTCACAGAGTGTAACAAACAAGAGCCCCTCAAACATTTGCTTCCTAATTGCAAGCTAGTATTTTCGTTTTGTAGGGATTTAAAAAATATAAATGGTTGAGCTTAACTAGTGACTGGAGTAGAGGATACTGAAATGCCCATACCAGCATCTTTTTGGATAGATACATTGCTAACACCTGTGGGAAGTTAAGGTTTAAAAGATATTATTTTGTTAAATTGAGACAAATTCCAGAAACAGAACTCAAAATTACTTTTCAGATGACTGTAGTGTAGGCTAAAAGGCATCCAGGCTAGATGCATGAAGACAGAATGTTCAAATGTCTCTTTAGCTGCAGGGTTGGGATTATTTTTCTCATTGTATGGTATTGACAAAATACATAGTGGAGAGAAAGGTTCATCAAATACACAAAATGAGAAGAAGTGTATAGACTGTAACAGAAGTATTTGTTCCACTTCAGGTCTGAAATTCTGCTGTCTTGCTTGTCCTTATATCTACAGTTCCAGCCTGAGGCAAAAAANAGTATAAGTGCAGTGACTGTTTTCCTAACTTACCTCTCCAGGTGCTCAGACACTTCTGGGATCATAGCAGAGGGGCAGGAAAAAGAGAAATGGTGACAAATTGTGTGTTCCCTTTGTCATCATTAAGTCTCATAGTTTGCCGAGACTGCAAACAAAATACATTCAAAAAAATTCTTACAAGTTTTCTTCATGACCATTATGGCCAAACTTAGATTGATCTGCTATTTCAGAGTTATTCCTTGCTCTGAAATAAAGGAAGTCTGTGTATACTGTTGATATGATAGTTACCCCAACTAAACAAATGATTTAACCATCTTCTAAATGTGGAAAACCCAAGAATAATGACAATAATAGATACTTCTTGTCCAGCTTGCCATGGCACAATGAATTTGATCATGTTTGGCTTCATCTGCTGCCTAATGCAATGTAACATGGCAGATAAACTAAATCAAATGGGTGACACTATCAGACTTGAAAGATGATAGCTCTTGTAAAGCAAATGAAGTGAGACTGTATCAATCTAGAAGATTTCACACGTTTATTGAGGTCTTGAATCTTTGAAACCCAGCAAATGAATGTTTTAAGTGCTGCAAAGCAAGTGACTGCAAGTACAGCAGTATGCTTATTACTGGCAAAGCTGATGCCTGTCACAGAATTCAGCTAAATTTTAGGTTTTCTTTGTGTTTAATTAATTTTTTCATTTCTGCAAGTGCTTTGTAGAGGCAGTGGGTTGAACTTCAAAGCATACTACTACAAATGCTTTTGTACTCAGTAGAGTTGTGATCACTTGACTCAATACTCTTAGTTACAAAGATAAATTTAAGTTTCAATGAGCTAGGATTTAATACTGTGCATTCAAATAAATAGTATCCAGGAAGTATTTTTGATTGTTTTTAACACTTTCATTAAAGGTTATGTTTATTGGGTAGTTTTAAGGAAGGTTTTAATTCATTTTTCTTTCAACTATTTGTTCATTTTGAATACTTGTAACAGTTCACTGTGTGATATTACTTGAGCCTTTAAAAAGTTGGTCTGCTAATTATCTTTCAGTAAATAAGATGAAGTTGCTGTAAAGGTTGTAAACAGTTAGGAAGCCCATGAAGACATGCCTATTTTCATTACCTAAAGCTGCGTTCCTTTTTGTTTCTGCTTTGTTAGCTTTATGAAGGCAAAATGTTCATTTTTCACTCAATATGCAGTTTAGATAGTATTTTTTGTTTGTGGTGACATTGTGAATTATTTTTAACAGGAAAAAGCTGGTTCAACAACAAGGGGTTTTTATTTTTTGTTGAATACCTGAAAAAAGACTTGAAGTATCTTTATTTCTTAAAATAAGTAGGCTTCAAAATACAGTGTTTATGCTGTAAAAATGTAATGGATTTTCTTATAGTCAATCAATAATTTGTTAAATTGTCAAAAATTAAAAATAGCCTCTTCAAGAGATTCGTCTTTGAGATTTTTACGTGTGTTCTGAACAGCAGTGTAAGAAGCTATGAAGAATAAACCTGATTCCATTAGCTTCAGGATTTGTTCTCCATTAAGTTTAATTATGTAGGAAGTTTTCAGATAGATAGTTTTAAGAACATTTGAGTACTATGCCTGTAATTTTGGTTTTGTAACTGTGCTGGGATTTCTTTTAAATTTAGCCTCTCTGAGTACTTATGAGCTTTAGAGTTCTTCAGGTTATTAAAATGTTTCTCTAATGTATCTTCCTCAATAATTGATATGTATTAATTATTTAAAATTAATGTTGCAGTTAAAATATGAAGAATTAGCTTTAATTGTGTTTGGGTTTTATTCTAGGTATGACATGCTAAAAGCAAGAACTCAAATTAGGACAAAAATAAAATTAACTTTCTTTCTTCCTTTGTATAGCCCACTGTTTGTGAACGGGAACTCTGTGTATTTGCTTTCCAAACATTAGGAGTGATGAACGAAGCTGCTGATGAAATTGCAACTGGGGCACAGGTAGGGTTATCTAATGTTTTCTGTAGTTTACTCAGTCCTCTCAATCTCTTCCAGTATGTATTTTGACTTGTATGCACCATATGAGTATTGTTTGGTATTATTTATTTGTCCACGGTTATAGCTGTAAATGCACTGGTTTATGTGTGGTGTATTCAAACAGTACTAATGAGGTGTTTCCATTGCTTTGCTTCCATGTAATTAGAGTAACTGTGTTTTCATGCCCTGTTGTATTCAATTAGGTCACCTGGGTTGTTAATAAAGGCAGCCATTGTAATTTGGAGATAATTCACATTTATTTTCACCTAATGAGCCATTACTACTCTCATGCAATTAATAAGTTACTTCCTGTTCATGGTCTTAGGATGCAGAGATCCACTGAGCATCTGTTGTTTTGATCATTACAGAGCAGTGGGAAAGTTCTTACTGATATTGCTACATAGGGTTCTTTATTCTTCTCAGGGATCATGAATTTAATATAAGCCTGCTTCATGACTCTAAATTCAGTTATGTAGTTATAACCCTATCATTGTTTTCTTAAAGTGTTTTAAATTACACTTCCAAATCACTAACCTAATGTTTCATTAAAAACGAAAGTTCAAAGATCTTACATTTAAGGTCCCTTTAAGATCTTACGGTAAAAGTTTGCACGTCTTAAGGAAAAGTGCACTTGTGTCCAATTTTCTGCTTACTGTGTTTCCACATAGTAAGCAAAATGGGTTTTTTGGAAGAGCAAGCCTTCCATTTATTTAACTAGCACTAGTGAGTATTAAATAGTGGAATTAAACTATTTGGATGGGTACCTGAATACAACCATGAGCATATCCTCAAAGGAAGAAAGTTGCAACTTCAAAGTGTAGATCAGCTTCCTCACTTGAGAATATGACTGTGGAATCAGAACAGCAGCTCTGCATCTGATGTCCGAAGACCATTGGATGGCTATATTTGTAACATCTAGATACCAAATATTGGGATAACAGTTTAGGCTTGTAAGAAATGGAAGAAGGTGTGCAGATGAAGCCCCACCTCTTCCTCAGCCTGAAGTCCTGTGAGAATTTCATTTTTTTAATTCAGGCACATATTATATTACATGTACATATAGAATTGTAGAATCATAGAGTAGTTGGAGTTGGAAGGCACCTGTGAAGGTCATGTAGTCCTATGCCCTGCCATGAGGCAGGACTACTTCAACTAGATCAGCTTGCTCAGAGCCTTGTCTGACTTGAGCTTGCATGATTCCAAACATGGGATATCTACCATGTGTCAGTGTTTCATCACCCTCACTGTAAAAATCCTCTTTATATCTAGTCTGTATCTCCCTCCTTTAGTATAAAACCTTTACCCCTGGCCATATAACAGCAGCTTTGCTAAAAAGATTTTCCCCATCCTTTCCCTCTTTAAGTACTGAAAGGCTGCAATAAGGTCTCCCAAAAGCCTTCTTGTCTACAGGCCGAACAACCCAGCTGTCTCTGTCTTTGTCAGGAGGGCATTCCAGCCTTCAGTTCATTTTTGTGGCCCTCCTCTGGACTTGCTTCAACAGGTGTAGGTCTTTTTTTATGCTGGGGATGATGAGCTGGACACAGTGCTCAGGTGGACTCGCATAAGGGCAGAGGGGCAGAATCCCCTCCCTCCCCTGCTGCCCACGGGGCTCTGGATGCAGCCCAGGACACGTTTGGCTCTCTGGGTTGTGAGTGCCATGGCCGGGGCATGTCCAGCCTCTCACCCACCAGCACCCCCAAGTCCTTCTGGGCAGGGCTGCTCTGGGGCTGTTCATGCCCAGCCTGTGCTGATACCAGGGGTTGTCCCTACCCAGGTGCAGCACCTTGTCCTTGGCTTTGTTGAACTCACAAGATTCCTATGGGCTTACTTCTCCAACTTGTACAGATCCCTCTGGATGGTTTCCCATCCTTCAGGCACATCATCTGAACCATTCAGCTTGTGTAAAGTGCAAATTTACTGAGAGAGCATTGGAACTCTCTATGTCACTAACACTGGTCCTAGTATTGCCCCTGAGGGCACCACTCATCACGAGTGGCCATCAGGGCACTGACTGAGACATTGACCTATACCATCTGGATGCAACCATCCAAGCAATTCCTTATCCACAGAACTGTCTATCCATCTAATTGATCTCTCTCCAATTTAGAGAGAAGGAAGTTGGGGGAACTTTTAAAGACTTTACAGAATAAAAATGACATCTGTAGCCCTTCCTTTGTCCACTGATGTGGTAAGTCCATCACAGACGGCCACTGGCTTGGTCAGGCAGGACTTGCCCTCAGTGAAGCTGTGCTGGCTGTCCTGAATCTCCTCCCTGTCCTCCATGTCCCTTAGCACAGCTTCCAGGGAGAAGCTATGTCCCTATATTCCTCCTGGAATGTCTATCCCTGCATCCGCTGCCTGTGTATTTCCTTCTTTGCTTTTAGTTTTACCAGCAGGTGTGGAGTCATCCGTGCCAACATCTTGTCTTCCTTTCTTGATTTCCTACACATGGGCATTGAGAGCTCTTGCACTCTCATTGAAGGTATTGGAAGGCATTCTTTAAGATCTGCCAGCTCTGATCTGCTCCCTCGTCCCTGGAATGGTTTTCCAGGAGTTGTATTGAATAACTCTTTGAACAGCTGGAAGATTGCTTTCCTAACATTAGTAAAAAATGAGATATAAACTTTTTAAAGTAGAGCTAACTAAGTAGAGAAGAGGTGGCCTTGGTTAGCTCTCACTTAATGTTTTATGTAAATAAGAGTGCTGAAGGCATATGCAGAGCTTGCTCGAGATCTCTGGAGTACCTCTACATTTATAGAGCTTTACTGTAGTGTTCTGAAGTGATGACAACCTCAACAGTGCTTTAAAGAGTTAGATAAGGGGTTTTGTCTGTTGAACCATTGGACCTAGGTGGCTAAATTATACTGAGTTTCACTTTAGTGATACCAGCAGCCAGCTCACTGTATTGGATCTGGCTGAGCCTCCCATTTCTGTTTGCAGAAAGAATTTATCAGTTCTGGAGTTTGATTCATCTGAGCTCTTTTTGTCATTAGTTTAGGACCGTGTGAATCACGGCATAGACTGTCAGCACAGTGGTTATTTCTCCAACAGCCTAGCAAGCTTAGGCTGACTAGTGAAAGGTAGGTGTTCACATTTTGTCTGATTAATCCTCCTCCAAATCATTTTTTCTAGTGAATGAGCCTAAATACAGATTCCCATCATTAGAAATCTTATCCTGTTTTGTCTTTTGTGCTTTCAGCTAGTTTCCTAAGGTGCACAACCCTACTTTGTCATTCCAAATGATCCAATGGCTTCTCCTTAATAATAAATTATTATATTTTCTAAAACTTTCAACTTTCCAGCCTGAACTCAGGTTGCCTTGTATTAGTCATGTAGGCAAAATGCTTGAAAATTAGATGACTGATTTCTTGATAGTTCCTACTCCCTGTAAAGAGTCTCTTGAGAGCGAGAGGCACTGTCTGAGGGACTGATGTCATTAGAGGAATTGTCATCAGCAAGTGCTGTCTTGTTCTTCATGCAACTATTTTAATCCTTACTTACTTCAGTACCTCCAGTTAAAGAGTTGATGCCCAGTTTTAAGGACATCTGCTAGATCCACAGCACCTCCTGTTTCCAAGGAATGCATATGCAAGGCTGTATTATAAGGCTTCTGTTAGATTTACTTCCCAGTTTAAGTTGTTTTGAATTGCATAGCTCAAAACAATGACCTTAGCGGAAATCAAGTGTAAAAAAAATGCAGAGTTGGAAACAATCCAGGAGTCAACAGTTTGTTTAAAGGAGGGCTTAGGGATATTGTCTGAGAAGAACTGTGCCAGTTTTAAGACAGTATCCCATCATGTGAATCATAAAGCAAGACAACTCTGAGTCTCTGCATTAAAAGATCTGGAGACCCAAACAGCTTTTCCCTAGTAGTGTTTTGCAGCAGCAGACTCAGAAGTGCTTCTCAGAAGCAGGGTGAACTCATGCTCAATTTCACGGCAATACATTTACACAGGGGCAGGTCTGCTGCCTGGTCTGGTCTGGTTGCTGATTTCCTTTGTAAATGCTAGTGCATATGCCCTATTTTGAAACATTCATCACACTTACAGATAGTATAAACTGGAAAGTAATCAGAGAAGCATTGGGGAAGGAATCATTATTTAAGTAATTTCATTTTTCAGTATATGTGAGATATTTAGTAACTGGAACTAACAGAATATATTAAGAGTGATGGAGAAAATTGTCCATTCATGCTGAAGGAACAGAGGAGGAGAATGGCAGCTATATGACTCACCACAGTACAGTTCTTTTTCTTTTTCATCATTATTCTTATTTTCATTTTGGTTCTCTAAAGGACCATAAGTTTTTTCCATCCAGATGATCAGATACAATGACAGATGTAGAAAATCTTCTAGATGAGTGTGAGCTGTGAGATGAGATCTGATCCCTGTGGAGCTGTGGGGGGGACCAGGGATATCTACTAACTCCAATTTGTCTCAGCTTTTCCTTTTGTGGAAAAGTCTGTTTTCACACAGGAATGTTTTCAGAAGGCACAGAAAAAACACGGGAAAATGAGTAAATCTGCAACTACTTATTAATGTAGCAATTTTGTATTTCATTATGAGCTGGATTTGTATTTCACAGCTGCCAGGAAGCTGCATGATCTCATCTTTTTTATTGATGTATTCTATTTTTAACCTCTGAATTACGTATTTTGAAACACTTACATGGGAATCTGTGCCTAAGTGGTGTGTGTGCTTACGTGCACACATGTCTATGTGCACATTACATGTGCAATCCTGTGGAGAAATGGTAAAAATCATAGATATTCAAAGTGTTGTAATTTTGTACAACAGGATGGAAAGAAGAGGATGCCTCAGTGTGAGCTGTGCAGATGATGGTTAAATCATTGCCATATTCTGGCTTTAGCAGAAGCAATGTTTTCAAGTGTTTCTGTGATTACAGTCTTCAGAAGAGAGCAGAAAGTGGTACAAATTTGACAGACTATTCCTTGTTCTTGAGCAATGTTTTTATTGTCGTGTCTACACAGAGATACACAGATCAAGCACAATTTCATTTCCTTAGTGAATAAATTTGATACAGGAATTCACATTTGTCCACAAGATAAAGCAATACTTCAAGTAATATATTTGATATTACAATACCTTTAGGACCAGATAATGGTCCTGCTTATATGCACATGGAATAATATGCAATTGTTGAACCCAAACTCTGTTGAGGTCACTGGAAAAAATTTAGTCCTAAACTATCCCCTGTGAATAACGCAGTTTGGTCAATATAGGTAACAATGGAATATAATATATCTATAATGTGTAAAAAGGGAAGACTCTAAGGTTCAATATAAAAGTACATCTTTTGAATAAACATAGAATAAATATGTCTTTCTTTATTCCCAGGTGGTTGATCTGTTAGTATCTATGTGTCGGTCTGCATTAGAATCACCTAGGAAAGTCGTCATTTTTGAGCCATATCCTTCTGTAGTTGATCCTAATGATCCTCAGATGTTGGCCTTTAATCCCAGGGTAAGTAGTTACCTTTAATTATGTCAGCACTTGGGTTTAGTCACACATGAGATTTAAAAGCAAAGACTCCTCACGGAGGAGTCTCCTTTATTACGTGATATAGCTCCAGAATGGAGCCCAAGCGTGTTTTCAAAACTTTGCAGCTTTTACTTATTGTCTGTGAGAAAGTCTGTGAATATAGACTTGTCTTGGTTCTGGCCAGGACAGGGTTAATTTTTCCAGTAGCCAGAATGAGGCATGGCTAAGACCCAGACGTTGTTCTATACTACCTCACATTATTGCTGGGAGCAGGGGGAAGGGACCCTCTTCCAGGGAAAAGTGGGAAAAGAATTCCCATTTTACTTGGCAAAGGGAGCAGTTGGATATTGTTTGTTGCTGGTTTTCACATCTCATTGCTGTTTCCACCTGATTGTTCTTACCTTGCCCAGTGATCTTTACCTTTGTGCCTCCCAGTTCTCTTCTCTATCCCACACCAGGGGGAAAGTGGAAGGAGGAGGGGGAAGCAAACAGTGAGCAGTGCTTGGTTTCAGTAGGAACACTAAATTGGAAAATACCATCCCTAAACCATGACAAAAACTGTAGGGTATGTTAAAGGCAGGAAACTCTTCTAAGGGAAAAATTCTAGATGGAAAATTTTATATTGTAAGTGTCTTTCACTCAATGTGCACAATGGACACAAAGAGAAAGAGGGCCTTTGAGAGATACGGGTCGTGTAAGCCCAGGGATTTCCAGTCCATCTTTTCATTCTTAGAAGTGTCATTGCTGTCATTTCATTTTCTCACTGCAAGTAGTTATTTCCTTGTATGTAATTTTATCAGGTGTTGATAGTTGAGTTTTGTACAAGCATCAATTTTGAAGTAAAGAATTGTGCTTGCCTCACCTGCTCCTTGGGCTCCAAGCGCTGCCTTTCAGGAAAGCTCTCAAGCCGTGAATATTCTATCTCCCGAAAGCCATCTCCCCAAAGGCATAGACAAGAACTTGGCATGTCCTGCACTGGGATGCATTTCACTCTTTCTGGACCCCTAGCAGGAGTTCTTTCTCAGGAGAGGCTGGGATGTTCTGTAGTGTGTTAGCAAGACCCAAAGACAGGGTGCAGTGGAGCTGTTGAGGGTGACATGTCATGTGGAGAGGTGAAGCATGGGCTGTTAACCCTGTGCGCTCAGTACAGGTGGAGCTGTCTGGTAGTGGCTCCCAAGCAGTAGGTCAGCAAAATCAAGGTGAGGCAGAGGAACCAGAAGAAGATTCAGCAAAGGTCAGGGCAAGGCAGAAGAATCTATAAAGTTTTATAGACCTGCTAGCAAAGGAGACTCGTCTGTTTATACATATTTTATTTAAAATCTGTTTGGGTCACTGCATTATTTACCTCAAGAGCATGTTGTACAAATAGCTGTGTTTAGTTACAAGTATTTGTTTTAAAATATGCTGATTTTTAGTGTGTTTTGGTCATCCCAGTGAAATATAAAGAAGAAAGATCATAATATTTTTAAAGGAATTTTTCTGGATGTTGAGTGAGAGTCTGTGTACAAGGTGGAAGAAAACCAATGGTTAGAAACGTTTGAAAGAATTGATTTGCCCAACATTAATAACACGGACCCTGTCCAGCCTCTGGAACGGGGGGTTCCTTTGCTAGCTCAATTGCTTGTGAGGCTTTAAGGGTAGTGTATTAGGAATGGGATAAAGGATCAAAAGAGGCTCTTACCATGAGATGTTCCAAGATGTTTATTCTCCCAGGGAAACCCAGGGGGCAAGAGGAGGTAAGAGGTAAGAGAGCGAACCAGGAAGAGCAGGGGCTTTTCACCCCTGCCAGGGAAAGATAACTGGAACTCAGGCAATTAGGTCAAAGGGGAAGGAAAGGTCAAACTATCTGGTAACATGTTGCAGGGGTCTGGGGAAAAACCATTCCCCAGACGAATACAACACAGCATTACTCCTAGCTTTGGTTTTATACACACTGAAAGAATTCAGGTTTTTTTAGAGCCAAAGACTAATACTCTTTGAACTTATTTGTGTATTTTATGCCACATTAGAAGAAGAACTATGACCGAGTCATGAAGGCATTGGACAGTATCACTTCCATCAGAGAGATGACACAGGTAAATTTAAAAATACTTACCTAACTTAATCACCGTTCCTTGAACTTGAAAGATGTTTGTATTGCCTGCCTATGATGGGTTGGAAAGTCAATACTATCAACGCTCTCCTATGTAACTGTAATAATATTGAAATGTTTATTCAAAATAACAAACCTATCCCTAATGCCAGTTAAATAGAAGTAATGAAGTAGAACTCAGACGTTTTGAAGTTTAAATAAGAGATAATAACAGAATGAGACATTGTAATGAGGTAATCACCAACTGCTGCATTTCTGGAAATATCAAAGACAGAGACCTTTACTTCCAAGGCACAAGAAATTGATCTTGTGTCAATGTTATGAATGGAATTCTGAATGACATGATATTTATTTCTATTATAGCAAATTTCTTGATCAGCTAATTATAGCTTGGGACTTGGAAGGTTGGGTCTCTTTGGTTTACTTTCATATTATTTCTCATGGCATATATGATGGTCATATTTCTGTTTATTTTTATGCTCCTTTCCCAAACAACAAAGCTGATTATAATTTGTTGTTTAAATCTCTTCCATATATCTTGCTTTTCCAACTGCTATATAAATGTATCCTCACAATGGTTTTCAGTCTTGCTCTGTGTATTCATTCACAAAATACTTTGGGATTTTTGAGTGAAGAATGTATAGAAAGGAATAAAATAAATTGAAAACTACAATTCACGTTTATTTGTTAATTTGTGTAACATCTTGTAAAAATTTTAAAAATCAGGTGTTTCTGTGATTTCTTATGATGACTTTTAGAAATAAAAAATAATTACCATTCTGGGTTTTTTAAATATTAAAACAATACTGGGCCAATGAGTTTTAAAGGGATGTTTTGCATCATGATTGAAATCAAGAACAGTTTTCAAAGAAATTTTAATATGACATGGTATTTATACCTTGAAACAGTTAAAAAGACTGAACCGGATTATTTTGGGTTTCTTTGAGAGACTTAATTTTGTTAAGTTCCAGTCCAATATCTTAATCAGGAGCCACACAAAAATAGATGTCTTCTGCAGTTCTCCCTGAGATCACCAATGTTTGCTATAATATAGTCATTTTGATGCTAATTACATGCTTATTATCTTACTCCAGGGAAAATAATTGCTATATTAATTCATGTTGTCAAAACACATTTAAAGCTCTACTATGCTGTATATCAGTAAAGCTGTGATTTTTACCTAATAATGAGTCCCATGTATTCATTTCAATAGATGAAATCATGGCAATGTAACATATAAAATTCAACCTAGAAATAACATAATTACTCTCTTCTAGGCACCTTACCTGGAAATAAAGAAGCAGATGGATAAACAAGACCCGCTTGCACATCCTCTTCTACAATGGTATAAAGCCGATTCACATGAGATAATTATTATAGTATCATCTGTAATGAATAATCACTTGACCAGTGTAATGTGGTATAAGGTCAGCCTAATAATTAATGCTGATATTTTCAACTGCAGCTATTGTGGTCTGTTTCTGGACCTCATCTGGGTCCTCTGATCTCATTTTCTAGCTAAGGTTTGGCCTACTTCCACCTGATAGGTTTAGAGGCCTGCAGCTGGTTGCTCTGTGATGGCCATTCATAATGCATTTTTAAGGAGTTAGGTTTGGTTACCATGTCTAATACATCCGTTTCTTATTTTAGGGTTATTTCTAGTAATAGATCACATATTGTGAAGCTACCAGTGAATAGGGTAAGTGTCTGTGGGTTTTCTTATTATTTTCTGATTTTTTGTGGCTTGCATTAGCATTTCAGGTGGGAGTTTACTAGTAAAACATAGGTGTCTGCATTCAAACTGATTGCATGGGCTCCTTTAATAGACCAGGCAGTTTCTGGCCACGATTTTTAGAAACACGTGAATATCTGAAATAGGTCAAGGGGATAACGTTCATAAAAAAAAACTATTTGAAGTCAGTAGCTCAAATTCAGGTGTCTGCATTGTAATCATCTGAGATTAGGTAAGAAAAACATCAGCTTTTGTTTTGGTACCATATCGAAAATTAGATTCAGGATTGTTCAAAAAGCAGTGCACACAAACATTATGTACCAGGAGATCCACATATAAGTGACCTCTGATTAAGGGTGTAATAATAAGTAGCCTTTCAAATAACCTTAATTCAAAGTCAGCTCTAATCAGGATACTATGATGAAATTGTTCAGTTTAATTACTAGAGCTATTTTAAATTGATATCTAGTTTCAAAAGTTTCCATATGTTTCATAAACTGAACATAATTTTGATTTCAGCTTGAAGCTGTGGAAGTGAGACCAGTTTCAATTTAGTTCATGTAGTTATTTAGATGCAGTCCTGTGTTGTGTGGAAAAGTATATCTTAAGAATTGTCATAAGAGAATTACGGTACTTTCATATTAATCAACTTCTCTTCACATATGCACTATTGTATTTTACAGCAACTGAAGTTTATGCACACTCCCCACCAGTTCCTTCTTCTCAGCAGTCCACCAGCCAAAGAATCCAATTTCCGAGCTGCTAAAAATCTCTACGGAAGTACCTTTGCATTTCAGTGAGTACATATATTCATAATAACCAAAGGTTATTGAAATGCTGTGCTATTTTTTGCTTCTGGCATTTGAGGTTTACAGCTGTGAGTCTACTGTTTTAAAGGATTTCTGATGTCATTTTGTATTTTACACTGTATTTTACTGCTTTCTTTTTCATTTATTCAGTGGTTCACACATCGAAAATTGGCATTCCATCCTGAGGAACGGCTTAGTTGTTGCTTCCAATACGAGGCTGCAGGTAAATAGACAAACATTTTAGCTAACCTGCGTATGCTTGGTTACATACTGGCTTTGGCAAGTTTTCAGGGCGTTTCATTCTGGTAGCCACATAGCTGGAAAAAAGGGATGATTTCAAATACCATCTTGTTTCCTGGAAAAACTACTTTTCTGAGGCAATTAAGATGAAGTAATGTGTCTGCTAAAACATCTAGAAAATCCCTTTGTGGGCATCGGTGTTTCAGTTTTACATTGCAGAGCAGCACCTCCAGGAGGCTTCTCTCGGTACTGCTGAAAAGCAGTCACGAGTGGACGAGATGCCTAAACTGTCTCCGTGTTTAGGATCCAGAAACATGCTAGAGTTATGGGAACTGGCCTTGCAGCACTTTCTCTGCCTCTCTGATTTCTTTGGGAATGGAAGCATGAAATGTGCTGGCCAGAAGGGATTTAGTGCAAACTTCTCAGACTGAATCATGAGGAGACCACTATTGCAGGGCAAAGTAGGCACTACCGAGCATACTTTGGGGAGCTCTAATGCAGAGTATTTTAGCATTGTGGTTTTGGCAGCCCTCCCCAGGGCTGTGTCCATGTACCTTGGAAGAGGATATATCAGGGCATATTTGGTCATGTGCTCTTTGTAGGCAGACTCCACAGTAAAATTGTGATTTAAAAACAAATCACAATTTCATACATAAATCTTAAGTAAAATTTAGTTTGGGTGTCTGTTTTTTTGTTTGGACTTGGTTTCCAGGATATATCTATATATATGGATAGATAGATAGATAGATAGATAGATAGATAGATAGATAGATAGATAGATAGATTAGTTTTATACTCAGGGCATGATTTTTTAAAGAGACTTATTTGAACACAGTTAATCACCCGGTAGTAAATTAGTAGGGTAGACAAATGTGTTATGACCTGTTCCTATAATTATTATTATTGTTAATAATAATTAATTTTTAATAACAATTAAAAATAGGTAACCAAATTAATGCTAAGTTATCACTCTGCTCTTTTTCAGCTCCATGGTGCAATGTTTGGAAGTGGAATCTACCTTAGTCCATTGTCAAGCATATCATTTGGTTACTCAGGTGATATTTATAAATCACTCTAAATTTGGAGAAATATAGGGGTGTATCTTATTCTACTGCTTTTCTTACAGCTTTTCTATTTATAACATTGAATTCAATTTAATCTTTTTGATGGTCATTTAATTTATTCAAAAAAGAGAAAATATTTTTTTAATATAAATAATAAGAAATTAGAAAATTCCCTTGTCGAATACTGTCCTTATTTTCAAGGTGATTAGAATTCTTAAACTGTTCTTGAAGTAAATATTAGCTAATACTGAATGCAATATGTAGTAGAGCGGATGTTGATGACTCCACTGAAATCCAGCTTTGTGATTTTTGTCACTACCTTCCTAAGTCTGTCTAACTTCACATGTGAATTCATGGTCTTTTATTACTTCACCTGATACAACAATTATTGATCAATAAGCATGTTCAACCCTGTATATTTAAGAGTATTCCCAAGTATCACCATGTCAGGATTACATAGAAAGTACAGTTCAGCATGTTTATTTTAGCCTGAGGAGAAGGAACATCATTCGTCCCACTAGTGAATCCTAAAGTGAGTTGTGCAGATTTTTCCATGTAAGAATTAAATAATAAACAAAAGCACATTAAAAACAAGACACACAGATATGCACATTGAGAAATCAAAGGAATTTTAAAATATGGTGACTTTCTTCTTTAGGCATGTGGTGTTTAGAGTTTCCTCACATATGAAAGTGCAAGTACATAGTTTAATGTGTGTTTGTGTGCATGTAGATGATTCTGAAAGTTTTAGTTATGCCTTCTGATACTCTGTTTCTAGGTCATGTTTTAGGAGCTTAAATTTTTGAGCTACTATTTGAGGAACATCAACATCAGTTATGTCTAGGTGCACTTTCAGCTTTTCAGAGATTACATGAGTATGAAGGCTTCTTAGGTCTCACTAAATGTGCTGGTCGAAATATCATTATCTAACAAAATGTCTTTTTGGACAATACTGCTTTGTCAGCTTCAATGTGTTCCTGCTTCTCTCTCTGCCTGCCTTGGCCCCTTCCATCCTGTCTCCTCCAGAAAGGAGGCTTGTGTTCCACTGAAGTGTGTAATCCTTGATGCCGATAAAAACTATGAAGGAGTCTTACACATTCTGTTCCTTCAATGAGTTAAACTATCCCTTAATTCAGTTGTATTTGCAAAGTGCACATAATGGAAATGTTCAAGGTCAGATTGGATGGGGCTCAGAGCAACCCGGTCTAGTGGAAGGTGTCATGTGACTACCCATGGCAGTAGGATTGGAACAAGATGATCTTTAAGGTCCCTTCCAGCCCAAACCATTCCATGATTCTGTGGAATACAGAATGCTGGAAACTCAAGGAAGCCCATAGTACAATGCAAACCAGGAATTTTATATAAATCAACATGGGGGATATGAATGAGGTCTAAGGCACAAATGTTTCAGTTTCTGAGATGGAATTGGATCAAATGTGACTGACAATTTGATATTTAATGTGTAGATAAAGGGATCAAACCAAGGTAGATTTCAAAACTTAAATTGCCTACTCATACAAATTAATTAGACTTTTAATAAAATTCCATAAAGTGCTAAAGATGAATACCTAAAGTTCTCTCTCTCGTGATTTTTGCCTTCCCGTCCACAGTAAATCAGACTTTTATTTTAGCCTGAATAGGGTCAAGTAGACTGAGGACATGCTGACCTACAACCCCGTTAACTACCACATAAGGATATTCCTCAACTAAATTCTGTGGCATTTAAGCTCAGTTTTATCTGCTTTTGCACCTACTTAATGCTAAATTGACGTCACTAAAGTCTTTGCAATACATGCAGAGGTACCTGCAATTTACAGGATTTATATTGTGATATTCTGTGACAGAGTTAACTAGCTTTTTGAGTGCCATGCAAAAGACTCTGATTCCCACTGTGATACTTCTTCCATTCTCATACTTAACTCTGCTTTTTATGGTATTTATAGGCCAGGGTATCTTACATAATTTTAATATTCCTAGGGATGAACAAGAAGCAGCAGAAGGTGTCAGCTAAAGATGAACCAGCTTCAGGCAGTAAGGGCAGTAATACATCACAGGTATGGTACATCAACGGTCTCTGGAAGATTTGTGGGATTTATTATTGGGAACTCAGTAGATGAAAGAGAGGTAATATTTCTTTTGTGCAAATTGTGTTATTGCACTGAATAAAATCAACAACTTCAGAGACTGCAAATATCAAATGCAGCCCAACTTCTCTAGTAAAAATCGACGCAACATATTGCAGATCTTGTGTCGTTCTTTCCCAAGAAGAATTTAGGAAGAGAATGAAGGTGAAGTACAGGTTGCATTATCCCTAGCAACCCTTTGCCTTCTGAGTTTTAGACTTCCAGAGCAATGATGCAAAGGAAATTGAGAATGGTTATTGCTGGGTAATGAGCACCATTTGATTTATAGCAAGTAATGTTTTTCCTTTTCACAAATTTTAGATGTTGAACCATTACAATTCTGCTGTGTCTGAAGCAAACTCACAGCATCTGTGGATAGGGTTAAATTTCAAGGAAGAAATCTTAATTCTGTCTCCATGATTTGCACATAGAAATTACAGAATAAACTGGCTCTGAAGATAGATTGACATGTCCCAGTAGAAGCTATCAGAAGTAGGAAGGCAAATAAAATATCAGAGTAGTGACCAAACAATTAGTGACTAAATTCACCTTTTTTTCCATTTTTTTCTGATATCAATTTGTTTACTTATATTTCTGATAATATTTTTAATTTTGTAATAAACAGGGACTTTTGGATATTATTTTTCTGGATAAAGGACTTCAAATCTCTCCTACAATAATGCAAATAAATAATAGGGTTTTTTAATATAAATTTTATTACATTTAGAAATAAAATAGAGATATTATAGAAAGACTTCCTCTACCTTTGTTCATTAATACACAACTGGAAATCACAGCTGTCTCCTTTGTTGCTTTTTGCCTCTGTTTGTTTTACTGCACTAATTCTGTTTTCTCGCTTTTTTACATCTCAGTCACAGAAGAAAGGACAGCAGTCACAATTTTTGCAAAGCCGTAACTTAAAATGCATAGCCTTATGTGAAGGTAAGCTGAAAGCTCTCATGAAGCTGTGTTAGTCGTGGCCACAGGATGCACAGGTTACAGGGTGAAAATCAGTGGGAAATTTAGTTGGTTGTTTAGGTAAGAAATTACTGGCAGGTGTAGAAATGCCTGCTTAACAGCTGACCTTTTTGCTTCAGCAAGAACATTTCCACTCTTTGAACAGAACTTGTATCAAATGCTGAATTGTCATGGAATATTATATACATACAGTGGCTGATCATCTGGTCTGTGTTTCAAATGTGATCCTCTTCCTAAGCCATCAAGAAAACCAAAATTATATCCTTTATTTGAAGAACTGACTTCTTGCGAGCTCCTGACAAATGTTTTCAACACAAAACAGTCAGGAAAAAAACATCTTTCATATAGAATTTCCAGATAACTTTTCACTGTTCAAACAAGCATACTGGTCATCTGGCAACAAGTATGTTCTCTTTGTTTGCTTCAGAAATTTTGGGAAGTTAAAATTAATACTTGAGTACAGTCATTCTTGAAAGAATTGGCTATTCTTTTAACAACTAGTAAAATCTCAGCAGGTTTTGAGAACAAATTGTGACATTTGAATAAGAAGTGCACCTGTAGTTAGGCACTAGTCCTAGAAATTATATTAACCCAATTTGCCCATCATTTGGAGCATTTCTTTGTTTTGAAAAGTGAAAATTAGGACAGAAGGTGGAAAATGTGTTATTTCAAAATAGAAGCTTTCAGCTGTACATGAGTAAGGATCTGTCAATCAACATGAAAAATGCAATTTGATCTGTACAGAAAAATACAGAAATGTAGTTCTAAAGCTTTCATAAGGAACAAAATTAATTATTTGGCCTTTAATGCCTGAATTTTTGAATGCAAATTACATCTTTCACAAGGACTTTTTCATCCATTGTTCTTTCTTTGCACTTATGAATCGATTACCAATTTTGTAAGAGTGAATTTTAAATACCTGGTAAAATGGATTTTGCAGCTCTCATATTCAGTTTGTTTCTCTGTCTAGAGAAGTGGTTTATGGGAGATGATTAATAGAGATTTTAGGTAAAATTAATTACAAGAAACGCTTGTTAAAAATTGAAATTCATGAAAGAAATAGCATCAAAATTGAATATGCATGCAGTTACATTAGTGTTAGAATAAAATAAACCAGGCTATTTCAGTTGTAAGGGACGTACAACTGTCACCCAAGCTCAATCCTGACCAATTCAGGGCTGCCCAAACATTAAGGCATATCATTAAGGGCATTGTTTAAATGTCCCCTTAAACACTGACAGGTTGGTCACAGCAAGCCCTCTGTAGGAAGCCAGTTCCAGGGTTTGACCAGCTGTTATTGTTCAACCCCAGCCAGCAGCCAAGCCCCACACAGCCATTCAGTCACTTTCCTCCAGTAGGGCTGGGGGGAGAGTCCAAAAGGTAGAAGCCAGAAAGTTCATGGGTTGAAATAAAGACAGCTTAATAGTGAAAACAAGAGCCCTGCACAAGGCAAAGCAAAACAAGAAATTAATTCTGCTTCCAACAGGCAGGCAGCTGTTCAGCCATCTTCAGGAATGCCTGATCCCATCACATGTAGAGGTTACTTGGGAAGTCCAAGACCATCACTCCGAATGTACCTCCCTTCCCTCCTTCTTTCCCCACTTTATATACTGCCCATGATGTCACATGGTCCCTTTGGTCAGTCGGGGTCACCTGTCCTGCCGGGTCTCCTCCCAACCACCCATGAATCTCCAGCTTTCTTGGAGCATGGCAGTACAAGAACCAGAAAAGGCCTTGGCTGGTTCTGTGTGAGCTCCACTCAGCAGTAACAAAAACATCTCTATACTATCAACCCTGTGTTTAGCACAGTCTGAAAACTGCCCCATGCCAGCCTCTAAGAAAATTAACGCTACCGCAGTCTAACCCAGCCTACCACCCTCACAGTAAAACAATGCTTCAAAATATCCAGTCTAAACCTCCTCCAGCAGAGCTTTGAATCGTTCCCACATATCCTATCACTGCATACCAGGGAGGGGTGCTCAGTACCTCCCTGCATCCTTCCCCTCCTCAGGAACCTGCAGAGAGTGGTGAGGTCACTCCTCAGCCTCCTTTTCTCCAAACTAGACAGCCCAAATTCCTCTATTAGTCTCCAGGACATGTTTTCCAGCCCTCCACCAGCTCTGTTTCCCTCCTCAGGACACACTGAAGGGCCTTCCCCTCCCTCACCTGCAGGGCCCAGCAGGGCCCGGCTGAGGCTGCCCCAGGCTGAGCCCAGCGGGGCCATCCCCAGTCTGGGCCGGCTGTGCCGTGCTCGGTGCTCTGGGATGGGGTTTGTCCTCGGGGCTGCCCGGGCACTGCTGACCCACACTGAGCCCAGCACCAGCCAGCCCCACTGCCCTCTGCAGCTGTCCAGACACTCCTCTCCCACTTTATCCCTGTGCCCGGTATGACTCCATCCCAGGTGCAGAATTCAGCATTTGCACTTGGCAAATTTCACCCCATTTAAGATTGCTCAGTGCTCCAATCTATCAAGATCCCTCTGCAAAGGCCTCTTGTCCCTCAAAAGTATCCATAGCACTTCCCAGTCTGGATCATCAGCAAATTGCCACTGGTGCATTCACCTCCAGCATCCAGACCGCTGATAAAGAACTGGCCCTGGAATGGAGCCCTGAGGAACACCGCTGGTGTGACCAGTCACCAACCAGATGTTGCCCCATTCACTGCAACCCTTCGAGTTCAGTCCTTCAACCAGTTCTTCACCCACCATGCCATGACCCTGCTCATCCCACAGCTCCACAACTTGTCCATAAGGATGTTCTTCAAATGCATTTAGATATCTTCAGATGCAGATTGATGGTATAGCTTCTAGTTAGCAATAGAAATCTTTCTTTCCTGTATTGTTCTCATTCTGCTGGTAAATAACCTATCACCAAATACATAGAGTAGGTTTTGGCAAGCTTTTTGAACTTATTGAGTCATAATTGCTATTTGTTTTAAATATTTGGTAGTATTGCACATCCCAAATTCACCATATAGCAGTTTCAGGCTTTGTCTTAAATATCTTGTTTTTGGATCAGCCAGCACCAAACACAAATATCTGTTCCAAATGCTGATGAAATGTGTCAGACCCTCCTTAACAGATGTATGGCTTTTTAATTTCACTTTTTAATAAATGCATTTTTTAAGCTTTCATTCCATTTAACAACTTGCTCCCCTATAATCTGTGTTTTCAGAAAAGTATATTTTGGAAACAAGAATCAAGGTTTTTTGTACTAGCAGCCAACTCAAAATCTGCACTGCAGCATGTAGAGTAAAGCTGCATATTCCTAAAAGACTCTTTAAAATGTAACCCCAAATCTTTTAAAGCATTGTTTTGCAGGCATGTTTTCATCATTGTGAAATTTATTCTTTCTCTGATAGTGATAACCTCACCTGATCTGCACAAACATGGGGAGATATGGGTAGTTCCCAACACAGATCACGTGTGTACAAGATTTTTCTTTGTGTGAGTACAAAGCTTCCCTTAACATTCAACTTCATACTAGACCTTTTTCTTATGTTTCCTCCAATAGTTGTAATTAAGTAGATTAAAGTAATTTCTTCCTAATTCTGTTTAGTATTCTTTCATTTTTTTATCTTTCACTGTATTTAATTGTGCTAGAAATGTATGGATAAGCTAGTGTGAAATGTTTAGTAGATGTCTTGTTTTAGTACAAATGAACAGAGTTCATGATTTTGCCTATTCAATGGCACTAGTTTGTGTTATAGTAAGTCTATCCATGTATTGTGATACATAATTACTGTTTGGCTGTGCATATTTAAGCTGAGGAATTCATGAAAGGCTTCCTGTCTGTGCTGTGAGAATTTCCCCCTTTCACCTAACACTTCTCCCTTTTGGGTGCTAGTGCCTTATTCAGCCTCAGGGTTTCAGTGATTATGGCAACCTTACCACCTCCAACTCCAGAGTTTAGGATCTGTATATAAAGATGAAGCACAGCAGAGCACTTTAGTAGAAAAATGGTAACTTAAGGAATAAGCACTTAGGGAACGAGAGTTTTTGATGTTTTTACATAGATCAAGAAAACAGTAATATGTTATTATTTACTGTACTTTTTTTTTTTTTTTTTAGTTATGAAGATGGTCAAGTGGGTGATACAAGTATAAATACACAGGAGTCAAACATTCATAAAGAGATTCTTCGAGTCATTGGCAATCAAACTGCTACTGGTTAAAAGGACCACTCTTATTTAATTGATGTGAAGCCTTCCTCAGTCTCAAAGCTGGATTTTGAACTGAAGAAGATGCAAAAAACTAATTTATTATTACTACACTAAGCAAATTAACCATTTGAATACTTACTGTTTTCTTACTTAGTATTTCTTATCTCATCAAAATACCTGAGATGGTATCAATTAGCAACTGTAGGGGTGCAAAGTCTATTATTATATTAAAAAAATTAGTAATCAAACAGGCATTTGAGTTGCTCACAATAAACAGACATTAAAAAGGACTTTTGTGCTGATATTTTTATACTAAACTTCAATTGGAAGTTTTAGTACTGTATACTGGTATTTTAAATTTAGAATGACTGAATCACAAGTAAGAGAGAAGATTTTATAGCGGAGCACCTGTATTATGCAGGATACTTTGCAATAAGTAAAATATTCTCGTATTAAAACACAATAAAAGGTTATCTGGAACATGTAAAATTGAAGAGATTGGTTACCTGCAGCTATCTTTGATTCTTTTTATTTTACACAAATGCAGTTAGCATTTAGACTCAAAGGTAAAAACAACAATGCATTTTTTATTTACTGGGTGATACAAAGCAAAATGAATGTGATGGTATATGTTCAGCTTTCTTTATCTTCTCTGGAACACTGTCTTACCCATTAAGCAGCTCAGTTGCATTTTTTAATTATACAAGCCTAGGAACACCTAGAAAACCTAAAGCTGTTTTTTTTTTCCTTTTTAGAATTTTCGTTTTTATATACTAGATTTTACAATTTCATTAGATCAAAAAAGTTTTTTAATGTTTGCATCTTAACTTCAGTGAAACTGCTCTGTGATGAAATTTATTCACATATTTTAAAGTATGTGCTGAGTTAAGGCTTTTACATGGTTGAGTTGATTGTTGGTGCATCACGAAATATATACAAATGCAAAATTCTACTGATTTTGTCTTGGTAAAATAGTTCTGTTAATTAATTTCTAAGTGATAAGAAATCCATTTAAATATCTCTGTCTTTTAAATTAACAACTGTTTTTTCCAAATGAGTAGGATGGCAACACAGAGAAGGGTCCAGTCTCCAAGACAAAAAGCATACCCTGTGCCCTGATGAATGCCCTTGGCAGCCCTCATTGGTGGCTATCCTGAAGCATCAGTCACACCCTTGAATGTGGAGAGCAGTTCAACTTACCCATCTGTGCAACTAATACAAGCCACCTCAGAAAGCAAAAATAGACTGAAACTTCTCTTATGTTACTTTCATAATAAAGATACTAAAGCACCGAATAACAGCACAACAGAGCACAGGTGTGTTTGTTTCTTTTAAACAGAACTGAATTAGATATGCTGTAATGGGTGAATCCTTCTTTCTAGTTCATGCTACACTCCTGTATTACTTGCTGTAGTTGAAGTGCCCTACAGGTAAAATAGTGATATTTGGCCTAGTAGCATATACCTGGGGATGTATTTTAGCATTCTACACTTATTTGCTTTAGTTTTAGTTTTTCTACATTCATATCCAGACTTGTAAAGCAAATTCTGTTTGCATATCCCCATTTTGTTAGTTCTATTGACTTGCACCCTCATTTGGTGGACATCTAAATTAGAGAAGCACTACATGAATTGTTAGTTTTTCATGTTGGGACACAGGTTAACTTCTTGAAACAAAGATTTCCTGAAACTTGTCTGTCTACGTACGGACTGCCATAGGTTGTGTGACTGCAAAAAGTCAATGTAATTCAGAAGTGAAGCTGAAACCCTGGCATGACCATCTCTGTGTAATGGTTCTGCCATGTATGTCTGAATCGGTCTGTTTTGCCTAACAAAAAGAAACTGGGAAGCAAATCCGCAAAGGTGTTCTATGATTATTTGCTGAGCTGATAGTCCACCACTGTGGGATCCCCCTTCAAAAAAAAAAACTAGGAGAAAAGAGAGATGACCATGGGTGAACTGAGGAAGCCAAGCAAACAGTTATCTTCCCTGTCTCCTCAAGGTTATAGCAGGGTCAGAAATGAAACCCTTGAAGGAAAGAATCTGAAATGTAGCTAATGAGTTGACCTCTGTTTGCATTGGAGTCGTGATACTGTTCATGCATGGTGCCATTATAAGTATAACCCCAGGAAAGGGAAAGGGAAGATGCATTGCCGCCAAATTTTAAAGCTGCTTAGAGGTTTGTTTTGAATGGATGAGCCACAGTAAAGGACAGTGTGGGAGAAAGCAGGACTCCAAGTTGTGTGGAGGCCTTGCTGTTGTAAGGTGCCTGTCTCAGGGAGTGCTGAGGTGGCTGACTTAAGGGGGCAGAAGGATGGTGAACAGGAGTAAAAGGTAGAATGTGACAAGCACAGGGGTGACAAACCAGTGGGAGAGGGCAAAACCTTTCAGGGAGAAAGGTAGTTCTGAAGGGAGAAGATGGCATTAGCAGCTCAGGTCCCATGTGGTACATGGCAGGAAAAGGGACTGGCAGAACCAAGCTGCGGCCTGGGGATGCACAGCCCGTGGCAGTGTGGGGCAGCACCATGCTTGGGGCAACAGGGCCACTTGAAAAGGTGTCACCAGGCTACAGTGCAGACACTAGCCTGGTGCACCACATAAATAGCAACTGAACTAAAACAATAATCTTTGGCCAGAAACTCGGTCACATTTTTCTTTAGCCAGTATAATAATGAGAAACTTCCAAGGCTTTGTATTATTTGCAGGTGAATCTGAATCTTCAGAACATTTAACAAAGTATTATTTCTCATTATTTTTAAAGGATGAGGGGAAGGAGGGATGTTCATTTGGCATCTGTTACTCAAAAATAAATAATCCTTATATAGGAAACGTCAAAGGTGAAACAAAGACTTTTATCACCAAGAACTGGAATGAAAAAGTCTGAAGATAAGATTTTACTTGAAGGATTTGTCCTTTGGGGTGTTTTGCAAAGGTGGAAGTTGCATGTTGCCAGATGCTTCAAAATAACTTACATTAGTGTGAATTCCAGGGTATGAAAAAGAAAGACCCCAGGGTCACTTGAGCAAGGCCCTGCGTTATGCCCAAATCCCTTGCATTTCCCTTCATCTGCTACCTTGCGCACATATTGGTGATGGACCAGTCATTGTAACTCCTGCTGTAAAAGGTGCAGGTTTTCCACAAATGGCTTTTAATCAAAGCAAGTAGAGCCCCAGGCTCTGCCATCTCTCTCGGTAGAAATTTCCATGAAGTTATTGCTGCTGCCATACCCTGTGTGGAGCAACCAAGGGAGTTCTTGGTAAATAACTTTCTAGCTTCTTGCTACATCCTACAACAAAATGCAAGCCCTCCTTATGGTGGAAAGGTTTGACAGAAAAATTACATTAGTCCTTTAATGCTGCACCCTAATTATGAATTGCCGTATTTGTACTGCTGAGTATCTTAAAACTTTTAGAAAGGAATCCAAAAAGATGCTTTTAAATCTTCCCTGAGATTCAGGCAAGTATTTAGCATTCAAGGGCTAAATTAAGCAATTTGAGGTATCTTTTTCTATTGTATGAATCAACATGGCCCTGTTTTCTCCAACAATGCTACACGGTTTTGATAACCCAAATCTCTGGCTACCTATTACTTACCATAAAGTAGCCAGGTTGTGCAATATTTTGGTTAATGTTTTACAGGAATTAGTCAATGACACTTGAATTTTTAGGCTTAAATTTTTGTTCTACAGCCCTTGAAAAAACTTAATGAAACTGAATGATTTTAACATAGTACCTGTTGGTACTAAAAACGCATCTGATGAATTATGCTAAGATAATCGTTTTGTTAATACAAATATAAAGTCACTCCAGATTAAGACTTTGTGCATAGATCAATTAAACTTTGCTTATAAATCACTTACTACTGTGAAAATAATTAGCGTAATTCCTACAAGGATAAATACAAAATAGGAAAAAAAAAGTCAAAAGGGAACAACTGAATTAAGAGATTCATGGTTTAGAAGGAGATACTGAAAAACACAAACCCTAAGCAAATGCAAAAGTAGTATCTAGTTACTTAAGAATTATATTCATTTAGATAGATTTTTTTTTTTTTTGCTTGGCTCTGGGAAATGAAAGTGAGATACAAAGAATATGAGCCATGACTCACCACATGCAGCCTCTGCTGGCAGTGCTGCTGCAGCTGGAATGGCCCTGGCCACACATTCTCTTCTCTCCTGTGGCACACAGCATCCTGTGGTGTTTTATTTGAAAAATTGAGTTGTTAGTCTGGTGTCCATGCAGTTTCTTCATTACAAACACCACCTCAAGGTACAGGATGAGGCTGTTGAGCAAATCAAGCAAGGTCTGTCGCTTGTAGAGCAGTTACAATTCTGTGAAGCACTGGAAGTTGTTCAGAAAGGATCCTGAGTTGAGTCAGATGAATTTACTCCTTAAATAAATTCCACTCAGGAGTGGAGTGACACGTGCTTCAGAAGGGGATAAATAAAAGGGGATAAATAAAAGGGGATAAATAAAAATGGGAAAATTTGCTCCAAGCAGAGCGTCATCCTGTGTGCACCGTGCTGTGTGAAATGCACAAGGATGTCGCCGGGAGTTTGAATTTCCCAATTTGTGTTTGGAAACAGGTTGGAAAGCACTGACCTCCTCTGTCTGTCCTGGCATGTCAGTGTTGTACTCCTGCTCACTGGCTGCAGCAACAGCCACTGACAAGAGCCGAAGGAATAAGACAGCTTGAACTGCTGTTCCATAGCATTTTGATTGCATGCTCCTGCTAAGTTTCAGTCTGCCACACAGCAGCTAGGATGTAAATTACTGCCCATTACACTTGGCATTGGGATTTTGTATATGTATTAGACATAAGGCTTTTGTAAAGGGAAAAAAAAATTAGTTTTTAGATGAACATATCTAATGTGTTGAAAACCTGTTGAGAAGATTGCATTAAACATTTATCAAAAAGTCAGTAAAAGTAGTCCTTATACATAGACATTTAATTTAATGTTCTAAAAATAATTTTTGAACTTACACAGTATATATTGTATCTTTGAATTTTAACAAACAGCCACTCCTTTATGTAAACATAAAATATGCCAGTGTTTCTTTTAACTCCATAGCCTTTTTTTCTTCAGACAAATTTATTAAATTCTGTGCACAAAATCATACTGCAGCCTGCTATTTAGCCTATGGTGCCTTAGAGTTACTCAAATATTTAACAAAATGGAGATAATGTAAATACTGCCAGAAGATCACTAAGGCCAAATATTTTCTCTATTCACTTTTTACTGCACTTGCTTTCTATTGCTATTTAAGCCTCTTTTATTCAGCTTTGTAACAGCTATAGCATTGTAGCCAATGTAAATGTTTACCTTCAATAAATCAGAATTTGTTCAACAAGCACTGGGCATTTGGGCACTATTTTGAGAATTCTGTTTGAAGTTAAAACAGCCATCTAAGAATTAAACTGCATCTGAAGCAGTTTCTTGACTTTTGCTAATCTCAATGACATCTAAAAGTTATGTCATGCTTTTACACATGTTTTTTGAAGTAAAATTTTTTTGCAGTGATCTTTTTAAAAACACTTAGATGAACAGTAAAAACAGCTTTTCTTGCTGTGTTTATCTGAACGGGTTACCCAAGTATAATAAAAGCATTATTTTGCATGTACAGTATCATAAAATGCATAAAGATGTCTCAAGATGCTTTTTATAATTGCTTTTAAAGAAGTCCTCTGTTTTTCTGTAGAGCTGTTTTTGTCATGAAAACACAGCAAATGTATGACAAACCATGTCATACTTTAATGTGGCTATGTTTAAAGCATAAATACACATCTGCAACTCATAAAATATGCAGACATTTGTGGGACTGGTTATTAATTCAGTGAGCGTACTGTTTTTTTCACTGCCTGTGAGCTCATTTTAATTATATGGGTGGATGTAGCTTGCAACTTTTGAAAGTTTTACCTTTTGCTTGTTAAATTTATTATTTTGTGATTGCAGATTTTGGATTGAAAGAGTCAAAGTGTTACGTACTATTATTTTGACTGCTGTGCAGCATATTACACAAATATGACTATCAGAGAGACAAAAAGATGCATCATTGCAACTCTAAATGACTGATAATTTGCCTTCAATTTAAGTGTAGAGGCTGGAGCTTGAATTCTCTAATATCTCTAAGAGATATTCCAAATTTTGGGGATCTTAAATTTGGAAGTAACTTCCAAACTCACAAAAGAAGAGCTGAATCAGTGGGGAAATCTCAGACCTCTGTAGAATTGGTACCCACAGAGAGCAGGAGGGACAGAATTTATATCTGCTTTGGTTTAACTTACTTCATTTCCAAGTGGCTACATCACAACTTCCCTCAATATGCATCAATATTAAGTTTTCTGTTGAGAAGGTCTTTGGTACATTGTATTCACCTGTTGAACAGTTCCATGTGGGACCCAAGAGATTGGTAATCCAAACAGTAATTGAGAGCAGTAGAAAATTATTGCAATGGACAAGAGCTACTTTCAAATGCACACATTGCATTTTTAGCAGGAGAAAGGGGCAGAGTATCTTCTGAGAAACTGTCACCATTGCAAAAAGGGCATACTCTTTTCATTAAGCCACATTTGCACACTTGACCAACTTCTCTTTTGTGGAATTAGTGTGCAGTGCAGTTGGAGCAAGTAATTTTGCATAGGGGTCACAGCCTTGACCCCTCCAAGAGGGATTTGTCCTCCTGAAATATTGTGACGCTACTTAAATAGAGCTAGGTGAAATGAATGAAGCCAGTAGTAGCTGAGGGCCACAACTCTGATCCGCCCCAGATCTCAGCACAGTGCAAACACTTTAAGAGAAGAAAATTTAAGGAATGAAGCAAAGGGCTCAGTGGCTTGCAAAAAACGTAGTGCCAAAACAGGTAAAAAAAGGGAGCAACACTTGGAAAAAATATTAAATTGTCATTTTTATTAGATGACATTGTAGATCCCTCAGGCTGATTTTCTCAAATGTTGCTAACATTTTCCATTCGCAGTTCAGGGAGAAAAGTGTAATTCAACACATAGAAACTGAACCCTCTGAACAGGGCATAAGACCCTTTTAGCATCAGCACTGTCTGTAGCAATCCCAAGTGTGAGGCGTCAGCTATTGGATTCCAGCCAGTTCCAGAAAACTGGCATTTTGCAGGATGCTGAAGCTGTGGGAATTACACTAGCAGCAGGAACAGTGACTGCTGCAGAAGCAAGAACAGCACAAGTCTCCAGGGATTGTATCTGGAACAAAATACAGGAACTCCTGGCTTATGGTTTGCTCAACAAAAGCCAGAGCTTATCATCAGCAAAGCAATTCTAATTTGTAACTTTTAAAGAGAAAGCTTTCCATTGTTTGAGAGAAATGAGAAGGAAAAAAGGAGTAGTTTTCTTCAACCTGTTGGCCTGTAGCCGGCTAGTTCAGACTAGTAGTGTGTCGGGCAGTGTCCCACTGTACTTGCATGTAGCAGGTTTACTTACAGCTGTCATTGGCAACCTTCTTAGAGATCTCAGGCAGAATGAGGGATGTCTGAATTAGCTGACAGTTCCTTGGAGTCAGTTGTATATTTTATATATATTCTAATGGAGTCCGTGTAGGTAACATATTCCAGAAAGGGAAAGGTGGCTGATACTGTCCTTGCTGGTTTTCAAGTCTGATCAGACTGTTCTTCCCATGTGAGCTGCTGATTGTTTTTTAAAAATTTTAAAATTTTGCTGATTTTTTTTAAAAAAACAACTTCATCTCTCCTGATCTTTCCATCTCTCCTAGACAATAGCTTGGAGTTTGGGTGTATTTCTGTTCACAACCATCTACAAAGGTAAATTAGTATGAAGAAGCTCAAAGATGAGAGGAGTCAGAGGCTAAACTAATTGAAATAAGTATAAGTGTAATTTGAATGTATATAGATGAAAATATGTAAGTATATATTTAAAATTTTGCAAATATTTGTAGGAGCGTAAGTTGAAACAGAACTTTTGACTCAGAACTAAGGATCACAATACCACTGTTTACAACACTTCTGACAGATGCAATGTATTACAAACAGGTTTTAACTACCCTAATGTGATAGGTCAGCAAGATCTGACTTGCTGACTTTCTGTCAATGTCATGTTTTCCTAGCAGCTTTTAAATTTTTGCCTGTGGGGAATTCAGTCACTCCTCCTCTGTATATGTTATCACATAGCTGGCATGTTGTGCTTCATGTGGTATTCCATATGTGTGAAATTGTACTATTCCACTCCTTGGCTTTTTATTGTCTTATACAAACTTTGATTTGATGCTTGCCATTCTAATCAGTAATACATGACTATCAAAATCTCAAGATCTTCTAGCCCCAGTCTCATTTCAGATTCCTGCAGGTACTTTATGCTCTGGAACTCAGCAGCTTTTTTTTCAGCTGCATCTCCTGACAGTACCAATAACATTCAGTCCATTTTATGTTCTGGTTACAAAGGTCTTTGGGTGGTTGCTAAACACGTTGTTAAACCTAAGAGGTGGCACTTCTGTCTCTCTGAGAGTTGATTTACCTTTTTTGTTAAGATCTCATTTCTTGAGTCTCCAGTGGTCTCTTCCACTACCAAAAAGTTACAAAAAAATTAGAGGACTTGTTGGGGACATGACAATTTTACTGTTTGTTGTGTTGTTCAATGACTTCATGTTCTGTATATTTATGCTAATGTGACCTGAATTTCTGATCCATTGCAGCTCTCTTTCTTGTTGCTCTTATTGCTCACAGAGTTAGCCTTTAGTAAAAGCATTAGATATGAACATTGAAGTACAATACTGAGTATGATTCAGTTAAAATGCAAAAATGTGTGGCCATGAATAGTAAAAATAAGTATTGAAATTACAGTCCTTCAATATGAAAAGCATGTGTACAAACGATGAACTTACACATGAGAACAAGAATGTGTGGCCAAACAGGTATGCCAAAAAGGCTGCTGTTAAAAGCTGAAGAGTTTTATAAACACTATTTCCTGTCATAATTTTCTTTCATCTAAGCAAATTTGGCAATCTAAGTTCAAAACACTCTCTACCTGTAGTTCTGGCTCTGTTTTTAAATAGGGTTCAAATTGAATTGTTGGTCTTTCCTTCACAGATTCTTCTTTTCCTGAGTTTTTATGAGAAAAGCTTACTGGGGTCTTAATTACCTTAAAAAAATGTTACTGATCTCCTAAATTGATCTGCTTGATCAATTTCCATAAATTGGTTTAAATTGTGTTTTTTCATCAATAAGCTACCATAGGCATTTGCTTCTTTTCCATGGAGATTTTTTATGTTTGTAAACCTCAAGTCTTGCATTTTTTTACTTGAACAAATCTTTTCTTAAGGGGATTGAAAGACTTGATGGTATGTGTGCATGAGATTTATTATGAAAATTTTACTTTTGTCTTTGTAAGTGGTGTCTCAGTGACCTGGGCAGCAGATGCTTGGTGTAGTGCAACAATTTATGAACTGGTCCCAATGAGGACTGATTTTGATTTTGGCTTTTAGGGTATCATTGACCCATTGGATCAAGCTAAAAATTCTGACTGTTCTGATCAAATTCTGTTGTCTGTAAATTATGTTACTTTGTGTAAACTGTTCCTTTACATTATCTGCTCTGTGAATCTCTATTCATATATATTCCTTCCAACTCTACTATGCATGAATGCAAAGAAAGAAACAAAGGTACAATAAAGATGTGGTTCATGGTCCCTGCTGACTGAAAATTGTGTGTGGGTTCATGTAGGGTAAAACTGTGCAAGAGGTCCCTCTAGCAGCTCTATGAGCTGAACAGTTGCCTTTCATGTCCAGCAAAGTTTCTGGGCTTGTTCATTCTGCTCTTGTATAGGCGCAGCCATCCTGGTCAGGCTTGGTCTGTTTGTTTGTCTGGATCAAGATCTTTCCCCTGAAGTGACTAAGGTATTCCTTGGTGGAAAATGACATTTCTTTGGGCACTGCTGTGCTTGCTTTTCACTTTGTACAGTTTCCTGTGATGAAAGCAAGTGCAAAATAGATGAAGGATACTATTATTTTGATTTGTAGCATTATTCCTACATCATGAGTAAGTACAAGTGAGTCCACAGTATTCAGGCCTCTACATACACTTCAGTATCCACAACAATAGACTTAAATTTTCTCTGATTATATATATATATATATATATATATATATATATATATNTATAAATAAAAGCATGCATGTATCCTTTTTAATTTTGATATTTTGATTGCCAAGTAGGTCTTTGAATACTAAAAAAGTGGGGACCATTGTTTTATATACACACAGATTATCAAGACTTTCTAAGAAATCTGAGCAAGTAGAGCTCAATTATGAACAATGATTTATTTCAATGCTCTGCTAAACAGAGACTGCTGAATCCTGTGGGTGGTTTTATAAAAAATGTGAGCAAACATCTACTAGAACATTAATTCTCTCTGATCAGAACAGATTCAGAACCAAGCTTCTTGAGGTGCAAGGCTTGTTGTTCAACATATTCCATTCCACCGGCCCCAAAACAGGGATTTGACTAAATACTTGTACTTGCTGGGGTTTTTTTCTTCCTTTTTTTTTTCCTCCCCAGAAACTTTCTCTGGGCAAATAAATGTATCCAAAAACTTTTCTAACTGTAAAAGCCATTGCCAGTTAATCACAGCTATGTCAGTTTAAGGATGTGATTTCCACAAGTTAGTCCCTTAGATTTATGGTGCTCTCTATGATTTTTATTTTCCCCCCACATTATGAATGCCTCATTTCTCTTGAGGGTCATAAAAACTTGAAAGGTATAGTAGCAATATACAATGCAGACTTCCTTGCACCCCCTTGCTGGTCGGCACAAAACCTGAATTCAGGTACTCATTTCCTGCAGTGATTAATCAACATAATGTGATCACTTGATGAAAATCAGGCTATAGTAGTTAGATATTTTGAAGAAGAAGGTTGGACTTGAGGTTTTTGTTTCATAGAGCCCTTTCAGCTTTGAGTGAAATTTATTCTTTCTCTTGTGATTTGAGCTCATTTCTTTATCTTTAATTTTTGATTTTATTTCTTTAGTCAGGATGTTGGACCAACTGACTGAGGGCTACTTAACTAAGGAAGCAATATTGCTTATAGTATTGTTCTTTCAGTGTCCATACTAGACCAAAATGCTGGTATGAAATGCCTTTCTAATGTGTTTTTTAGTGGGCAGCGTTTGCCTTCTGCAGGATGCACCAGGCAGTGTGCCTTAAAATTTGTCTATTTGTGCAAATTCCCTCTGAACTGAGTGCTATCGTCAATTACACCTGAGCCATGGGGTTCTTCACTTTCCCCAACTAGCACAGATGCATTTTACTTGTCTCACAGAGCTTCAAATGGAACCATTTTTTTTAAAATTTGGCTCCAGAGGATCATTTACAGTAGAACATATATTCTTGCTCAAGAAAATACTTATTTCTGTGCTCACATTTTGAGCATTTGCATAAATGCTGTATTGGAGCTATACTCTACCACAAAAAGTATCAGAGTGCCAGAGGACCCCTCCCATGAGGACTGGCTAAGAGAGCTGGGGCTGTTCTGTCTGGAAAAGAGAAGGGTCTAGGGAGACCTTATTGCAAGTTTCCAGTAGGAGACTTAAAAGGAAGATAGGAAAAAGTTTGGTTTTTTTTACCTGGGCCTGCTGCAATAGGACAAGGAGTAATGGTTTTTAAATAAAAGAGGATTGATTCAGAGTAGATATAAAGAGGAAATTATTTACAATGAGGATATTGAAACACTGGAACAGGTTGCCCAGAAATGTAGTGCATACCCCATCCCTGGAAACATTCAAGGCTGGATGGAGCTCTGAGCAACCTGATCTAGTTGAGGATGCCAAGACTGATTACAAAGAATTGGACCAGACAACCTTTACAGATCCCCTCCAACCCAAACCATTGTATGATTGTGTGGAAAGCATTTACTGGAATGTAATCACCTGGCTATTTCCTGGCCCACCTCTGACGGCTGGAAGCCTGTCTCCTCTCTTTACCCAGTACTGGCTAGGCAGGATTGCCTCTGCCTTTCCTTGTATACACTTAAAGGAGTTTCACAGGAAAAGTGGTCATGCCACTGGGGCACAAGCACTAGCCCAGCATCAGAAAACCTGGCTTTTCTGCTGGCTGGGTTTGCAGAGAAGTCACCAAACACATGCTTTTGTTCAAATGATTCTTCTCCTGTGTAAACAATGTCAGCTACTGGAAAAATAAGAAAAAATATGTGAAGTCCTTCATGTCCTAGGGAGCGATACTTTTGAGATCTAACACCAGTGCTGCAGTAGCAAAAATATTTTTGAAATATCTGAAATATATTTGAAAGCCTGAGCTTTCAAACTCTCATCAAACTCTCGTCAAACTCTCCTCAGTATAATCAGATTTGGATTCTCATCAATGCTATGTGAGATGAATGTGCTACACCCTTTCCTCCACAATCCCATTAAATATGGGTGTACATGCTAAATTCGAGTCAGAGCCTGTCTTCTATAGAGCAGTCTGGAGAGAGACTACAGAAATGCATAGTGTGTCATACCTAAGGGGAAATAGTGCTATGAATCTGTAACTGTGAGGGCAAAAACTTCTTTCTGAACAGGAAAAAAAAAGCCTTGTGTCAGAGACATAGGAACAGCTGGTAGTGATTTATCCTAAGTAGGATGTGGGATTTGGGCTCTTCCCTCTGTTCCAAGAACCCCTTTTGCATTATTCTCCTTGTGGTGCAGGGCAGCAGTTCTCAGTTCATAACCCACAGAAAACCAGGCACACCCAACACACAAGGCCAAAAGAAGATGAGGACAGTGGCATAAAGCCACACATGCAATATACACCAAAAAGAACTGAAAGCAGAAAGAGTGTATCTTACAAAATGCAAAGAGTTCTTCGGCTTATAAAACTAGTACAGTAAAAGCAAATATTTTCTGAGTTATGTCATTGGTTGCATGGGCAGAGAGAGAGGGAAAGTTCTTCCTCAGCAACACTGACAATGCAAGCGTTCCCTGATGAAATCTGGCTCAAGCACTATGCTGATGACCCATTCCTTCAGCTCCTCATGGTGGACTCAGGACTGACAGTCTCAGCCAACACCAGCTGTCAGTAGAAGAATCCAGGAGAGAGGGAGGTTAATCTGTGAAAGGTAAAACCATAATTTAATAGAAAAAGATCTGCAGAAAAGTGGGGGTGTGGGCAATGTGTTTTCTACCAGAAATACCAGTGAAGAAATGGATTCTGGGTAGTGTTCAGCAGGTACAGAAATGTGTGTGCCATGTTATATTCCCACTCATTTTCCATATAAAAGACAGGGCTATCTTTATTGTTGTCCTTTTCTCATAAAACTAACTCAAATGAATCATTATCATAGGACTTTCTTTAGCCTGCTTCTAAAATTTGTAAGTATCCTAAACTGAGAGGACTGGCTGCTAGAATTGCTATAGAAGACTGGATATTAAGATAAGACTGGACATTCCCAAAGCCAGGAAAAGAAATGAGTAATGTCAAAGAAAGGGTGATACAGCAGTGTGTGTCCCTCACAATTGGGTCTCTTCTTCCTGGCAGAGTAGGTATGAAATTTAATTATCTCAATCTAAGTAAGCAAATCAGAGAACTGAGTTTTCTACTAGTGATAAACTATATTGTTCTTTCATAAAAGCTAGTGCCTTCTTTGCTAATCATTTATAAGGAGAACGAGATGAAAAATTTCAGTTTTTTCTGTAATAAATACATCTGCCTTCTCTGTTCATTGTTTGTAGAAGTATTTGCCTGCAGCCCCCCAGCAGGTATCTAATCTCTATAAAAGTGCTATCTAGTTCATGTTTTCTGAATTTTATGTTAATAGTGGCTTGAATAGGATTTACACTGTCATGGGCAAAACAGACTCGTCTTCAGGATATTAATGTAATTTATTATTAAGGAAATGAGAGTAGGGCAATGAGAAATAAAATAAACCTTAAAAACACCTTTCCCCCACTCCTCCATCCTTTCCAGCCCTACCTCCTCCCCCCCACAGTGGTGCAGGGACACAGGAAAAGGGGATTACAGTCAGTTCATCACATGTTGCTCCTGCCACTGCTCAGGGAGAGGAGTCCTTTCCCTGGTCCAGCATGGGTCCCTCCCATGGGAAATAATTGTCCATGAACTTCTTTAACATGAGTCCATCCCATGGCAGCAGTTCTCCACAAACTACTGCAACATGAATCACTCTTCCATGGGGTGCAGTCCTTCAAGGACAGGCTGCTCCAGTGTGGGTGCCACAGGTCACAAATCCTACCAGGAAACTGGCTCCAGGGTGGACTCCTCTCTCCATGGGTCTCCAGGTCCTTATGAGGACCTTGTTCCTGTAGAGTTTTCCCATGGGATGGGATCACAGCCTTTTCTCAGGCAACCCCCTGCTCTTGCATGGGTCTCTGCCAGGGGCTGCAGGTGGATCTTTGCTCCTCCACGGACCTCCATGGGCTGCAGGGGATCAGAAGCCTCACTATGGTCTGCACCATGGGCTGCAGGAGAATCGAAGCTCTGGAGCCTGGAGCACCTCTGCCCCTCCTTCTCCACTGGCCTTGGTGTCTGCAGAGCTGTTCTTCTCTCATATTCTCATCTCTCTCTTCTCTGGCAACAGTTAAAACTGTGCAATTACTTTTTTACCTTCTCTAAATACGTTATCACAGACATTAGTGTAGTTCCTGATATTCTTAGACTTGGCCAGCATCCAGTCCATCTTGGAATTATCTAGGATTGGCTCTGTTGGACATGGAGGAACCTTCTGGCAGCTTCTCACAGAAGCCACCCCTGTAGACTCCTCACTACCAAGACCTGGCCAGGCACACCCAATACATCAATACGTCTCCTTGACTGGGGTTGGATAAAATAATTTATCTCTGTGAAAAGCTGAATATTTATTCTTTTGTGTGTGAAATGTGCAGTCCAAAAATGTGTAATATTTCTATATATTCCTTCAGCATGAAACTTGGGAGATTTGATTCTGTCGGTATATGATATGGTTTTCTTTCCATGTTCTTTTGGTGTGAGAATAAGGGTTGTATTTTCACTGAGATGTTGCCTAGAGTAGGACTGCAGAAATATACCATCTAAGGTTCACAACATGGCCTGTAATTTGAACATTTGTATTTTATATTATTTACACTTTAGAGGAAGGATTATTTAATAAGATTTTTTAAAATTTTATTTTACTTGGAAAGAACACTAGCAGTGATCTTTAAAAAATAAAGATGTATACTGGTATGTCAGCAACTGTTGAATGAGTACACATTTGTATATATTAATTCCAGGCAACGAAGAACAAAGTTTTTGCCATGGAAAGATTGGCCCTGATGTCAGCATGAGAAGTAAACATGAAATACACATTTAGCAAACCTCACTTGCCAAAATGTACTAATATCTCATGGGGTAGCTAAAAAGTAGTGATATAAAAGACAGCCACTCCCAAGCACTCTCTGGATAGTCCTACCCCTGTGTTTCCTCTGATTTATTATTTTTTCTTTCACACGTACATAGATGAAATGATACATATATCTTTTACCTTCCTATCCTTTTGGATAGGAAAGCTAGGCTGACAGCAAAAATGACTAAAACCAAATATGATCTTTTGCTGCTGGGAACTGACATCCAAGGCGTAAGAGTAGATATACCTGTTCATTTTAAACATTTGCTTGGTTGGAGCTTTTGCAGAGACCATGTACTTCCTTCTGCATATTTCCAAGGACACTGATTTAGCCAGGTGTTCTTGTTGGATTGGTGGTAATAAAAATTATTTCTAAACGCAATGACTGTGGTATGTTAAATACTTTGTATAAATAGGTGAGGAAAATCCCTACCATATATTTGTCTCTCATCTATTTTAATTAGAAATTGTTGCTGCCTTCTAGGATGCCCTCATTGTGGCAATGCTTTGATTGGCTGTAATTTCTTGTTCATGAATGGATATTTCTTTTACTTAAATCTCATAGCTACAAATTGTATCGACTACATTAAAATTTGCTTACAGTACCTCTAAAGCAACTATTATTGTGTCTTTCAGAAAGGGCAACTGAGGCAGAGAGGAATAAAAGTTCCTCTGGTGTAAACACTCCAGCATATATGCTGTTCCACAGAAAGACAGTACATCCAGGAAAAAAATGTGATTAGTGCAAAGGTGGAGGTAGCAGTAGGCTGATAGAAGAGACACAAAAAGAGTGTGCAGTGGCCAGCTTGTGGTTCAGGGCATCTGCATGTCTGACACAATAATGTTTGATTTGTGGTAGAGATTTCTGTATGCTGGCACCAGACATTTAAATGACATAATTATGTAGCCTAGGAAAATTACAGTTTGTTCTCCTGCCTCCAGACTGAGCAGCAAGGCAACTTCAGAAATCTCTATTGGGGCTTAGGCATTTGAGCCAGGGCTGCTTACCATTTATGAAAAGATACAATGCAGGTTCATGCAGCAGAACAGACTTTTCTGGCACATCACATCAAATTTATGTCCTTCACTAAAACATGTATTTAAATAATCTCTGAAATGACACTGAGGTCATCAGTTCTCATTTATTAATTTATTCCTAAATTAGGTATTGGATTCACAGAAAAGTAAGGGGAAAAAACAGAAAACCAGCAAGGTTTGTCCTACCCCTTTTTTTTCTGATAATGACTGAAAAGAACTATTTCCTCAGAAAAAGAGCCAAAATGTCAGGGTTTGCCATGCAAATGCCATGCCATATTTGCCATCCAGTGGGTATGTGCTGCAACCCGGGGAGCTGGCTTAGCTGCCTAGCAGTTGGCTCTGTGGGAGGGGAAGTTAATGGCAGTCTATCACACTATCAGAAGTCCTTGCAAAACATATTTTCTGGTTATGCAGATAGAATGAAACGGAGGCAACAACATTTCATCTTGAAAATTGTGCTGAGAAGCAGCAGGACACCATAATGGGAGCCCTGCAAACGCAGGAAGAGGGTCTCTCAGACTTGTTTTTCAGCTTAATTTATATATCAAAAGGGTGTCCTCCTGTCGGTGGCACAGAGAGCTCCATGCACTGCCTGAGTATCTGTGTCCAGGGTTAGACTGCTTCCCACTATTTCTTTAGCAAGAAAAGATCTGCAGTCTGTCCAAAGATCAAGGGTCAAGTTTTCATAAGCATTTGATATGTGGGAATCTTAAATTCCATTTTAAACCCCATTTTTGCTCACAGAACTTCTGTAACCTCTTTACTACTTCAGCATGTTGATTTTCAGCAGAACTGGATTTCTAAACTTTTATCATTTCTGGGCACAAACATGGACAGCTGCAGCCAATTAGGTGGTGATGTACATCATGATATCTGATTTCTTATTACTCCAAGAAAAGGACTGCACAGGAATATTTGGAAGAAACAGCAATTTTTTGGGGAAGGGGCAATTCAGTAAAGTTTAAGAATGCTTTCTGGATACCCCATCCATGGAAGTGTACAAGACCAGGTTGGCAGGGCTTTGGGCAACCTGGTCCAGTGGAAGGTGTCTCTGCCCATGGCAATTTAATTCTATGAGTCTATGTTCCTACATATAGTCTTTTGTGAATTAATATTAAATAGAAACAAGCAAAAGCACTGCCAGTGCACAGCTGAAGAGGTTATGTTCCCAAATTTCTGTCTGCTGGGCAGTCAGCCAGCCCCCAGCAGTGTTAAGGATCTCTGCCTCCAAGGATAGTCAAGGATTCCTGGGACTCTGTCAGGGCATTAGGAAAATAGGAACTGGAGAGTATTTCAGGATGCAGATGATCAGTGTCCTAGAATTGTGCTACAGCGTGTTGAGCTACCCTTGAAAGTCATTGAAACACTCACCTCTAATGTTTTATTTTAGAGTTTTTGTGTTATACTTTCCACTCTGGTAACAGTTTTCTAATGCTTTTATTTCACTCTAAAAAACAAGACTTCTCCTCAAAGAACTTAGTGCTGAATGCAATATTGGCCTTTGAACCAGAAATGATTCTTGTGTTTGGTAGGTGTCCGTAAAAATGTTGGAGCAAACTTCACCATCTACAGTGCAGCTCAGAGCTTTGTGAGAAGGACATCCAAGCACTGTAATAGGTTTGTTACTGCCACTTGTACAGTCAATACTCATGTAATGTAAACCTGTGCCTCTGGTAATTAATACCTAACAAATATTGCATTCAGATTGTTTTATTTTCCCTTCCTGCATTGCTCAGGTCTTCTGAGGATCAATCATACCAGTCTTCATAAACCAATTAATATACCATGCCAACCAGAGCCACCTTTTCTTCATTTTTTCTGCCCCAAATAGTAGTGTAAGTTAATATCACCATGTATGTACCACCACCAAACCCTTTAGGGGGGTAATCTAATTTGTGTTGCATTCATTCGTAAGCATATGTGGTATATATATACACACATATATTTTAAATCAATTTGGAATCACTGTTGTTGCACAATATTTTTTCATATGCATTGCAGAGAGAGGGCAATTCTATTTACAGACTTGACTAAATTAGTTAGGAGATGAATTGCAGTGACATAAAACTGGTTTTGTTAATTTCTTTAGGAACAAAACTAGTAATTCTTGCAAAAGGCTTCAAAGCCTGGTCCCTTTTTTTCCTCTAGACATGCTTACCACTGTTTCCTGCATGGTTGTGTTTTGAAATCTATGCTGATTTTTAAAGGCTTTTGTAATACATAGTTGCTAACTCCACACGGTTCCATAACATCAGCTGCAACATGTTTGAATGCCATAATCGGACAAGTAATCCTTCCAGGGAAAAACAAATCATGTCTGGTTGTAATGGTCTGAAGAGCTCTTTCCCATTCTGTATAGTGTTTGTGACATTTTGGTGGAAACAGGGAAGTAGATCTGCTAAAAAACAACTGAGAAATCTGGCAGAGGAAGATCAAGAAAATTTTACCCTTAGAAGATGAACAGGATACAAAATTACACTCAATTTTTTTGCAGATGTAGCCAATAGGAATGGGGTGAAGTTATCTGTAGTTTTCATCCAAAGAATATAAGCTTTCCTAAAAGACATCTATAGGGCTTTCAAGACTTATAAAGGAAAACATAATGAACCATGCCATGCAGGAACTGAGATAAGATAGGTACGTCTATCTTTCACAGTATTAATTATATAAAACTCTTCATTAGCCTTTCCCTCTTCTTGTCATCTGGTTAGACATGTGGTAAAATTGCTATCTCAGAAATTTACTACCACAGACATCTGCCTAGAAGTAATTGATAACTATTCAAATGTACAAGAACTTGCCCACTAGGGCCGTTTCAAGTCCATTGAATATAAAAAAGAATTTTTAGGGGGACTGAAAGTACAGTAATACCAAAATTAATGAAAACATTCCCATATGTATTCCCATATGCGGCTAATTCCCATAGAAAACTCCATAAAACTAACTTAATTTGTTTTTCACAGGAGAATTTGCTCTTAATGAGACAAGGTTTTCTCCAAAGATGAATAAAAAGATGAGAAAATAAGCCATTATTTGCAAAGTATTTTCAACAAGAAAGAAACTGTGGGGTAGTTGTAGGGAGTCTTTTGAGAATATGAAGTCTGTATTCAGGGTCCAGAAGACAAATTAAATTTTAGGAATTGCTAGGAAGGAATTTCAGAGTGAAACCTGCAGTCTGTATACTGTTCAGATACTGAGTTCTACATGTTTTATAAGATAAGAACATAATTGTATATAGTTATAATTAGATATTGCAGAAGGATGGATATGTAGCTAGATGTTTCACACAAAACAGGCTTTAACTCTTCAGCTTGTGAAAAAAGTGTCCTAAAGGAAAGCTATATGAAACTGGCACCACAGAGAAGGTGAATAGAAACGATTAATCATTACTATAAAACAAGCACCTCAAGGCACACAATAAAGTATGCAAAATCAAACATAAAAAATGAGGTGCTTTCCTCATGACTCATAATGATATTATGAAATGCATTGCCACAGGATGTTGTAGAGGCAAGAATAAGTAGGATTAGATAAGTTAAGGGAGGCTGAATCCATCAAATGATATGATCTTACTTCAAACTGTAGTTCATCAGATCATTGTTGTTCTAGTCAGAAGTCAATGGCGCTAAATCAGGAAAGAATCAAAAATCTCTTTTCTATATAGGGGCTACTAGGCTTTGCTGTAGACAGTCTTCTAAGAAAAACATGTACTTTTTTCAGGTCACACTTTTCTTACCAAGCCAAATATCTGCTTTGAACTGCATCTAACTGTTTCTGGTGATATCAGTCTTTACAATTATTTTTCTTTCATATTTGAGTCACGGCAGGAAGAAATATTTTCAATACCCATTATATCAAAGTTTTTCTGTTGAGTATAAAAAATGAATCATTTAATAGTTGTGCTTATAAGTGTATTTAAAATCTGTATTTTAATTGTTATATAGTTTTTGAATGGAATGTAGAGAGGGAAACCTGACAGGTAAATGAAGGAAGCAGGTAGTTGCTGCCTTGATAAATTGATCTGGTTTTACTAGAAATGCAAGGTCCTGTGTACACTTTGAAAACAATTATTTTATATGTTGGCTCAAAATTTAATTTGGTTTTAAATTTGTAAAATAAAAATAAAACAGACAGAATATTTCAGAGAAAATGAGTTCCTGAAGCATCATGTGGATATATCAGGTGTACATCCATTAGGAGCAAGCTTCTTGGCAACCGTATGAATACAATTACTTTGCTCATGTTTTTTATAATAATCTTTTTACAAGATTATTTAAAAAAAATCAGTTTCCAGTTCCTGCCTTTTAATTCTCCTCTCAGTCTAATGTTGCTAATAGAAAGAAAGATCCTGACTGATTCTCATCCAACTTTGATGTCTTCCTCCATCCTTTCATCTACTCCATTTCACTCCTTTCCCTTTATTTTCTCTTTCCTTTCCTTCCCTGCTCTGTAGTCTCCTCAATCTCAAAACAAAATAAAACTTGATCAAGTAAAGACACCATCATGATATGCTTAAGGAAGCTGTAAATATAGAAGTGTACACAAACCTAGGGGTTGCATATCTGATAAAGTTCCAGTCCTGCTCAGGCACACTGACCCTGGTACTTTTATTCTGCATTGTGTAAAAATTAAGCAGGCTTTGATATGCCTTATCAAATAATTGTTTTGAAAGGGCAAGCTCACATGTCTTCTAAAGACACTAATCCCACATTCACATTGAATCACGGGATGAGAGAGGTAAATACAGACTGTAATTTAATATCAATTATATAGAGTATGTCTCAGTTACACTTGATAAGATTACAGATGGAGGAAGAGTTTGCAAGTGATCAGGGAAGTGGTTCAGGATTTTAAGCCAATATTAGAGGAAGGTTGAAAAATCTCTATTTTAAAAGAATAGAAAACATGAAACAGACATAATTATAAATTGAAAAAACCCTGATTCTGAATCTCAGCATGAGCATACACAAACTGGATCCCAGCAGACCAAAATTAAATGTCTAAATCACCAGCGTGTTCCTGGGTTTTCATAATACATACACTGAGAGAATATGAAACAGCAGGGCAACTTCACAACTCTGTCCAGTCAAAACAATGGAAAATATTGTGAATGCTCCTAAGCAGCTGTTGCTCAGCTACTGCCAAACACCTGAGACACATTACAAAAAGGACTAGACATTCCCTGTTAAAACATGGAAAGTATGAATGGTTAAGATGGCAGAGTGCATTTGATGTCTGTAACCTCAGCTGAGGTGCCCCAAGCACTGCCTAAGGTTTTGCATGGCAGGAAGAGCTGCAGTATGCTGGTAGCTGCCAAGTCCTTGCCTTTGCAGAAGGAGTTTGGTGATGACTTGAATTGTTTGTACAGTAGCTACCACAATAAGATAGTTGTTGAGAGATGAAAAAAATAGGAATAATAACAGCAATAACAATAAAATAATTGTAATGCACTTACATTTCAGAAGTAGGTGTTAAAGACAGGAACACAAATACTTACAGTTAGTATAAAATAATGCCCAAAGTATTCCAAATAGTATCATCCCTTGCCGATTCTCCTCGGAACACACTTCTGCCTTGAGGATTTTAAAAAGCCCACCAAAACCACACAGTGACAAAATAACAAATAGTTCTGATAACCTATAACAGAATTTGAGAGCTCTAATATTAGAGTATGTGTCTTCCTTTGCATTTGTAAGGGACAATCACTTAAAGCATTGGTGTAATGATACTATTAACTTCAGGTCACACAAGGCAGACCCTGAATAGTGTCCAATAAACAATCAAGTATTACAGTACAAATTTCTTACTAGACCACCGGAATCCTAGAACAATAAGCTTTGCAGTTGGTGAAGACTTCAGAAGTGATACTGATTTACCCATGAAACCCCAAGCAGTTGCCCTAAGTACTACCATGACTGCTAGCACTTTACCTACTAAATTGCTACACAGTCTTAAATCCTGGAAAATGCTTGTATCAGTGTCATTTCCATGTCAATGAAAATAGTCAAATTTTCTTTAGAGAAAAGTAGAAAATATCATACTTTAGGAACACTGTTTCAAATTATTTTTTTCCATATTACTACTGATTAGCTGCATTCATATCTATGCTACCTGGATATTTTTCAGTTGTCAAAATAGTTTGCTTGTATAAAGACTGTAGAATTTGTTCTTTGTTTATATTTTTGTATTTCAAACTAGCTGGGACACTTCAAGATCTTCTGGAAAGGACCAATACAACATTTCTGCAGGACAATTGACAGCAGAAGGGAAATACTGGTAATAATATCTCAGTATTGACTGTATTCTGTAATGCTGTTTTCTGTGTGGACCTCAGCTGCAAATACTACGTATTTTTTTTTCTTCCATGTGGCCCACCAAATCTTCATGCATTATGTTCTTAGTCTCTTAAGGTAAGAAAAAGCCTCTTCATAAAACTAAACAACCCAACCCTGTAGGATCCCTTGTCTCCTCTATTATTCCTATCTGTCAGTTTACATCTGTACATTTAACATACATCTAAGGAAAGCAAGCATAATTCTGCCAACATGAACAGCTGCTGATATATTGTGATTCATTGTTATGATGTAAGTAATTTCTTCAGAAATCATCAGATTCTACCATCAAAGACAAAATGGTCTGCTTTTGTATTTATATATACACTCTTTGATAAAGCATTTACAAAGCATCTTATCTCAGGCTCTCACTTACTTTTGCAGAGTAGTCCATGCTCTATAAATCAGGTTTCTCATTCTTATGTTCTGTCAACACTACTCACACAACAAATCTGGATGTGTCTGTAGTGACCTCCAGATTCTAATTTTCAGCTGCTTTGGTTCCATTGGCCTGTAATGAGTAAGTGCCAAAAGCCAGTAGTGTTTACTTGGCACACAGACGTTCTGAAGTCTGTAACTGATAGAACTTTTATTTTTTTACAGATGCCTTTGTCACAATGTTTTTTGTTAACACATGATCTATTATTGTCTACCAACCCTGAGCCAATGTTCTGAGATGGTTTGATATGCTTGTTTAGATACAGTTTATTCTCTACCTAATACTTTTTGTACTATCATTTCTGTAATACAGATCATCACATTTGGTCTGCGTTGGCTCCTGTCTTCCAGGAGACATAGTGCTGTCTGGGCAGTACTGATATTTTGCCTTTATTTTTATATATTTTGGGCTAATGGTACATTATATGCAGCTTGGAAAGGAACCTAATGCTGTCCATTTTGCATTTTAGATTGTCCCACTGTGGGAGACCTGCAGCTTTCTGGGGCCTATTTCACAATAAGAGAAATGTTACAAGGCAATTTTCTAATTAGCAGGCCTGGAAGATGTTGTATGAGCAAAGAAGGTTTTTTATCAGGCACAGGAGTCAAAGACTTAACTTCTTAGATATTGAAGGTTGTGTGCATTGTCTTCATTGTACATTCAAATCTTTACTTGGAGTGTATTAACCAGCTAATTGGCTATTATAATAATATGATTTGCTGTACTTTTAGGTCTAAAATCTCTAACTATGGCATTAGTAGTTTTGCCTAAAGGATTCTGTACAAATTTCTATCCTTTTTAAATACAATTATAGCAGCAACATAAAGCATCATGGAATGCTGGAAGGGACCTTATAAATCCATTAAAGATCTAATAGTGAATAATTGCACAAAAACTTAGTTTTGGAACATTTGCAACAGTTAAATTACTTCAACTCTTTTAAGCAGTTTGCTAAAAAAATGGACCGCTTGAAAAATTAATTCTGTTATCTCTGTCCAGAAGCTTTATACCAGCTAAATAAAGCTTGTGCTTTTTCGCATGGAGAAGGAGAAGTCAGTTTCACTATTCTGCTATGTGAGATGTTGCTTCTGTCATTTTCTTGAACACCTAAATATTTTGGAAGGTTGCACTGCTCTGAATGGTCACGTGATGGTGTTCAAGTGTGACACAGAACTGGAACCCGAACAAAGCTGCAGTGAACTATTGCTACCAGAAAACATCTACTACCCTATCTCATGGAGATTTAATCAAGAAGGCTTCTGGATCACTGAAAGCGGGTCATGCAAACAGAAACTTCGCTGGCTGAGGCAAGTCAGGACTTGCTGAGAATGATCGTTTTCAGAGTGTGCCCTCTTAGGCGTATCCCATGTTGGCAAGTCTTCGAGTAATAAAATGTCAATCACTCCTGCAGGAACCTGGCAAAATCTAACTTTGTGGGTTACTTCAAACACTAATGATATTCATGGCATTTATTTTGGATGTCCTGCATAACAAGCTCTGAAAATCTCTGCTGAGGGGGTCTTTTTGCTTGGCTCATTTTCATAAACTTACCAATGAGATTTTGTAAGATTGATTTGTAGAACCACAGTTATAATGTGATAACAAATCCTGACATTACTCTCTGATATTTCAGCTACTCAAGCCTGCAATCAAATACTTGTCATCCTCTCAAAGAGTGTTGGCTACACTGTAAATGCATCGTCTAAAGTTATTCTGATGTCATGACATCCCTTCACTGCTCGCAGCCACAAGGAGAAGTTTCCATAGATTGATCTCCATTCTTGTCAAGAAAATCAATTTCTGTGATTATGCAATGTAGTTTACTACCATCAGAGAGACTTTAATGAAGTTGTTTATGGCCCTGATGTGCCAGTAGATAAATATAAACTATTAAGTTCTGTGAACTGAAAAGTGACTAAATTCTTTCCTCTTTTACCATAAATTACCCTTCTCAAAAGAAACTGGTTGTGGAAACCACTGTTTTTTACAACTTAATTCAGGAAAGCATGTTCATTTCTTTTGCTTGTGTTTCTAGGTGTATGCCTGTTGTTAAAACCCTAGCAATCTAGTGTGAGGGAGTAGTTTTGGCTCCTTACAAGATGTCACACCAGTGCAAATGTGTCTTTTTCACCCTTATCACTTATAGTGATGGAGAAGTTACAGTTATAGCATTTTGGAAGATGGCATACACCACTCTCAAATATTCCTCACTTCATAGTGGTGTCATCAGTAATTTTAAAAGTCATTTCCAAGGCTTCCAGTGACAAAAGTACTGAGAGTCTCAGGAGGGATATAAGAGTATCTCCTGAGGAAAAAGCTGACACAAACCAGCCAAGAAATCAGGGCTTAAGACTCTCCTCCTTGCATAAAGAATAATATTGTATTTTGTCATGGGGTTGTTTGTTAATTTTGGAGCACACAGGAAATGTTGACTTGTTTCCATGGAGTAGAGAAACTGAATTATGATTAGTGCCATCAAAACCAGAGGATTCTAAGAGCAAGGATGGAAAGATTTTCCTATAAATTGAGCAATCATTTTAAGAGGCAGTAAAGAGTGAGACAGTGTGGTGCCATTTGATGCCTCTAGAGGCTGCATTTAAATCTTTTATTTCAGTTTTAATTGCATTATTTCATGCATAATTTGCCTCTAAGAGGCTAGGACATTTCTAGAATAAATACTAAAATTTAGATTGCTTTGTGACAGGAAGGAAAAAATACTCCTATAGCTGGTTATTTATTTCTTTGTTTAGTACTTCATATAATACATCACTTTCCATCTGTATTTGCAGTATATTATAAAGTAAAAGCTTTTTTTTTTTTCTGCCTGAAAATGCCCTTAGTAGATGTCCCATGTCATAAGAGACCTCCTTAAATAACAAAGATGTTGTCATCTGTCAGGTGCTCTGACTACTCACAACATTATTGATCGAGATAAAAGTGTAAGACAGTTACCAGAAAGTGGGAAACAGAATCAGATGATGGGGAGAAAAGGGAAAATTAATTTACAATTCTTAAACTGAATCATTAGGATTTTGCCATAACATGTCAGTCTGGGAAACTGTGACCTATTCAAGGTTATTCCTAGTGTCAGCTACGAAAATAACAGAACTGATTCATGGCACCAGGTGCTGTTCTGTAGTCTGGATTAGGTCTGAGGAATAGTATTTTCAGATATGTTTTTAAGAGCACTGTGTCAATGTACATATCAACTTGTTATAATGCTCTGCTAAAATTTTAACATAAATTGGGCCAAATTTTCAGTGTTTTACTCCTCTTTGTCCAGCAGTAAGAACAAAAACCCCTGCCTGTTACCCCTCCTCCTTGCCTCTCTTTGCCTCAGCATGGGGGAAGAGCCTGAAGACTGAAGCTGCACGGAGCTGTGCACACAGACAACTTTGTGGTGATCACAGAATTTTTAATTTTTTGTGACAATAAAATCTAAGTAATTTATATAATTTTCTCTTCTTGCCTTTTGCATTTGGATCTGTTCTGCCTTTTCAGAAGAGTATCTCCCTGAAGAAACTTTTTTCTTAGGGTCTGTCATAATCTCTATACCTCCTGAGGACATCCAGGAAATCATCTAATACAGGAATTCCTCTTCTGGTAATGAGCAATCAGAATAATTTTTAGGTTAGTATGATTCCTGAGGCAATTTTGGGGGGTGGGGGGTAGTTATATAAGGTCATTTAATGTGAGTGGCATGTTAGGAGTTTAAGTAATTACCTACTTTCTTCTGTGAGGGTAAAAAGGTAAGAACCTCTACAGAATAATTTAGCCCATCCTAAGATACACACATTTAAGGGAATGAGTCAGCATCTGGGAGGTGCTGTTAGCAGGTAGGAATCACCTTGAATTCCAGGTGGGAGTTGGACGCTCAGCTAAGTAATCAAGAAGGTAAAGCTTCCAAATGTATCTAGGTGCCTTAATAACAATAATAAAAACAATTAAAATAAATTTTAAAAAAGTTAGGATTCAAGTCTGACTTTCCTCTCTTGAACCCACTGTGTACTTTGGTGTGCCTGGAGGCTTTTTAAGTTCTGACTTTGACTTTGCAAAATTTATCTTACAGTTTATTTTTAGAAGTCACCTAGACATTTTGACCTAAACTTTTTGACACATTCAAGGATCTTTCTACTGAAGGCATGACAGAGAATTAGTAGCATTTTCCAAACCTCCAGCTAAGTTCAAATAGCTTCACTGATGCCTTAAATCCAGTATATGATGTTTCTGCTTTGCTAGTTCTAGGTTTCCAGCCAGTGGAGAGCACTCGGGTCAGGGAGAGCCCAGAACCAGCTCCTTAGGGTTTAAATTCATAGAAGCATTAAGGCTGAAAAAATCCTCCAAGATCAGTGAGTCCCACCTTAGAATTATCATTGACTTGTCAACTAAAACCTAGCGCTTAGTGCCACATCTAGTGTTTTCTCAAATATATCCAGGTATGGTGACTTCACCACTTCCACGGGCAGTCCATTCCAATGCTTTACAAGACTTTCAGAAAAGAAAATCTTCCTGAAGAGCAAACTGAACTTCCCCGTCACACTTTGAGACCATGTCCTGTTGTCCTGTCACTGGTTGACTGGGAGAAGAGGCCAACCCCCACCTGACCACAACCTCCTTTCAGGCAGTTGTAGAGAGTGATAAGGTCGCCCCTGAGCCTCCTTTTCTTCAGGCTAAACACCTCCAGCTCCTTCAGCTGCTCCTTATTTGACTTAATCGCTAGACCCTAAGGCCTAGGGACCCCCGAAGGTCACTGTATCCTCTGGCTCTTGGAGTCATAGGTGCCAGTACCTTTTATGCAGACTGAAAGAAACATTTTTGTTGCTGTTCATGTGTTGGGGTAGGATTTTTTTAATTACCAACTGGAAGTTATGTTTCGTTTGGAAGTTCCTTGTGATAAAGCCTGAAATCATCATAAATCCTTCAGTACGGCTGTACAGTCTGCCTGAGAAACACTTGCCTGTTCCGAAGGCACAGTGAAAAAAGGGTTCAGACCAAGGGGGAATAGCTGTGTCAGTTTCTAGGAGCGGTCCTTCCGGGGGCGCTCGGTGCCTCGCAGCTCACGGTAGATGTCAGGCTCGCCCCGCCGAGCCGGGCCCCCAGCGGGCTGGTTCCGCCGGGACCCAGCCCTGCCCGCCCCAAGGTAAGCTTACCTCTGCGGGGAAAGGCAGGGGAGATGGTGTGTTGTTTGCTCTATAACTTTCTTTCCAAATTCACCCACTTTTCCCCTTTGTTGGCTCTCGTGTTGCACTTATTCTGCCAGGCTTGCACTGGCTTTACAATGCAGCAACAGTGTGCTGGCACCTCTGTTCAATTAATTTTAAAAAAAATCGTTTTTATAGGGGATGTCCCATACACAGAGGGTGAAAAATGTGCAGACATATTCCTTGATTTTATTTTTGATTCCAAAAATAGTAAATGAGTATAATACAACTCTCATCACGTGTTCTATTCTCAGACAACCCGCCTTCCTCAAAATTCTTTTTTTTTTTTGAGTCCTAGGCCATCAACCTCTCTCATTCTGTTGACTGTCATACACCTTCTCAAACAAGAATAACAAAAGTTTGGAAAGATCCTGTTGATTGCTCCTGACTGTGTCCAGCTCTAGAACATCAATGAATCTATTTGCATAGGCACAATTAAATATATACATATGTGCTTTGCTTGTTCATGAGTGTAACATGATTTCAGTGATCAGACTGGACCCATGAATATAATTGTTTGAGAAAGAGTATTTTAAAATCAGCCAGCAGATAACACTGCAGATAGAAAGAAAGAAATTATATATGGAGTGGAGCTAAATGTTGAAAACTAGGATGCCTTGAAGCACTTAAGCCAGTGCTCTGCATAAATGCCCTATATATTATGCCAGGCAGTGTACAAATGTATTTATTTTGGTGACAATTTAGTCTTATGCATATCTATGGGTTAAAAACCCTTGTTAGAAGACACCCTGTATATACATATTTTGTTTATGAAATAGCAAGGCCTTTCAAAGTTTATTTCAATTTTTCATGTTACTTTCAGAACTGATAGAGTAAAACAGAGTCTATACTTGACCAGGGCTTAAATAAGATTTTAATTTTTTAAAATACTGCATTTTAAATTAACTTCGACTTCCCCTTGTCTTTGTGCTCATTTGGTGAAGCTCACACTGTCATGACAGTGGTTGACAATAATAGATAAAGTGCTGTAGATAAAAATGAGGTTGATACATTTTACATGAAAGCCCTAAAGCAACTGGGTTTTTAAATCAACTATCTAGCTAGGATTGCTTTCACTTTCCTTTTTAGCACTTCATTAAGCTTACTGCAATTTTCCTGCAGCACTGAACTGCTGCCCCAGTCACAGTTCATTTTCCTCCTCTAATGTCCAATTACTCTGTTTACTGAAAATTATCATATTTTAATTTCACAATAATTTAATTAAAATATTTCATTCTAGAATATAAATCAACAACACAGAGCAGCATCATTTTGCATTCTTCTGTTACAGCTCTGTGGCATCCTGGGAAACAGCACAGCTGCCACAGCTTGAAGGGAATACCAGGAGAGTTTTATGCCATCCTCTTCTTGTTTTTAAATATCAGAGTGCCCTACAACATTTTTAGGCTTCTAATGTCCCAGAGCAGTAGCAGTACTTTTGCAATGTGCCCTGAAATCCTGGATGAACATCCAGTTTCTTCTCACTGACACTGCTTTTGTATTGGGTCTTCTTTTAGGCTTGGAATTGTGGTGCCTCTCTTGAGCACGGCTCCTCAGTGTTCCTCTTCCTACCTGTCTTCCCCAGCTCCAGACACCAAGGAAAAGGAGTTTTAGCAATCTTCAGTATAAATACCTGGGGTTTGCAAACACCTACTAGCACCTTGAGATGGAGAAAGATGTGAAATTACCTAATAATTGAGAGCTGCCTTACAAAAAATACTGGAAGTTGTTGTGTCAAGATTTCAGCGCAGTAATATTTGTGGAATGCGGACAACTACCACGTTTTCTTATTTCCACAAGGAGGAATATAATTATTCCTGTTTGGAACACTTTTCCTTGACTTTAAAAATGGTTCTTTCTGACCTCTGTCCCTTGGGAAGAAGAACTATTTAAAAATTGGGATAAGCTACCAAGCCAAGGCCAGGGGTTGCTCACGCTGGCTGATGATGAGGTAGAATGTGTGGTCAGTTCACAGACTTCTACACCGCTAAGTTTCATAGACACAAAATGAACAGCTTACATTTGTGAGGCCTCTGAAACAAATTTAAAATGAAATCTTTTGATAAAAGTTCTTAGGAAAAGCTCAATGCCAGAGCATTTTGGTGATTTTTTTTTAATAAGAAAAAAGAAAACATGAACTAGAATGTTGAGTTTCTCATAGGAATCTCCACCTAGGAAGAGTTTCACTAATTGGATGTACAAGGTCCTCAGGAATGAGGAATCTCATTGTACTTTCAAGTTATCCCAGCCTCAGGCAAGACATGAACTATCACGTCTAGACATTGCTTTCAAACTAGGCATGTAGTGTGATTTGGTGAATGGGGTAAAATATTTTATATTTTATAATACCACTTGGCCTGATCGGGTTGTGTTTTGATTTTTTTCTTTTATTTTCTTCAGTAAGGTAATTATCTTCCTTTTTCCATACTTTTGAATTAAATATGGGACATAAATCCACCCCCCCATTCACAAGAGATACACTTTAATTTGTGAATTTGTCCTTATTAATTTAAAATACGGAATTTGCTTCACTCAAAAGGATGTTGTCCTGCAGGACAGTATTCTTGACTTTATAGACACTAACTTTGGCTTGGGCAGACTCACCCTCAGGCTGCTAAGACAGCCAACTCAGGACTGGGACACACTTGGGCTATGGCCCAAGTGCCAAAAAACCATCTGCATAGTATGACAAATATTTTCTCAAAAGTTGAGCAAATACTTTGAAATCTCTATTTCTTGTTGGAATCCAAACAAGGTTTTTTCCATCAAACAAGGCTGGGATGTAAATGTCAGTAAGAACGAACCAATTTACTGGCAGCAATCCATTAGGGAGGAAAGTGCCCCTGTTTCCAGGTGCTCCCAGTAATCATGACATAGTGTGATACTATAGAACGAGATTCACTAAAGAATGGGAAAGTCTTCCCATGTGACATGAACATCAGATCTCCTGAGGGCAGCTATGAAACCAAGGCTAACTAGGGAAAATGATATGTTGTGGGAGGCTGTAACTATGGAGAAATGGGGTGGAATGCAGTTTCTGAGTCTGTGGTCTTCTTACAGACACTTTATACATATATACGGCTCTGTATATTCTTGCCTGATATGTATTTATTTATTAAGCATAGTTATTATTTCTTGTCAAAAGTAGGTGAGATTTTCACAAAAGAATGTGAGAACATTAGTGTATCAGAATATCAACGCTTTTGTCGAACATATTTTTAAAATAGCTTTTTATAATAGGAGTAGGTGTTCTTTGATATTAGCAATAATATAAGCTATAATCAGAGTAACTCTGCTGGTTCTTAATCACAGTAACAATGAGTACACAATAACAATGAGTAGGGATGAGAACTAAAGTTCTGTATCCAAAATTCATTTCTGTACAAGATGTCAATACCTTAAAAAAAAAAATCCATCCATTAATGCCTTTGAAAAAGAAAACCATTCTTTCTAATAAATAGGGACTCTTTTTTTTAAAAAAAAATCTATTTTATAACATCAGATTACATCTATTAATACTATATGTTTATTCATAATCCAGAATGATTTGGCAGGGGGGGGATGTGTGCTCTTTTTTAATGTAGATTATTTTCTGCATTTATTAAATTCAGGTCGTGTAGAATATTTTTCATTAAAGAAAGAAATTTTGATGATTTTTGTCCTCTTTTCCCTTACTTCTAATCTAGGTGGCCATGACGGAAACAAATCAATAAGAATAGGTAGATGATGAATAGAACTGCTCAGTGATTGACCAAGGCAGTGGTCAAAATCCAGAGTACCAAATCAGCACACTACGGTGATGATTAGCACACTATAAAAATGTTGACTGATGAGCACCTTCTATTCTTGGGCTCCAACACGACATGACATTTCCTTAAACCGGGATAGTTGAAATATGACACTGCAGAGTGAATTTGGCATGTAGGGGAAGGGGCATGCCAGAAAGAACGCAAAAGAAAGAAGAAACAAGGAGTGTTGTGATTAGGCACATGAGAACTATAGTGCATGATACAGGTAGTGGTTATTTTCGGGTACCCAGAATTGAAGTTAACTGGATGTAATCTGAACCTTAGTGGCTGCTAAATTTCCAGTTGCATACGTAACAGAAGATCTCTATATGAAAAAGAGCCTGTAGTCCTCTCTAGTATAACATTTTAAGTCCCTCAAATACCCAAACTCACAAAAGCCATGGTTTCATAACTAATATTTCAAAGGATTTTGAAGTTTCACTGTACCAAGTAGCTCAGCTTTAGCCTTGAATTGCACATTAGCAGTTGTAAGAGTACCAAACTGGTAGCTTGTTTTGGAAGGTAAAACCCATGTCACTAGCAATCCTGCACCTTGCTACCATTTCACTTGAGTCAGTATGTTTGTATGGCCACCAAAAATACCTCAGAAAACAATTACAACTCTGGAAAAATTATCATAAATTACATTATGTGTTCAGTTATTTTCAGGTTAAATAATATTATTAGTAAGTGGGCAGAATTACAGGAACCTCATGACTCTGATATTGATAATAAGGCAGAGACCACAGAGCAATCTCTTTAGTATGCTACACACAAATCTGTCAGGAGCTAGAGCTTTCTAGTGTTACTGAGCTGGAAATCTCATTCATGACTGTAAGCATTGCTGCATCTTGAATTGACATTAAATTAAATAGTATCCCAGATGCAATATGGGTGAGGAAGTTATTCATAATAGAGAAGATATTGGTTGAATGTTTAATGTAGTCTCTCCAGCACTCTGGTCCTTTCTCTTACTTTTGGCACATAAGCCTAGCCTAAAAAGCAAAACTTTTTTGATTAACCAGCATGTCTATTTCCATTCATGTTGTTTTGCCAAAGAACTACATGATTAGAAACCAAGAAACTTACACAGAAGCTGCTTCAAAGAGAAAGACCTGCATTTTTTAGCTTTTAAGAGAGGTCAAGGGCTTTTTCAAATACAGCAATAACCAAAGGAATACTATAGAAAATAGGAGCCTGCTACTGAAAGGAGCAGAGATTGCAGAGAAGACCGAACACTCATTTTGCTTCAGTCGTCACTGATGTGGCCAGCCCTCAGGAATTCCTGGCTCAGGAGGCCATTGAGAAGGTCTGGAGAAAAGTTGACCCCACCTGTGGATTCCATTTATTGTAATCTTTCTATTAAATTGTAACTCTGACCTGAAATCTCTCACAAGGTGATTGAGGGGGATTATTTCTCGCACTGGTTTACTTTCAAGCCAGCACAATTGCTGTTCCATCAGGCTATTCCAACTGTTCCTTTGGGTCAGGGTACCAGTCCTCTTGCAGTTCAGGAGTTTTTTTGACTGCTACTTATCCTGTAATCTTTAATTATTTATGCAAAGTGAAGCTATACCATCTAATGTTCCTAAAAGACAGGATGAGGATGCATAACTTTTTTGTGTATCAAAGAAGACAATTCAGTTTTTAACTTCTGAAGTGTGAATCAGTCTTTAGGTCACAGATTTTAGACTGTGTAATTGTATTCTAGACACACAGCTGCAGCTGTTAAGCTCAAGAGGCAGATACGCACATGAAGGTCAAACATTACAAGAGCAAATATGTCTCCTGTAAAACTCCAATCAAGTAGAAATTTGTTTCCAGGCCTTTGCTAGGCAAATTTTCTCCTGTTATCCTTTGATTTATCCACAGAAAGCATTTGAAATTATGGTACAGAGAAGGCAAGATTAGAAGCTTTTCACAAATCCTTTACCATTTGGAGAGAAAAGGTATTTTCTGAGCCAAGATGGCTCTCAAGAAGAAAAAAATTATAGTTCTGTACTTGATTTCCTTTCTGTGAAGTATCATCCAAGCACACACACTTAGGTACAATAATCTGCAATGTAATGTACTGTTTTGTTTAGCAGCAAATAAAATGTGACCTCTTCACTTTAATGAAGAGACAGCTGGAAAACTTCCCATAAATGCATCTTTTCTTGTAGACAAATGTAAGGAGACTACAGTACCTAGCTAATCAAGAACCTTAAGCAATAATTCAAAGCTCCTGGCTTTTAAATCATTACTACTGCTCTTCTAGTGACATAAAAAGAAAATGCTGCCAACATCACTCCTTAGCAGATAATAAAAAACTGTTAGCAGTGGAAAATTTTGGACGCAGTAACCAGCATCTCTTAAGCAGGTGCCTATCCCACTTGTGAAAACTACTCTCAATGGGAGGTTTGGAGGGTCTGCTGCTATGAACAGCTTCAAGAATGTTGTAATTGGATGACCCAAAACCTAGAACCAAATATTCTGACTGAGCTCATATCCAGAGAAGAATCTTATTTTGAGGTATATAGCTTGGTCTTCAAAACATACAAAGGATAAAACTCTCCCAAAACAAAACAAAAATTGTTCAGAGTTCTCTGCAATGTGTTGGGATAGGAAAGTTTCAATGCTTGGATCAATTTCTAACTCTACCCAGGTCACTTTTTTGCCTTTTTCACATTTATTAAAGTCCCAATGAAGCATGAAAAGTTGTCAGCTGTTTGACAGATGTGGTTTACCCCAGCCAGCAACCAAGGCCCACACAGCTGCTCACTGACTCCCCCACCAGTGGGATGAAGGAGAGAATCAGAGGGGTAAAATCTGGAAAACTCATGGTTACACTAAAGACAGTTTAATATAGCAGGCAAAACCTGCACATGCAAAGAAAGCAAAGCAAGGAATTGATTCACCACTTCCCATGTTTGGGTGGGCATTCAGCTATCTTCAGGAGAGTCAGGCCCCATCACACATAACTCAGGAAGATGAACTGTGACATTCCAAATGTCACCTCCTTTCTCCTTCTTCCCTCCACTTCAAATACTGAACATGATGTCATATCTTTGGAAAATCCCTTTGGTTACTTGGGGTCACCTGTCCTGGCTGTGTCTCCTCCCAACCTCCCAGACACCCCCAATCCCCTCACGACCATGGCAGTATGAGCATCAGAACAGGCCTTGGCGCTGTGTGAGCTCTGCTCAGCAATAACATCTCTATATTTGGGTTTGTGTTCAGCACAAACCCAAAACACAGCCCCAAGCCAGCCACTGGGAAGGTAACTAACTCCATCCCAGCTGAAACCAGCACAAGTAATCGCCTCATTGCAGGTGGTCCATTGGTGCTTCAAAGGCTGAAACTCAGCGACTCCTTTTTTCATCTGTAGCATATAAAAATATTATGAAAGAGAAAATCTAGTGCCAAAAAGATGCCAGAATTTCAGTGAGAAATAGAGGAAGTATCTGTTACTAATGAAAAATCTGTAGTTTTTAACAGAGAATAACTACAGGCATTTCATTATGGCAAATATGTATTATGGATTAACTGTTGATTTTTATGAATTATACGGTCCAGTGTTTACAATTTACAAACCATTCTGAGAAAAATATGATTTAGAAAACTGTAGAATTTTAAACTGAAATAATTGCTACTTTATTAATGTTGGCGTACTTCTTTTACCTCACAAAAAGATGGAGAAGGAATTGGGGCAGGAATTCACTGCCTGGATCAGGTATTTGAAGTTCCTGTGCAGGCAAGTTATGTATCATTCAGAATTAAAATTCTGTTCAGGGACAGCCATTCAAGAAAATGAATTTCAGTTGATCCCAGTGGCCAGGCAAGGTGGATCAGAGATGGAGGGATAGGGTGATGCAACCCTATTGAGAGATTTAATAGGGTACAACCCTATTAAAGAGATTTGATATACAGGATGGGGCCTCCCAGACTGGCACCAAGCAGCAAGGAAAAGAAAAACATGGTTCTGCTTCCAGCCAAACCCTGGCACTCTCCCTGACTGTTACGGACTTAATTCCAGGTTCTTGTGTGCTCTGCCTTCAGCAGAGGTTTAGTTTTCTCCCCACAGTCCCTGCAGGCTGTTTGTTTCCATGTTCTCCCCTCAGCTAACCAAGGCTGTGCTGACAGGGTTCAGTTCCCTTTTTCTTCACCTGCCTCCTTTTTAACCTTGGAAAAGTCACAAGGGAAAGTGATCCTGATCCTCAGGTTCAGGAGACTAATTCTCACTCTCTCTGTTTCTTTACATGTCCTAAAGTCTGTCAGTCTTGTCAATACAGACCAGCTTGGTCTCATGCCAAAGCCAGGAACACTAGGTGCCTTGTAACGAGCCTCACACATGCCAAGTGGATGGGTGGAGGATCAAAGTGAAGTGCTGATGTCAGAGGTGTTTTATGTCTGACTCAAAGGCTTCAGCACTCAGCTCTGGGATGGTCACAAGCTAAAACACTAACCCAGACATTATTTATTCTGCAATTTCTCAGAACACCACTTTCTATGAGAACATCCCTTTTGTACTTCAAAAGGGACAAAAGAAATACTAAAGAAGATGTCCTTAGGATTCTTACTGGTGAGACAGATTCTTAAGAGAAGGTAACTAGAATTCAATTATGTTTCAATGGTGGCTGTTTGTCTGGAGAAGATAATGTTGATACTGTCTACATGAGGTCTTAAGGTATAAGAGAGACTGAGCTGGCTTTTAGACTGAGTTAGAATGCAGACATCTAGGAAAGCAGAAAGAAAGCACTATAACTGTTTATATTTCTATTAATGGCAGAAATGGTGATGTGGTTTTCAGTTCTTTCAGATATTCTGGAGGTTGCCCAAGGTATGACACTTCCTAACAGAGCTTATTAGCTATTTACCACTCATACCTGGTTTGATCCTGTGGAAAATTTTTTACAATAATCTTCTGTTTGTATTCATAAAAACCTTTATCTAGGATATATATGGTACTTCACAGTCTTTGAATATTTTAACATGTTGCTGTTAAAGATATTGCTTGGTCTCAGTGTTCTCCATAGTCCAAATTGTGTCTGGGGACTCTGATTCCAGAGGACTGCCTTCTCCTGTTGGTGCTTTTTTATGTCCTGCCTAGACTTTGACTTGTATTGATACTGTTCAAGAGTACTGGAGTGTTTTATGCTCAGATATACCATACTGCAGTCCTTTTGGTTACTTTCTTCAATGATTCAATAATAATCTACCTTGAAATGCACATTTAGTGATTTGACTCAAAGGAACAGCTCTTTTGCTTCCAGGAAAATGGTTGCTTGGAAATACAACATATGGAATCAATTTGTATTAGTTGGAAGAGTTACTAAGAAGAAATTGTGAGGGTTTTTTTTTTTACACCATAACCATTCTGCACTAAACAGCTTTAACAGGCACTCTTAATGATTACCCCACATTTAAGGCTGCTGAATAGCAAACTGTATTTTGGCATAGTTTTTTACTTACTTTGTGGGAGTTTCACTAGGTCTGCTGTTTTTATGTTCTTCTTGTGAGGTGAGGACTTACCTGGCATTAAAGCAGCTCTCTGCATATGTTGGAGTGCTGAGAAAATTCAGCACAAGATGAGAAACCTCCTGTGGACAAACACTAGGACAGTCAGAGTGTCCTGTGCAATTTTAGCCATTGGTCTGTCTGTAATTGTGACCAAAGCACAGACATTACTTACTTACTCAGCAGTGATACTGTCAGCTCTCCCCTGTTGTCCTCCCTAGAGAAAAATTTGGAGTAATTGAATTTTCCCTTGAGTTTCACAAGATCCTACTCATATATTCATAAAACAAACCAAGATTTACCTCACAGGTAATCCAGTGTTAAGACAGTCTGTGAATAAGCTACAGCAGTGGAGGTACCACAGGCTTCCTGCTTTGCACAGCTACTCTTTTTATGCAGCAGTAATCTCCATGACAAGCATGTGCAGATATTAAGGATTTAACTTATATGTGAATTTAAAGGTACATAATTGATTCTCTTCTGCATGAAAACATGCAGCACAATATTAAACTTACTGTTGTTTTTCTCATTTTATTCTACCTGTGTCTCACTTATCCTGGTGGTTGAGAAATATGTCACTGCACATACACTAATAAAGCAGGAGTATTTAGACTTTTTAAGAAGACTGTAATCTTCTAATTATTTTTTGTTTTGGTTTTGTTTTGCTTTGTTTTGTTATTTATTCCTATGGATAATGTACTGATTTTGTTTTTGCCTATCTAAACTCCATAAGGAAGCTAAAAGTAGAGTTTTTAGGACATAATTTTTATATCTCTAGAAATACTGTACCTGAGCAAATGCCACATGACAGGGCTCCCTATTATCTTCTGTAACTCCTCACTTCATAATTCTCCTTAGTTACCGACTCTAGATCTGGAATTGCAAGAAATGCTGAGATCTGCCCCAACACTGTCAAAAAGAGGAAGCACAAAAAAGCCAATGAAGCTACAAGAGATTTCATATGTCAATTATGAGAATCAATTACAGTTAATCAAGTGATTTTCAAGGAAGGTATTGATATAGTTGTGATGCTGTGCATAAGGCCTAAGACTTTCACAGCTTTGAGGGATATTCAGTCTTGTGTTCTGAATTCTGAAGATAGGTAGCTGTTGTGTTACCTCCTGCCGTCCCCAGGCAAGCTCCAAGCCTGCACACACAGGTGGAACTGCCTCAGAAACTTTATAATGTAATGAAATGTCCATAGTACTGTCCATAGATACAAATGTAGACACTGGCATGTATTAAGCTGAGAGTTTATGCAGAATAGCTTTTCTTCTTGTTAAAGGAAGCCTTTTTCTTTTCTCCTCATCTTTGCATATTTCATGGAGAGCAGATGCTCTGGGCTTGCGTGCACACTGCTGCTTTCTAACTGACCCCAAGCACTCTTGATTTTTATGAAACCACATCCTTCTCAGTCTCTCCATTATGAGAGTGCTCTTGTCACTTTCTCCCTGTTCAGCACTGGTTAGCCTGCTGCACTTAGCTCCTGCCCCCACCTGTGGAAAGGTTGTCTCTTCATGATCTGCTCTCTCTACATCTTGTTCAGGGAATTGTCTCAGGAGCAGAACTGACGAGGCAGCAATGGACAAGGGGTAGGAACCCCTGAGAGGATCCTTCCACAGCCCTCTTTCCCAGGATAAAAAAAGAGCAGGGATAAAAGTAAATGATGTAATAGCCTTTTCTGCCACAGAGCACAAGGTGTAACTAAGCCCTAGGGACTTAGAGGTAATGTTGAAAATGCTAATGCCTTAGTGGATTTTGAGCCATCTTGATAAAAATTAGTGGCTAAAAGACAAATGTTGCAGAGTGGCAATGTCAGTGATACAGGGCAATCAAAGTGTAAAGAGAGCAGGTGAGGCACAAGCTTGCACTTAAGTTAAGCAGGTGTGTTGGCTGAATTAATTTCTGCTGTAATGGCACATAAAACATCAGCCCTCCAGCTGCTGAATTTGTGGGGTATTTCAGATTACAACAGATATGAAAAGAAAAAGACATATTAATGGTTACCACTGATACGTTAGCATACATGTGAAAGGTGGTTTTTAGAGATTTTATTAATATTTAATTTGTGAATTAATGAATAAACCAAAGATATATAATATAAAGCATGGAAAAAAGTTACTTCTATTGTAGTTGTGGTAGATGTGTCATCAATAGCTTTTACTGTAAATATTATTAATTTTGTCTCTGTTATAATATCTAATAGTTAATAATCTGGTCACTTTAATATCTTACCCATAGCCTAAACTGCATCATAAACTGTATAACTTTTATACATTTACATACAAATTTTACATAGACACAATATATGTATACGTGCATATATATGTGATAGGCACATATATATTATATACTTTTTTTTTTCTTTTTCTCCTAGGGAACTGATGAAATGATCATACAAATAGTTTCACAGTTTAATTTCTTTTCCAGCAGTTTCAATAGAAGGAAAAGAAGTAGTAGTGATGGAAAGAAAAAAAATAGGGGTCTGTTTTACATTTCTTTTGATTGCTGGGAAATGACAAATGAAATTTCTGTAGCTAATTAATTTTGTTACAGTTGTTTCTAGTTTATATAGCCACATTCTGAGCAGGGGCAATTGCCCTAATGCCATTGACTTCCCAGTTCCTAGTCTCCAATGAGCCTAATAAATGACTCCAATTTAAACGTGATTAGGAGCAATTCCTGCCGTGATACATTCTAAGAATCGAGGAACACATTCAAGATTTCCTAGACTTCTGCAATAACAATGAAGAAAACATTCACCTCATTGTTTGGTCAGCTGGGATCCTTGTCTTGCCTATGGAAAGAATCCGTGTGGGATTTCTGGGGTCAATAAAATTCTTCATTCAAAAAGGCATGATGAGGGATGTAACAGAATGGATACAAGAGCTATCAGTCTTTGAAGTGCAGAATGTCATTTGTATTCATCTTGGTAACCTATTGACAGGCAGTATGGCTCTGTGTGCAATTTACACATCAGTCACAAATTTTGCAGTACTTTAATGGAAGAATATTTGATCCATAAGTCCCCATGACTCACGGATTTCTAATAGTATCTCGAAATAAATATAAATGTTATGAGCATGCTTCATCCCTATTTATGTACGAATCCCTCATCTAAGATTTTAGCAAAGAGTTAATGAAAGGACACAAATATATCTACCTAGCAGAGGAAGGCATGGGCTAAACTTAAAGTCCACTGGATACACATAATGGATTTGTGGCTGCTGAGTACTTCAAATATACCATCAGTTAGAACTGGTTGTGTCATTTGCTTACAGAACGGAATTAAGAATTATGCCTTTTTGTTCTGCCACAGAAAAAAAGCCTTCTCAGAGTGGATTATACCAAGCTAATGATATCTAACCATATCAAACTAATAATTAGGCAAAACAATCACAAGCTTGTGCTGCAAATGTCCTCAGGAAACCACTTGTGATCTGGGACCCACTGAGACCTGGATGCCATCAGGATCTGCACTACTGCACAGCAATGTGTCTGGCAGGTGAGCTGTAGTTTAAACACAATGATTTACCAGACGCCCACCTTGGGCCCTGCTGGAAGTGACCAGTGACTTCTTATTAGCTTAAATGGCCCATAAAATGGGCTCATGTTCAGGTTCTGGATTGTTATTTGCTGAGGAATACTATCCTGGCACTCAGTCAACACAACAGAGTGGGATGAGCTTGTCCACAGATGGACCTCCTAGCTTGGATATGGTCTACAACTGGTTCTTCTGCAAGGGCCAGCTCAGAGAAAGAGGTAAGAAGCAGAATTAACTAATCTCAGACTAGTACAGATACTGAAGGTATGCAGAAGACTGTTTTTTTAACAGAAAATCTGTGTTTTTTTCATTTTAGATACTAGTAACACTGAAGATAATCTCAACTCATTCAACACAAGACTTAAGAAAAATTTCTAAAGAAAACACAGTTCTCCTGAAAATTCACGTATTTTAAGTCCTCTTACTCTGCAACCATAATACATCAGATGACTGAAGACAGAACTGTATGAGGGATGAGGCAGTAAGGGTGATGCTTCCTCTGCTCTTGTCCCCCTCTTGATCTCCTCACAGTCGTATTTTATAATGAGATGCTGCGCGTTCCTCCAAAACCATGAAGGAGAAAATGCAGCCTTGGATGAAGGCTTTACTTGGTGGGAAGCATGATGTGGCAAATCAGGTCACCGAAGCGGAGGCAGAAGAAAATAACGCGCACTGCAGCTCCTGAAACCGAGGCTGTCGCGTTATCCGTGGGTCCCTCTCTTTTGTTTACACCACTGCACAGGACCTGCTGGAAGGACCTTCTCTAAAGAGCCAGGCTGACCTCTAGAGCCCTGCGACCGCCCGGGGAAGTCACGTCCCGGGTTAGGGCCGGGCCGGGGGCGGCAGCAGGAGCGCCACTCACCCTCTGCCCGTGGGGAGCGGGACGAGCGCCCGGCCTGCGCGGGCCCGGACCGGGGGCTCGGTGGCGGTGGGTGGCGGTCCGCCAGGTGGCAGCAGGACCCCACGGGACGGGAGGGCCGGGCCTGGCCGGGCCGCGGGCTGTGCCCGCCGCCGCCGCGGGGCCGCGCTGCTGCTCCGCCGCCGCCTCCAGCCCCGGCGCTCCGCCCGCGGAACGCTCTGGCTTCGGGGCTCCGCGGCGGGGGCTGCCGGCCCGGAGCCGTCTGGGGAAGCCGGGCTGAGGAGCGCGGTGGAGGCCGAGGCGCTCGGTCGTTTGGTGCAATTAGCGGTGTAAACCCGCGCCAGCGCTACCCGCGGTAAAGACAAAGCTGTATGCAAATCGCACTCCCCTGCCCCATCCCCCGCGCCCGGGGTCTGACGCCGTTCCCCAGACTGTTTTTAATGATACGGTACGCGGAGTAACTTGAAATTAATTACAAGGTTCTCGACTAAAAGGCAGGGGGAGGCGGTGTCATCCGGTGGGTTCGGTGCTCGGCGCTTTGGCCAGCTGCGCGTGGCTGCGGTTAGCCGGGATGCGGAGGCTCCCGCGGCCCCACTTTTCGGGCAGCCCCGGGGCCGGGGAGCCCGCCCGGCTGCCGCCGCGGACAGTGGCAGCAGAGCCCGGCGAAGGTACGGCCCGGGGCAGGCGAGGGCGCGGGGATGGAGGGCACGGGGATGGAGGGTTGTGGGGTGGGGAGAACCGGGGCGGGGGCGGTCTCTGCCTCTTTCCAGGTGGAGAAGTGCTTTTTGGTGTGGAGTGCCTGTGTGTGTGTGTGTGTGTGTGTGTGTGTGTGTGTGTATGTGTGTGTCTGCCTGTGTCTGTGGGGGTTTTGTAGGTGTTCTGGCTGGGGCTCCGAATTTTCGTCTGCAGACTCTACTTTATCTGAAGACCTACATGATTTCTTCCCTTAGAAAGTGGCTTGATTTCTGGCATGTACTTATCTAACTCCCACCCCCGAAGATAAATGTTTCAAAATACTGAGAGGACATGACTACAAAAACCGCTGTGCTGTGGGGAGGACTGGAGGATGTGAGGGCTAGTGAAATTTTTAAAAATACGGTAACTGACATGAGCGTTAGTTTCTGTAAATATATATGTTATATACGTATATAATACGGAGTTCTGTGTAAGCTACTAACAGGAAAAATAGTAAGGGATGTTTCTAACAGGACTTTCATTTGCATCTCTCCTTCTCTCACACATCTTTCTGTTTGTCTCCTCTATATTCTGCTTTTATTACAAGAAGTTTGTTAATACGACATGTCAACGTTGCTGGCTTCAGACTGCAGCACTTTTTTGCAAAACCAGACCGAAAAAAATTTCCCCAAACCTCCACTTAATGGCACAACTGGTATGTATAAATAAAATCTTCATTATTTAAAGTGACGTGGATGTGGTTTACTCTATAGCCTCAGTAATTTAAACAGCACCTATCTGCTGCAGATAGAGTTGCTATGCACCTCTCTACTGGTGAGTTTGAAAATTCGAACCCGGCTTTGATTTATTTCCTCTCTATCAGTGATTAATGCGCCATAATTAGCTAATCTCAAAGCCATTATTTACAACCGGGCCAGACAAAGGGAAAAACTGATGATCCAGCACTTAACTCGGTTTGAAATTATGAAACTGAAGAAAATGTTTAGATCTCGTCTCGGAACCGGGCGGCCACTCCGATAACAACAACAACAATAACAATAACAACGGCAACAACTTAATCAATTAATTGTAGCTGATTCTTTTTTCTGCCGAGAATGTACTTGTACCATCTCTGAGTTTAAAGAAAAGTAAGCATCTGCTGTCCGTCTCCTGTCTTTCCCTTTGTTGCTGTGTGAAGAAGGGGACCTAAATTTGCGCTGCCCAAATGCAAGGGCGGTGGGCACGGGCACACAGGAGGAAACCCACGACCACAAGCACAGGGAGTGCTCGCCATTCCCGCCCTCCAGCCCCGCCTGAGCCGGTTGCGTGGTCGCCCCGTGGTAGCCCCGTGGTAGCGGCGCTGGAGGCGGCTGTGAGCGGCGGCCGGGGGGCAGCGGGGCCGAGGTCGCCGTACGCTGGCCGGGGCTGCCCGCCGGTGTACGCCGATTTGCTCAACGTTTTGCCTTAAATCCTGAGATTCTTCCCTTTATCTTCCTTTTTTTTTGACTGTGGGAATATGGCTTTCTAATAATATCCTAATCCCCCGATCCCAGCCAGCCCGGGAAGATAGGCAGGCTTCGTCTGATCTGGAAATGAGAGGGAAGACGGGAAGTACATGAAAATAGCAAGGAGAGAATGAAGAAATTTGATTAAGAAATTTAAATTTAATAAAAAAAATAGAAGAAAAACAAAACCCGAGGGGCGTTGCGGTAGGGGCAGAGTAAAGGTGCTTGGCGTGAGCCGGCGCTGATTGTCCAAGTGGAGAGGTGCAAACGTTCTTTGTTCCGAGATGCCTTGTCAGGGGCGCACACAAGTCATGCTTATAGCGAAAAAATATTAGCACTTTGAGAAAGAATAAATGAAAAGGAAGAAAAAGGGAAAAAATAATCCATTAAACCCTCCCCGCCCTGTTTATCATTCCTGGGGTATAAAAAACCAAAAAACAAACCAACATAGTCTGTAACCTTTCCAGTTGCTACTCGCTCTCTACTCTTCTCTCCTTCCCAAACAAACAATGATTTAGAGATGATCGCCCCGTGCCCGCTGTAATGCGGCGACATGGAACAAACCGGGAGGGACCGGGCTGGGGAGGGAAGTGAAAAGCTGCAAGGATGGACACCCAGGACAGTGCAGGACGAGCCTCCTCCCTCAGGGCCAAAATCTCCTCCTCGCTTTTCCTTTTCGTCTTCCTCCTCTTCTTGTCTAATGAAGGATTTATCGAGACATATGAGTAATGCCTGATGCTACTTAGCCCTGGAAAAAAGAATCCAGGCTCTGAACTCCAAAGAATTTTGCATGGGATTTTGGTTCTGAGAAATGCCCCTGTTTGTCCTAAATCCAACCACAAGGGAGGGGGTTGGGTGAGGGGACATCTGTTTAATTTGAAGCAATAAATATGCCGGATCTGTGACTGTTTGGGTGTTTCCATTTTTAAAGATGATTAATCCCACCCTCCACCCCCTTTCCAATTCGACTGTAAAGAAATGGATTAGGAATGGTATCAAGAAGGATTATTCATTTATATCAGGCAGATGGAGCTGTACAGTAGGGTTTCAAAGAAACAAAGAAAATGGTTTCTAAATGGTTGTTTGGCATGAATTATTTGGTGGATTTGCAAACAAGCAAGGCGAAGCACTGTACAGCAAGATGTAGAGGAAACCCATCTGGCACCTTTCCCATCCTTGTCTGGGGCTGGAGGGGTTTCCAGACAGGTAGCGGCGGAGTCGCTGAGCAGACCTGGCCCGAAGGGAGCGGGCCAGGGAACGTGAGGCTGGTCTTCCCTCTGGCAGCCAAGAGCCTCCAGCCTGCCCGAGCTGCCCGGGGCTTGAGGCTGCCGGCCTGGGGATTGCTGGCGACTGCACCTGCGGGGCGCGCCGCAGACCCGGCTCTGCCCATCCCCTGTAGGCTCTGGGGCACCGCGGGACATGATCCCAGTGGGGTTCTGCCTGCCCTCCCCGCTTCCCCACCCACCTCTCCTCCTCCCCACCTGGCCCTCTCCGCTCAGCCGATCGCAAAGCTCAGGGCTGAGGTAGAGCGGGGGGTGGTGAGGGGGGNGGGGGGGTGGTGGCAAGGGAGGAGGGCAAACAATAAAGAAGCGACAAACTTTCGGAAGTGTTTTCATCGCGATCCGCCCCTCCGCGCACTTCTGTTTCTCCCGGAATTTTTCAGGCAGCCCCGCTCTGAAATCTCCGGCCATTTCAAACAGTTAAAAATGTGATTGACACGTATGTTAATAGTTTGTTTTTGTGCAAAGCGGATCTGCAAATTTCCAACACAAACACACTGTGTAGATCAGATGTTAGGTATAAAAATGGTTTATTGATTGAAATAATAGAAGCATTATTTTGATTTGTCCTGACATGCTGACTGATTTATAGATTCCTACCTCATTGATTTCTTCTTGTCCGGGCAGAGGGAAATGATCAAATCTCATGAAAATGCCCTGTTGTGCTAATTAAGAACCTGAGGTGCATCTTTCTTTCTTTTCTTTTCTTTTCTTTTCTTTTCTTTTCTTTTCTTTTCTTTTCTTNGGGGGGGGGGGGGGGGTGTGGAATAAACACAAGTTACAAAGGGTATTGTGACCTTGTAAGAGGGAAAGGCGAGTACAACGAAAAAGGACTGCAAAAAGTAAGGAAGAGCAGTAGAAGTGAAGCAGGAAAGAGAGTCAAGGAACACTGATCCAGACCAAGGGAAAGACGTTAAAAGCCCGTTCGGCTGGATGCTGCCTAACTTTTTTTAAAAGAAGAGTTAGAGGAAAGACATGTCGGTCCGGATAAACAAACTGGGAAGACGCACCTGCAGAAAATATGTATCTGATCTATCTAAACAAATGTGTGTCTGTTTATCCATCCATTTATATAGGGAGATCTAGAGCATCCCAACAGTAATTGTAATCCTGCATCGAAGAGGTAAGTCTCACAATTCTCTCTTTTATGAACGTGGAATCAAATCCTCTGAGTAGCCAGCGGTAGTGACATCCCAGGCAGTATTACTTTGGCTGGACTGTGTGTTTGCTTGCGTTTGTTACTTTTTTTCTTGGTTGTGGAGGAAACAGGGTTCAGTGGGAGACAACCATATGGGGAGGGAGGGCAATCCCATTGTCTGTTCACCAGAGAATCTCGTTTTGCCCTGGAAAAGACGATCAAACGGAGCCAGGGTCCACTCAGGAAAGTAAAAGGGATGACGGGGTTGGGGAGAGGAGGGGTGGCGGGGGGAGGGAATGCATGTGGGTGCATGTGGATTTAATACCAGTGAAAGTATTACAGGGGGATCAGATTTAGCGAGCGACCGAGAGGGAGCTTTTGAACATCTGTCTAATGCAGCTAATAGAAGTGACATTAGTGATATTGGAGAGAGAGAGACACCACCGCGGATCGGGCTGGGATTACGGGAGTCTACCCAATCCGATTAGACGCTGCCCCTCTCCTGCCAGCCGCCCAGCCCGAGCCCGAGTCCGAGNTGCGCGGCCCCGAGCACGGCGCTGCTCTCCCTCTTCCAGGCAGCTGCGGCTCAGACCCTTCGCAAAACGACTCCTGAGGGGCAGAGCCTCAGCCCAGCCGTGGCGATCGAGCCGCTCGGGTTTAATATTCATCAATACACCGCGATGAAATTCCACCCCGCTCCCGAGGAAACCTTTATTCTCCGGCTAATTGTAATTTACAATTACGCTTTACACTTCATCACGTAGGAGGTTAGGAAACAAGATTCTTCCATATAATTATTGTCCTCCTTAATCCTATTCCGCTGCATATAACCTCGCACCGCAAAGTCCTATTGTTCCCTCCTACCCATTGTACCAGTCATTTAAACTAGTATAAAAAAAGAAATCCCAGTCTGCATAATTTTAGACATCACATCCACGCACGCCTCTGAGCCCGAAGCAAAACGCATCAATGGGTTATAACTTCGGTAGAAGGGACAGCCGGCTGAGCCGGGTAGGGTCATACAGCGCCGGGTTCCGCTCGCTGGGCGGGTGGGCAGCTACCGGGGCCGCCGTGCCAGGATGCACTCTGCTTTTGGGTGGGTTAATAGGTATTTTCCTCGTAGTTTCCTTATCAAGTCGACTAATTGAAAAGCTTTCCTTGATTAATGGCAGGCAAGTTACACAGAAACATGTAAACTCATGAACTCCTTGCACCTTAAGTAGCTATCTCCAGCCCACACGCACCACATGCCTTACAATCCTCGCTTAGCTGTGACTGTAGCCCTCGAAGTAAAGTGCATCTCTCTAGTTCTCCAGTGCGGGGAAAATGCCTGCAGTTTGTACCTCCAGGCATTACAACATGCCTCAGCCCAGCTGAAAACAACACTGCAGCTGGAGTTGAGCCGTCCGCAGAGGAGTGTCACTGCCGGCAGCTCTGCCAGGGACGCTGCCAGGGGCTGTCGTGGGGCTCTCGAGTACTATCAGGTTCAGCCTTGTGCCTGACTCTTCACAAGCTGTTTAACCACCCGGTAGGAGCTACCCGAAGCATGACTCAAAGGCTGACTAGCATCCAACTCATGAATTACAGAAAATTGATGCTCTACTTAAAATTCACAGCGGTGAATTTGTAACGTTCACATTTCTACGTGACAGTCATCTTGCAGGGAGATAACATCTAACAGCTCCTGAGTTTCCCCCTTGTAACACTGTGGGAATAACATGGCAAAGGCCAAAAAGTCTCTCTGTCGCTCATTCACACACAGTGCACGCATCAGAGTATTGTGCAGCAGTTTCGCGATTTGTAGCACATCAGTATAATATCTATCTCTGAGAAACTGCACTGGTGGGGGTTTTTTTTGTTAGACTGGCTGGAAGTTTCTTGACTGGACATTAAAACCTTTCTTCTTATAAACCTTTCTTGACCAGGTGAGCAAATTTTACTAATCTTTCTTACCTACATATCAGGTACCAAAGCTTCCATAAATTAAAAAAATCCCAAATTTTAATGGTAACAAAACCTTGTCTGCACCAGCTTCTAAATTAGATATAGTTGAGGCAAAGAGCTGATATTAGAATTAGGAGATATCACCATTGAAGAAAGTATGTAATGAGGCCTGTATAAAGTCTTGTTTTGTCACCCATTCATGTCTGAACGTTTGTCATTTAAACAAGAAAACAAAAAACGTTCCCCAGCTCCTAACAATCCTTATTTACCATTATCTTCACCAATTATTTTCAGAACAAAACTTCATAAACTTAACATGGGAATCCAGATAGTCTTAGAAGAACAAATTCTATCCTACCCTCAGGCTCTATGCTCATTTTGTTCTTGTATCTCTGTTGATTGCAAAGTTGTGTTTCTTTTAAGTGACACCCTCTTGAGTTACTATTTTCTTATTAACTCTCTGATGTTCCCTATAAAACAAACAGCTTGCATCATCCAGGTCATCCTATGGTCTGAAACAGAGGGTTTTACGCTAGGTGGATGTTAGATATATTCAAAGGCTGTCCAGTAGGAGACAGCGACAGTTTGGGGATCATAGCATCTCTCTGCTATGTGCACGTGCAGCTCAAAACACTAGAGAATTCTGGCACTAATTTATGCTTCTGTAGTGAAAAAGATGATCTTGAATTCTGTTTTCTAGATCCCCAAATTTCATATGAGCTATGTCTATAGATTAACATGAGGTGCCCTAAATAGATTTCCTCCATTTTAGCATTTTTTAATATTTCACTGGAGTTTTTAACCGTATATATTTCTAAACATTAGCATATATTTAAAGTATTGAAACAAAATTAATTTTGTAACAGATTCAATTTATAAAAAGAAAATTGTAAAAACAGTCACATTTTATTGTATTTAATACAGTGCTGGATTTTACTCTGCAGTGGGCAGCGAGCATTTTATTTCTAGTATTTTCCATTATTTTTAGTAGGTTTTATTTATACAGTGCAGTTTTTGAAAAATATATCTAAGATATTCCACATGACAATGCAGTAGATTCCAAAGTGCACCCACTATGATGTGGAATAATACCCATTTTAAAGATCTTTTGTGAGGTGCTCAAATTCCTCCTTACATCCCTGACACTTCACAATGGCACAAGTCTCGTACTGGAAACTCTGGGGCTGAGAAAATGAATAAGATATTGAATATCAAAATATCAGCAGAAACCATTACTCTATAAAGGTAATTTTAAGTTACCGACACAGAGAATATCTACATGGAATTGTCTGCAGGTGGGACCAAGCCAGGCTGCAGGATCCTCTACTTAGTTGAATTTTCTCATATTGAAATAAGAGGTCTTTTTGCTCCTGTTAGTTGAAGACCAGCATGATACAGTACACAAATTCCAGAGTAGTCATGGACAAGTGGACTGGCTTTTAGAGAATAATTAATTGGCAGATTGTCTTTTGGATATTATTACAGCTGCTCCTGCTGATTACGTCAGATGCCAAACCCTGGAGGGCCACACACCATTCAAACCAGGAACCAGAATGCTTGCCCCTGCTTAGTGTTTCTTTTGTAAGCAGGAGACCCTATCTCCTGTTTTGGTTTCTTTGCTTGTGACTCTGGTGCTAAGAAGACCACTGCACCTGAGCTTTAAGTGCAGTAGTACTAGCTAAAATGTCACAGATTAGATAAAATGTCTGAGGTAAAGCTTAGGAAAAAATATAGAGAAATGTAAGAGAAAAGACAGAGAGAAAAATACATCTCACAGGAAAAAGGGTATGATGAAAAACATGGATCAGAAAAAAGGCAGGGGAATTTGATCTATTTTTCTTTTACTAAGCAATATTTTCCTGTAGTTCTTTGGAAGAACTCTATCTTTGGAAGAGGTCACTCCATTCCCTCTTGTCCCTTAAATATTTGTGTATTCCCCAGGCTACCATGGCCATCTGTGCCAAGGAGCAAAGGGACTGGGAGACCTAAGAAAATCTCAACATAGAAAAGGAAGAGTACAGATTCAAGAAGAAATGATGTGGTCCATATTCTTACCCCTACAGCATCACCTTTCAGTCTCATTTGTGTATCAATGCTTGCACATGCAGGCACACCACATATGTCCTTTGAACTCCTTCTCAGCAAATATTGCATGAACAGCCAATTGTGCCAACATATCATGCCAGTAACTCTACTAGTGCCAGGAGAGAGGAGTGAAGGACCGAGATGGAGGGGTATTATCAACACCTACATTTGATTGCCTATAAACCAACCAGGTAGACCTCAACAGTGTCTTTATACCCCACAAGGTGTAACATGTTGGCAGTCATAACTGGAGTATGTTTGAACGGAACTGGCCAGCTAATGGAGATGGATTCTTAATGGCATTTTTTTGTATCCCTTTTAAAACATGATTTGAAGACTTGGGAAGAATACAAAGCAGATGACAGGGGTACAGTTTAGCATCGCTGTAGGCAAGGCACTCTCAGGTAGCTGATGCACCCTTATTCATATTGATCTGCCAGAGCAACCCCCTAACTTGGAAAGCAACTGAGTAAAGATGCTTCTTGTTTAGTTTGGAGTGAACTGAATATACTTCAGTAAAAACCCATGCAGTTCTACTGGTGCAAGGCTGCTGTGTAAGTGATGTGAGAATCAAGCCCTATTTCACCAGACATTGCAAAGGGATAATTTATGGTTTGGGTTGTTCAGTTGCTGCCACAATGTCTGAGCCTGGGATCAGGCTTAGGTGCTTAGGAATTAGTGGATCTTGTGCCACACATGGAGGTGAGAAGGAGGCTTGGCTGAGGTTTGGATTCCTGTTAAAATCAGGGAGTGAGTTGGCATTTCTCACAGATTCTGGCATGGCGCAAGTGGAGGACAGCTCTGTGCCTATAGGAATTGTCCAGGATGCTAGGCAGTGTTTCTCCATCCCCTATTAGGCAGGCCATGTGGGACACTATGAAAGCCAAGATTTTTATTATTTATTTAGTGAAAAGGTGTAGCAATACTTTGTGATGGTCATATTAGCTGAAAACATGATCTTTGCTGTATTTTCTGAACACCTCTTACCTACTTATTATTGCTTGTCACCAGGGACAGCTTTTCTGTTCTGTTTCCTGCATCCTGCTTTCACTGTTTAGATATATTATTTTGAATGCTTGCAGGAGATTGTATCTTCATCAACTAAAAGGAGAAATAAATAAAATAGTGAGAAGCTTGCTTTGCCTGAGCAATTAAACTCTTAATTTTTGCAGTGTGATTCGGGAGATAGGTGCATTGGTCTAAATGTAATTTTAATGTCACTGTGTTTCTAAATGGGGAAAGAATGACTAGGTGATGTGACATCATATTTAGCACGAGGACACAGCCATTCATTTGGAACATCATGAGCTGTGCTAAAAGAACGAACTTGTTTTTAAATAAATTGTGTTTTAGGTATTCCTGAGTTTTGGCATGAGAATGAGGTGCACCCAGGTGAGATCATTGCAAGTTTCCCATGCCTCCCTCCATTTTGGAATTCACCCATCAGCAAATAGAAACCAAATCTTGATTGTGGCAGCACTGCCACAATGCTCAGCTGCCCATTGCAAAAATCATGTCCTACACTTTCTGCTGGTTTCATTCCCACAAATTTCGACCCGTGCAATTGAAGGGAATTATCTGTTTCTAACAAAAGCCCTGTCATTTGGCAAAACAAAAAGTCCCATTTAATCATGTATATTTTTAATCTCACTACATTTTTGTGCTCTAAAATTGTTCTCTGTTCAGCACTAGTGCTATTATTTGACTGTAGAAATAGCAGGGCTTTGTTTGTTATTTCCTGTGAATGTTTGTATCTTGAATGCTTGTGTCTCAGATGTATTCAGGGATTGACTTTGCCTGTTGTGCTTTCAAAATTCAGGAGATTAGCATTAAGCTTTGGCAAAGATTTATGCTGTTACCAAAGATCTTTGGACAAACATGGACTTAAAAAAATTAACCTGATGCTAATGACATTTGTAGGCCAAATTCAACTATGTCATAAATCACAGAAAAGGTTGCATGCAGTGTTAATCAGAGACAGAATGATGAGGCATATATGCTTACAGAAGGGTAACTTGTCTAAGGCTGGCCTTGAATCTGTAAAAAGAGAGTAACTCAAGCTGGTATATGCATATGTGGTGCGTGAGTGTGTTCATATCGGGGAAAGCAAAGCTTTATCCCACACTGGCTGTAGGAAAAAACCTTAATCTGGATTTATTTGTATTTCATTCCCAGAGTGACGTAAAAGAGTCTTAGAGCCAATCTGTACTACACAGGGGAGTCAGGTGCAGGGATATACGTGCTAAGAGCCAGAGATCTCAGAAAGGCAGGAGCAGTGGCACTGTGCAGGGGGAGCCCCTTGGCTCCAGTACGGCAGAGCTTGGCTGTTTGGCCCCAGCTTGTGGGGAGGGGCTCCAGTGTCACCACACCCCAGTCCTTCTACCACCTGCCTTCACACAGTCATCACTTCTTCCTTTGCCATCAGTGCTCCACAGTTCAAACTCCTTATTGACCAGTTTCAGTTTTTCACTTCCAAGCTCTAATTGTAGCCTTTGGATGCTCTATTGCTTTCTTTTCTTCCTGGATTGTTGTCACCGCCCTAACCCATCTGTGTTACAAGACTGACCTACCACCTTCTATCTACCCCAGATACCTGACGTTTCCAGGGCTTCACTGTTCCTACCTGTGCAGTCCTGGTGTGAAGGATGCATAGTTCCCATTTTGTGACTCCAGTCTTGACTTAAAAAGCAGAAGAGGGAAAAGTTCAATGTCGTCTCCTGATAAAAAACCTTCAGATCGGCTGAGGCAGTGAAATACTTATTTCTTTAATGAAAAACAACTTCTCTATTTACTGCAGAGCTTTTCCATTTCTGCCCTAGCAATGATTAAGATGGACACCACATGAATCTTTGAACTGTGGGAAAACTGCAGAACATGTTAAGACCAGCAGATGAGTTAAAACTCTTTCCTTCTGGTGAAATGAAAGGCACAATTAAGTGTCTCGTTATGAAATAGCTGTAGACAATAGAAGCCGCAGCTGGAGGTATACAGACCTGAGCAAAAGACTGTTTGAGGAAGATTGAATGAGCCTGTAATAGGATGCAAACTGAAGCTGCTGCTCTGTGCTGACCTGTATGTTAGTGTAATGCACTGGCAGCTGAAACAGGGAACAGCATGGCTAAAAACTACCTAGTGAAAAAATATCCTTCATTTATGACATTAGTTCAGTTGCATAAAGTCACTGAATAACCACCACTGTGAGGACACAGATCCCTGGCCCTAGTTTAAAATCCAAGAGAATAAATAGTCATTTGGTATTCCATGGCCAGGTGGGAGAATGAGAGAAGAGTATGACTCTGGGTAGAAGAAAGTGAAGGACATTTTCAGATGCAGAGTTGACTAAGAAAGCATACAGGTGAGGAAATGAAACAGCTTTATTCTTCTGAGCTGTGTGATGCACAGACACCTCACACTGATGCATGAACTTGACTGCAGGAATGTTTGTTTTGTAGAATACATTTCTTCAGCCACCACAAACTATTTTATAAGAACCTGATATTGTATAACTGCTCGTGTAGCATTCAAGCTAGGCTACGCATTCTTAAAACACACAATCTTTCAACGTCTGTTCCCACAGAGGCCGTCCTCAAAGCTAGTATCAGGGTAGAGACCTTTATATGACCCCTGTGACATCTGCCTTTGTATGACTTGAGAAGTGGCCTGAGACACAGAATAGAAATGCCTCCAAGACTCTGTTTCCTTCTGTATACAGTGCTTAATATAAGATGAGATTAATTCTGTTCTGTAAATTTAAATATAAATTTCTTAAGGCAAATAATACAAAAATACACTGAAAAGCAAATATGCATGCTTTGACAAATATCAGTTATATATAGGTATATCAGGACACTTTTCTTAATCTTTCAAGAAGCAATAAAATTCTAGCATGTCTTAGAGATCATGGAAAGAGGTAAAACAAGTGTTACTATGAAATCCTGAGGTGATGCTGTTTTCTAAGGAACTATAGTCAAGATTCTTATTTTTAATCATGTCCTACTCTAGGTTGCTTTCCATGAGATTTCTGGAAGACATTTTTCCCCTTAATAAAATCAATTCATAGTCATTTACCATAATGAAATTCAAAGTAACTTTCAATTTAGAGTTTTAGCTTCTGATAACAATTTCTTATGTAAAGCAGCTGCTATTTTAAGTCTTTCTCTCTTGCTTGCTCAAGGAAGAACGTAATGGGCTTTGGCTGGCTATCTATAGCAACTCTAGAATGTTTGGCTTTTTTATTTTAGCACACTGCAATTTCATTAATTTATAATATTTAAGATATTAACACCAAACTCCATTTGATAAAATGAATCTTATGTGTTATTTATGGGGAAGACACTTAAGGATTTCAGTAATTCTTAAAAACATTTATACTTTTTCTTCTGACTTTTTGTTTTACACTATATTTTATAGGTCTTCATTTGTATTTGATGTAGGTTTTGAACTTCAGATTTATGTCTCAACACCTCGCGACAAATTTTGTAAATATTCTGTGGGGGCTTGGTCCTGAAACATAAACACTTCTTCTTATTGAGGCACTGAAGAAAAACAGACCCCCTCATTTATTATGTGATATCCAGGAGGCTAAGGAGATTTTGATCTCTTTTTTTTCAGGAACATCTTCTTCAGTAAGAATAATGAAATGTCATCATGCTAAGGTGAATCATAATAAATGTTATGTCTTGGTTGACACTGAAAAATAAATCAAAGAAAGTTGTGAGAAATATTGGTGACTTTTTTTCCACAGAGATTTGGACCAGCTCTATAAATTAAACAGTACGCGATGACAGCTTTGAGGCGGTAAGTAAACCATTCAGTCGATAATCTCCATAGTAACAAAAAAAGTTTAACCATCTCAAACCAAAATAGCACATCTGGACCTGGCTGTGTCATATGGCAATAGGGAACATTTTATTGCTGTCAAAAGTCACAGCACACAAGAAAACTGCACAGCTTAATCCTTGTTAGTAGAAATCAGTGAAGTACAAGTGTTTGGGAGGATTCTGATCCTATAAGACATTATATATTTGCTCACCTTTATGCTGCATAAGGATCCTGTTGTGATCTATCTGCTGTTTGCAAGCTAGCACTAAAAACAGGCTCTCCCTTAATGAATATGAAGTTCAGTCCTAAAAATACTTGCTCATGAGATTAGTCCTAAATCATTTACAGAATGCATTTGAGTAATAACTGATTCACTGCATTCCTAATTAGCAGTATTTGATTTTAATTGCACTAAACTTCGAAGCTGAAGACCTATTTTACAAGACATATTCTTTAGTGATAAAGATGGAATAATTTAATTGGTGTGGGCACAGAAACTCGTAAATAAAGACTGAACTGCTGAAGGGAATGCAAAATTTTCTTCAGTAAGGACAAGGTTGTGTGTGACATTCATATCTCTCCCTGAGAACAAAAAGGAGTAGGGACTTCACTTTTCCTCTTGTTCAAGCTGCACAAACTTTGGGCCAAGCATTGCTAAACTAGTGCATAGCTGATCATAGGAGGCATCCACAGGGTGGTTTTTAGGAGTTATGTGGGGTTCAGCTGCTCGCTTATCAAAACTCCTCACTTTTGGCTTCAATGTGGAATGTAAATTTTCCCCTTTCTAAGGCTGCAAGTGATCAGGGAAGGAAACAAGTACAACCTTCATTCTGTCTTTTTTTGTGAAATTGCCATTTCAGCAAGTGGAAAGGCATGGGGGTATGTAGCAATTTGTAGGTATTGGCTATAGCACTAATTGTCTTGGAGCTAAACTCTTTCTGAGTGTGTGCTTCCTGAGGCTTTTCCTGGGCTGGAGTGTATTTCCTTTTGCTCAGATCCAGGCCTGTTCTCAAAGGCACATCTTGAGTCTCCAAAGCAATGAAAAACTGTCACTAATCAGCCCTCTGGGACTCTATGAGAGCTCTGCATCCAGCCTTGACCTCCTGAGGGCAGTCAGCTCTGACAGACTTCCCTGTGCTTTCAGCTCATCCTCATCGATACCTCAATACAGGAGAGCTAAAAGGACCAGCATGGGTTCCAGAAGTAGGAGTAGAGAGATTTCTAGATTTATGCCAATGACAGTAACGTACAGCAATTTTCACTCATTTCTGGTACCCACGGAGCCACAGCATGGTTTATGTTTCTGTCTTTCTGTACTAACCTATTCTTCCTAAATTCTACCAGTCCACTTTTAGTTTTGGGACAGGTCCCTGGACAGACCTAGGACCAGAAAGTCCTGCAGATGGGAATGTCCGTGGTTGAAAAGATTCTTCTTCCCCTTGCCTAAAAAGGACAGTGTCTGCCCACAGCAAAACCTCCCTGTGTAGTAATCTTTAAGTGCAATTCAGACCTCTCTAGAGAAGAGCTTAGTTTGAAGGGAGAGTCATGTCTGTTTCCACTGCATGTACCAAAAATATTCCCTAATCCTGACCTAAAAGGGTATCTGCAGTCACAAGCCAGGATTTGCAAAGTCTTGGCACAACAATGTACGTGATAACAAAATTTGACATAAATCCTTCCAAGACAAAAAAGACTTGCAGCGTAGAGACAGTTTTATAAAGCTGGGTGATGAGGCAAGGTCAGTGTCTCTAACCTAAATGCAACAATACTAGTTTTGTATCACAAGATGCCTCCTAAGCAATCTTTCCACAGCTCACTGAGAGCATGTACTTCACCACCTTCCCTTTCATGTTCCTTTGTGAAATAATTTATTGGAGATATTTTGGGTGGGATTCTCATCAGCACATGCTTATATTTTAATGCAAATATTTCCACCATCTATGCCCACTCCCTTTGGCTGTGTGAGCATGCTGGGCATTGTTTTAGACTGGAGGGTATCCAGGTAATTATTGCATTGCACAACATTCTTTACAATTTAAGTTTGCCAGTGCTTCAGCAGCTCTGAGACCCCAACTCAGATTTTAACAATGTGTTGCTAAAAAAGGGGGTTAAATGTTGTTCATACATTGCATTTCTGGACAAAGCAAATTTCACTTGCACCTGCCAATGGCCAACTGATAAATATACACTGGTAGAAGTTCAACAGCAGTGGGCCAGTGAGTAAGATAAATACGTTGAGACACTCTAAGTATTGAAGGTTAGTGTTTTCCCAGCTCTCACACTCCAGTAGATATAAACTCTTTTCTTAAAAAAGATTAAAAATAAATAAATCCTCTTTGCAAGGTAAAAAAATTAAAATGCATATTCAAAACACAAAATAAATTCCTCTAAGAGTCTATTGCAATTATCAGCTAGGTTTCCTGCCTCTCAGATGTTAATTATGATTTAATCAAAATTTGTGGTCAATTTTTAAGTATAAAAGCATCTCATATGACTGGTTGCCAATTCTGAAGTCTAAAGGCCTTGCTTTATATTGCTGTAGTAGAACAGAAAATATAATCAAAGTTTGACCTTCAACTTTAATCCTATAAACAGAGAATTTGCTTACTTTACCTTGGAAACGGATGTGATTCATCACAGTAGCCCATAAATAACATGTCAAACTGTTAGACCGATCAATGAAAATAAGTTATTGAAAAATAATGTGATTGTAAAGTCTCTATGTAAACTAGCTTAGTGTTATTTTAAAATGAGGAGGGCTTTCAGATTGAGGTAAATATTTTTTTAAGGAGAATAGTTACTATGTAATAAATGCAGTAAACATTAAACATATTTGCCCTATGCAAGATATTCTTTTTCACAAAAAGTACCTTAATGTAAATAAGCATTAGAGCTCCAGGGGAAGAACTGGGCTCCATTTAGATCAAGACTGCAAATGGCAGGTTACCTAAACTGTCTGTTGCTTATCACCATCCCTGAAACAAAAACAGAGGGTGAACTCTTGTCCACATGGGAGCCCACAGGAATGGTCATGAAGAACCTGCATTTGAGACCTCAAAGCTAAAAGCAGAAGTTCTGAGATGTGAACTGGATTAATTAATTCTCCGCTATTTATTTGTGGGTATTGACTCTGAAGTCTGACAACAACAATTTAAATAGGAAGCTGCTGTTTCATGGCTAATGTTTCCAACAGGTATATCCAGAAAATGAAGTATTTCACAAAAAGTATCTTTTTGGATGCAGAAAGTCTGATTTTAAAACTCTTTGATGTAGTAGAACAGCACGCATTTAAACAATATGATTACATGGGGACATTGAACTGAACTGAATATCAAAATGAATAACTTAAATTTGCTGCATATGTATTACCAAGTTTTACTGTGAAGGTAACCAGAAAGTTATTTTACTAAAAATAAGGTTGAAACTAATTAGCTTGCTGTGTCAGAATCAGACCTTGTCTGGCTTATTTAGATCTGCCAGCTTAAGTTTGTTTGCACTCCTTGTGTCAGTAATACTGGAGATAGGCAAGTTATTGTGATGACAAAATATCAATAACATTTTTCTTCCTATGTTATTACAAAGGATTTGTTTGTGCATGATGGAGTCTTTCAATATAAATAATTAATGTATGAATAGATTGCCTTGCTTTTCAATGAGACTGGGAGGTGATGGAGTTATATCTGCTGACAGGTACATACACTCTTTTTTACCTTTCATTGGTGTCATAAAATGTATTGAAAAATTCTCTTTTCATCTCATGAGGGAATCACTTTGTTGAGCTTATACTGTAAATATGTAAAGAAAGAATATAACACAAACAATGATGATTTTGTTAATAATTTTCTGTCAGTACAGCTCTTTAGGTTTTTTTTTTTTGCACGAATGTGACTTCGTGTTTTAATTTGTTAATATAAATGGAATATAGCTGCAGTCAACAGGATTCTGGATTTTCATGATGACGGCCAAAGCCCTCTCCTGGCCTTTCTCCTTGTCATTTACAGTTTATTTATTTACTTGAACCTCAGACCTGGTGGGAGGGAATTAAGAAATGTCAGGAATCCCATGTGGACTCAGCAAATCTCTGCCAAGAAGCAAGCCCAAGAACTGCTCACTGGAAAGAAACTGTGCCCCCAGTGAAACATCACCTTCCTCACCTCTCACAAAGCCTCACTCCGCGCACAGCTGTGGCTCCACAGGTGTGACCAGAGGGACCCCCAGCCCTGGAAGGGTTAGGGGGTCCCACTGAGCACAGGGTGCTGCTTTCAGAGGTGCCCTGTCCTGTCACAGTGGCCATGCCAAGAGTATTGCCAGAGTGCAGAAGAGCAGCTGCTGAGGTATAAACATGCAGGACCCTGAAGAGAAGAGCTCATCCCAAATGACTCTTAGCTCAAGTAGAAAACTGAGGATGGCACAAGGGCAGAGCAGAGGAGCAGAGGGAGGGTGGAGGAACTGCGTGTTGCACATCTCTCTGGAGCAGCCACATTTCCATCCAAGCCCAGCTACCCCTGTAGACAGAGAAGCTCTGTGGGCTGTGACCCACCCCACCTGCAGAGGGAGATTCCTGTGGTCCTGCATTGTGGCATCTCCCCCAGACACCTTCCTCACAGCCAGGGTAGCCCAGGGGAACAGGAGCTTGATTTCCATCATGCTCCATAAGGGAAATGTGGCAAAAGACTTGTTTTGAGAAGGTTGGAGTAATGATAATGAAAGAATTTTTGAACTGTTTATGTATAACTTCCTGAAATGAGCAAGACAGAAAGAAAGCACAAAGGTGCCTTCCTGATGATTTAACAAATGGTGTTGCCACTCTCATCTGCCTGGGATCTAACTTCCAGCTTTCATGTCTTGGTTGTAAAATGAACTTAGTACTGCAGTCAGCATTTGCAGACATGCTTCAATATATTGTAATTGAAAGAACCTCTTAAAGAGTGATTTCCATAGACAACAAAGCTTACTTTCTATTTCCTTTTTATGGACTACTATTTTAGACAACTAAGTGTTAAAAATCATCTGTATGCTCACCAAACTTTTTAATGGCATCCCTTCTATGACATTGCTTAAAGCAAACGGCACATAGTTCTCTGTGTTCTGCTTTAATATTGTTTTTGATTTTACAGATTTTTATTTTGTATTTGAAAATTTATTTGTGGAAAGAGAGACTTCTGATATCACTACTGTAGTATCAATTCTTCAGTCAATGCCAGGCAGATTTAAGCAATTTAAGCAGATTTAAGGTAGAGTGAAAATTTAAATTCCTCAGCCTGGGAACAGAAGAGAGACCTCTTTAAAATATTTTAATTTCCCAAAGAAACCTTTTTTTTTTAAAGAAAGCATAGTGAACTGTAAACAACTTTTTTGTGGTTACTGTTCTTGTTGGATTACAATAAACATCTGTTTTAAGATGGAATAGCAGTATCATGTCATTACTGCTTTCTCTTGCATCTTTATCCTCTCACCCAAACATATGTTATAGGTCAGAAAACTTTTTTGTCATTTATACTGATAGTGCAACTAATTCACCCATGCATGCTGTGCTGGTCTCATAACACATGCCAGTTTATCTCACACATTACTCATCATGTTGTGGAAAAGAGAGCCTGAAATATTAGAAAGAAATTTGAAGAACATACGACTGTGGCTGAGCCAAGAGAAGTGGTGCTGGGGTTTATAGATGCAGTTAATACTACTGTGAGCAGTGCTATTGCTGGCAATCCTGACAGTTTGGAAAAAAAAAAAAGTCACTTACCGAGTTCCTTGTGCTGGGTTGAGCAACTCACTAAAAATAAATCATTCATTCCTTTCTACTGCCAAGAAATAGAGGAGAAATATAAGCGTAGTAGTTAACAGAAAGGCTGACCTTAGAGATTCTGTTGCCCCAGAGCTGACGAGATTATAGAGAAGGGAGAGTTTATAGCAGAGATTTTAGAAACAAATGCTTTAGGATTTCATTCCACATTTGGGAAAAAAACCCACTGAAAAACATTCAGTCCTTTGGGACATTTTTCACGACTTGTTTATCTTCCTCCATCAAGATTCAGCAGTCATAAAATCTCATGCTGTGTTTGTGTTGCTTTGTTGCAAGCTCTTTTTATTTTGCAGTAAACCTGCAAATAATTCATACTGGAGTAAGGTTGCTACTTGGGTATCTAATTTTTCATAAAAGGCAGCAAAAAATAGATATGCAGCTCATAAGGAAGTAGGCAAGATCGCTGTACATGCTGACTCTAAAAGACAAATCAATTATTTAACTTGTTTATAAAATCTAATTATTATTAATTGTTTTTGTGTTATTTTTCGTGCATAGTGTGAAAGGGAAATACAAAAATGTTGAGCAGCTATTCTTTCATCAGAAGGACAACACAGGCACAATACCTTAAAGGGCATGCTAAAAAAACTTAGTGTATTTCTACCCTAAAAGTAAATTTCTACCATCTTTGAGTATATAATCCAGCTATGAGATACCACAGCACTGGCTAGATTCTACATTATTAACTTTGGTTTTGTTTTTTTTTTCCCCCCAAAGGAGTAAATGAAATTACTTGCATTTTAAATTAGAACGAAATTAGTTTGGGAATTCACAATCAATTTGGTATTTAGCAGGCTTCTCTGACCTATCCTAATACGTCTGCTAAAGGAAAATACCTACTTTATTTATACAGACGAATCTAAAGTATACATAACATACTCCATAAGTTTTAAAACACCTCTAGATCTACAGCATGACAAAGCATCATAACACATATTCACATCATACTCATTGGTGGAAGAAAGGTCAAACAGCCCATAGAATTTAACAATATGTTATACTCATCTTAAAATTCCTCAATCTCCATCCAGGTTTTTTTCATGTTTCAAGCCTTCCTTAATGTTACTGTTTTCTGGAAAGTCTGGATTCTTTTAGATGAAGCAGCAGTATTGGCCTTCAGTAATTTGTTTGATGGAAAATAATTCTAAAGTATATGAGAGGCAATAAATAAAACTGAACTTTCATTCCCTTTTTCAGCTTTGCTGTGATGTATTTTTTGGAATAGATTTACATTTATGACTAAGGATAGTGTCATCAATAATTTACCCTTCAGCAAAATGCATTATGTTATAAATTTAATCACACACCAGATCAGACTATTCTAATTTTAAGACTGTGTCATAAAAAAACCCCTTTTTACTGAAAGAGATGCCATATTTATCTGTGAGAAGTGCCTTAGCACTCACCCTTGAAGTATTAAGCTACTTCAACAGGCCATTCTCCAGATAAAATAGCAAAATATTTTTTTGTGTGTTTGAAAACATTGTGAAGTTTGTTCCTCTGGTTCTGTTTTAATTGAAAGATATAGATATCAATAACTTTTGGGTCCTGTATCTCTAGAATTTTAATTTATTTAAAGTGGACATCAAGGTATACCCTCTAAGACTTTGAAACTATTTTGACAGATGGGAAAAAAGGACTTGAAATTAAAATAAAAAGTATTTTAAATAGAAAGAAAGAGATAATTGAACAATTAGCAGGAAATATTTTTCATTACCCATTTTTAAAAAAAAAGTCTACCTGGTGGAATTGAAACTACAATTTGTGAATGATAAATTTTAATCTTTTCATTTTTAATATACATTTTTCATTTGAAAATACTTTTAATGCCATTTCATGTTTTTTTAAATAATGAGAAAATAATGAAAAAATAATAATAAGTTCCTTTTTCTCTGTCTAATATCAAAGGAATTCCATCAATATTTTTGTGTTTCTAGAGTTTTAAGCATCAGTGATGACAGGAGATAAATAAGTCCATTTCAATCAATTCTTTGTTTCTCCACTTATAGGAAGAAAGATTACACTGATGGCAATATAGAAAAAATTAATATAGGCCATTTTAACTATAAATGAATCTTGTGGAACAACACTTTAATTTGCAGTTTTAGTTAATGAAATACCACACTATTCCTTCTGCAGAAGCCATCTTGCAGATCTCTGAGTTCCTTAGCAATTAAAACAATTAACAAAACAGTTGCACATTATAATTAATTCAGTAGTTTTGTTCTTAGATGCTGTGATAGAATTACATTTATGGCTGATTCCATTTTCATATTGCTTTTCGTCACGCCAGGTGACAGGCATTTTTGAATAATTTTTTTTGCACAAACTCTAGTAAGCCTTGCAGTAATTATCCATATGAAAATCTTTGTTCATTCGTTTTAGAAAATCTAAAAACTCTTCCTCTGCAGTAGAGAACTCGTCTTGTTTATAGACTGCTATCAGGAGAGTTTTTATCACTGCCATGGCTTACTTGCAACTGGAGCTTAATCATGCTTGTATCATGATCATTGCTTGGCAGTTGTGTGGTCATATGTATTTCCCAGATCTTTGTCCTGTGTAATCCATTATCAAACTGAAGACAATCAACAGTTACACTGCTTACTGTAGTGGCTTCAAAAGCTCAACTGATTGATTTTGTTTTATCCTGACAGGTCTTATAAATTAATAAGTAAAGGATATTTCCTCTGAGTTAGAGTGAGATATTTTTCAAGAAGATCCTTTCTGTGGTCAGTGATTATAGCGTATTCAAAGCAAGAATGTGTCAGTCTTCCTCGTGAGTGTTTGGTGCTACTGTAATACAAAGAGAATTTTTGTATTACTGTAAAATAAAACAGAAATTCATACTATGAATTTTCTATTTTCAGCAAGGTTTATCTTGAAGCAGGTATCAGGTCATCAACACCTACTAATACTGTCTACACATTGTCAATGATCTCTTTTTTGCATTCCATTTTTGACAAGGTTTTTTGACTTTGCAATCCTAAATATTTAACCACTGAAGTTTTATATTTTTTGTAACCATATAGAACTCGAATCCTAGTATACAAACCCACAAGAGTTAGAGAGGAGAAATGAACTGTCAATAGAAAGATCAAGAATGCACCTGAATTTAGAGGTGAAAGAGAAACTTTTGAGGCTTTATGAGCTATGGACCCTCTTCTAGTGGAAGACTACTAAAACAGAGCAGTCTATCCTCACTTCTGCTTTTCTTTCAAAAAAATTCCAAACCAAATGAAACCTCTGCCTGTTGCTGCTTCTGACATTCATCTAAATGACCAGGAGAGAGCACTGACTGGCAATAGCAGATGGAAATCAGTCCAAAAGAAGTATCTTAATTTTTTTTTTTTTTTTTGCATACAAGCACCATCTCTCAGTGGTTTGTGGCTGGGAAAAGCAACCTCTCTTCTTTCTTTTTTAAGCCACTTTCTTTTTCCTAAAATGATTAAGGTTTTTTCAGAAGGACAATGAGACTTCTTTCCTACTATCCCAATGTGTTGGTATTTAATAACTGTCTCAGTATCTATGAAGGGCAGCTTAATTTCCATTCACCCTCTCACCATGGGTGTCATGGTTTAACCCAAGATGACAACACACAGCCACTCATCCATTCTCCCACAGCAGATGGGAAGAGAATCAGAAGAGAAGAGCTGAGAAAACTCATAGGTTGAGATATGGACAATTTAATAGGGAGAGCAAAAGCTGTAAACATGCAGAGCAAAACAAGGGATTAATTCACTGCTTCCCATGAGCAGAGAGGTGTCAGCCATCCTCAGGACAGCAGGGCTTCATCACAGGTGACAGAGGTCCCTCTGATTGCTCTAGCCTTTCTTTTCCTTCAGCTTTATGTACCAAGCATGACATCACATGGTACATAATGTCCTTGTGGCCAGCTAGGGTCAGCTATCCTGAATGTGTTCCCCACCAAGTTCTTGGACATCCCCATCCTACTCAATGGTGGGAGGGGATGAGGAACAGAAGGCCTTGACTCTGTCTGAGAGCTGCTTAGCAATAACAAAGTCATCCCAATATGTTCAACACTCATTCCAATACAAAAACATAGCTCCATACAAGATAATATAGAAAAAAATCAAAATAAAAAATCGTCTTTGTCCTTAATTTCTATCTTGCTGATGTCTCTTCAAGTGGCAGCAACATTTCAGGGCTTATTTAGGAAGAAACAAAGACAATGCTCAACTTTTGATGTTCTGATTTGATGAATGTCTTCTCTTTCTATTCAATGCCTATTGGACATATATATTAAATCTGCTAAAATTCCATGAACCAGAGAAAGTCTCCCTTAGGAGAGAAGGGGTTGTAGTACTCTAAATTCCAGAAATTTTGTAGCTTGTGACAGACCTGATCTACTCCTTCAGGGCATGGCCTTGTGTGCTTTTCTGAACCGTGGGATCAAGATCTACATTGTGTGCTGGTTGTTTGTTGGGGGGCCATATGTCCTCCCCTCCATCTCTTAGGAAAGAGCTTCCAGCTGAGTTTTCATGTTAAATTTCAGTTGACACACGCTGAAGTTGTCTGTTACTTGATTGTGACTGACTTTCAGGGCAACTTGTGGCAGTTTTCAACACTCAAAGTAAAATTTAAAATTTTCATCGCTAAACTTCATTCAAGAGATTAAGTAAATCTGAAGTTTTTCCTATACATTTCTTTCTGATTCTGAGAAAAACATACTAAAAAATTTAATGAATTCTCTTCTTGCCCTGAAGTGGCAAGCCAATAACAATACATTATACATTTAAAAAGCATTTCATTAAAGTTAACATCAGAATATACTGCTAGTTATAGATCATTTAATTGTTATGTATTAAGCATAAGATATGTCTAACATTCTTTTCAAGATTTCATATTCTTGAAATTTATTATGTCAATCGTCAGCTGCTATGACATCACAAGATGAATTCAAAGCAATGATTACTTTAGTATTTAAAATGCTTGGAGTGTACCAATTATTCAGGCTGCTAAGTGAAAGTAAAAATGTCAGCTTAGCTCTCTATAATCCCATAATGTTTAAAGGTTCATGAATTACACATAGACCAGAGAGAAAGAGAGAAGTTAGTCTGAGTAAAAGACATTTTGTCTGCAAAATGTGCTGAAAGTAGATCCTTTAAAATATTCTGGTGATTAATCAGAGTGATTTAAAACACTTGATTACTTAAGTCCTTGTGTTTGAATTTACTTTCAGCATAAAGCTTTCCTATATTTATTGTGAATTGTAAGTAAACAGTGTGTGTCTAATGCTTTATAGATATTCATCTGTAAAATATAAGGATAAAAGTCTTATATTTTTTGCTGTTTGAACCAAGCCAAGAAATGCAGGTGCCAAAAACATGTGACTGAATCTCACAATCTTTTCTGTTTGTTTTGAAATCCTGTGTCATCATGCCACTTCTGAATACCTTCACTGATATTAAGGTAGTTCAGAAGTAAGGTTATGTTTCCTCTACTGGTACCAGGTAATGGAAGTCTTGAGACTAGACTGAGTCCAGGAAATAGCTGCAGAATAATGCTACTACAGGCTGATAAAGAACTAGGTGCATTCATAGAATCACACAATCAATTAGATTGGAAAAGACATCTAAAGTCATCTAATCTAATTTTTGACCTAACACTGCCAAGTTCAACATTAAACCATGTCACGAAGTGCCATATCTACATATCTTTTAAATACCTCTAGGGATGGTGACTCAACCACCCCTTTGGGCAACCTGTTAAAATTTCCATGAAGGAATTTTCTCTAACATCCATTCTGAATCTCCTCTAGCACAACTTGTTTTCTGAGAGAAGGGACTGAAACCCCACCTCATTGCAACCTCTTTAAAGCTAATTCTGGAGAATTAAAAGTTCTCTTTATATATACTCCTTTTTTTCTGGTTTAACAACCCCAGCTCTCTTACTCACTCACAGGACTGGTGCTCCAGACCCTTCCCCAGCTCCATTCTCCTTCTCTGGACTCTCTCCATCACCTTTCTTGCACTGAGGGCCCAGAACTGGACACAGCACTCGAGGTGTGGCCTCACCAGTGCCCAGCACAGGGGGACAATCCCTGCCCTGGCCCTGCTGCCCACACCATTGCTGATCCAGGCCAGGATGCCATTGGCCTTCTTGGCCCCCTGGGCACACCCTGGCTCATGTTCAGCTGCTGTCACCAGCACCCCCAGGTCCTTTCCAGCCACTCTGTCCCAGCCTGTGGCCCTGCCTGTGGCTGTTGTGACCCAAGGGCTGGACCTGGCACTGGGCCTTGTTGAACCTCCACCATTGGCCTCAGCCCATGATCCAGCCTGTCCAGATCCCTCTGCAGAGCCTTCCTGCCCTCCACACCTGTGGAGGTGTGGTGTCACCTGCAAACTGACTGAGAGTGCACTTGATCCCCTCATCCAGCTCATCAACAAAGACATTAAACATGACTGTCCCCAATACCGAGCCCTGGAGAACACCACTTGTGACTGGCCATCAACGGGATTTATCTTCATTCACCCCTTTCTGGGCCCAGCTGTCTATCCAGTTTTTAACTAAATGAAATGGGCACCTGTCCATGAGCAGGAAATTTTTCCAGGAAGATGCTGTAGAAACATTGTTGGAGGTTTGAAAAATGTTCAGGCAGAAAATATTCACAGCCTTTTCCTCGTACACTTGGTCAGCCTGTCATAGAAGGAGATTATGTTAGCCAAGCAGGAGCTGCCTTTCATAAACTTCTTTGGCTGGGCCTGATCCTCTGGGTGTGTTGCATGTGTCATGTGGTGGCACTCAAGATGACCATAGCTTTGCTCCAGTACCAGAGTCTGGCTGACAGGCTAGTAGTTCCCTTGATTCCCCTTCCTGCCCATCTTGAGTCACATCTGCTGTGACTGGAGCTCCCCAGTCAAGCAGGACTACTGATAAATGAGGGGAAATGGCTCAGTGAAAATTTTCATCAACTCCCTCAGTGCCCTTGAGAGGATCCATCCCATCTGACCCCATAGATCTGTGTGTGTCTAGGTGGTGTAGGAGATCACTGACTAGGTAGTCTTGGATTATAGGCCTTCAATTTCCTCCCCGTACCTGTCTTTCAGCTTAGGGGCCTTAGTACTCAAAACCCAGTTGGTCTTGCTATTGAAAAGTGAAGCAAAGAAGACATTTTCTCTGTGTTTTTTTCATCCTTTTTCACTGTTTCCCCTCATGTCCAACAAATATGAAATCTATTTCTTCAAATTTCCTTATAAAGTAAAAAAGGGGAAGGATTATTTCTTTGTTCTTTTATGCTCTCCCTTTTAACAATACAAGTGATAAATATTATTAAGCTTATATTTGTAGTGACAGGAGTAAAAAAAAAATCAGTATTAAACCATCTATTTAAATAATCTTAGAATTATTTAGAAATCTTAGACAAAGTTCAGGATAAATTTTCATATTCACTTATAGCTCATATATAAATACACATATTTAAAAATTAAGTCAGTCCCTTCCCCTGTGTGGGTTTGAAGATACTTTCATCTTCATGCCTACCTTTCTAGTGCTTTCTATTGGAAATCCTAGGTTAGCTGTGTTACTTGGCAATGAGCATTTCATACAAAGAACTGCCAACTCAAATCATTGAAGGAACAGATAAAACTTCTATTTTGCACCTTTGCAACACTTCTGGAGAGCTTCACTGAAGCAGTAGGGCCTAACTCAATTACAGACAAAATAAGCCATGTATCAGATGTATCAGGTATGCAAACTTTAGTTTATGAAGGTTTGATTTAGTTTCTCTTCAGATGTATGGGTAGTATCGTGACAAATCTGGTTGAGATTATAAATCCTTAATGAGAGTAATGCAATTGTGTACTGTTTGCACTTGTATTTCAATAGTTCAGAATAAAAGTTCCATTATGAAAGAATCACCGTGTCTTTGATTATGAAGGATTATTAATTTGTCTTAAAGATCTTATCTGGTTACAGTAAATTCGTTCTCAGAATGAATTTCACATTTTTCTCCAAAAGGTCTTCCCTGGTCTAATACTGAAGAAGTATTAGTGGTAAGAGCAACTAGCTTGTAAGGGCTCTGTTTTGAGAAATTCTGAGATGTAAGCAACTTCAATGCTTCCACTGATGATGTGTAAAATGCTGTGATCCACCTGGTCTTTAATTCTTTCAGGACCTCAGCAAAATTGAAAACTTTGGTGGGAGTTATTAATTGAACGCGATTATTCAATCAAGCCAAGAAATATTCAGCCAATAAATTTTATTGTTCTATTCTGTGTGTGCTTCCAAAAGTCTTTAAAATAACGTGACTATGATGTTATTGTGACATTCAGACTTATAATACAAATAATAAAGAATACACCTAGTATTTCCTGGGAAAATATTCATAGTTTTCAGGTAAAAAGGTATCACTCTCCAAATGATTTCATTGACTAACAAGACTGCATTCTCCTTTAATTCATATTATCAAGGCTATTGTTGATGATTTTTGAATACTTTTGGTGGTTTCCAAGTTCAACTCTATTTCTTCGGGCATTTTCTGAATCTTCTTTGACGAGAGAACAGGAGGGTATGAGAAAGATAATCTTTTCCCAGGTTATCAGTTGCACTAAGCTCACTGTGTTCTTTCATTCAAGGTCAGAAATCAGTGTGACTTTTGGTAAAATAAAATGGTTTTATAAAGATTTGACTGTATAAAGCAATAAAGTTTTGCTGTTCATATCTCTCTGCTGGAGATAATCGTAATTAACAATACAATTCATCTACTCAGGATTATTTTGCTTATTGACTTTCTTAAAATACTTTTCAAAAATCTTATGAGAAATTAAAAATCTCAGTTAAATTTTAAAATGCATTGGTCATAGTTTACAATATTTTATACTATATTAAGCTGTTATAAAAGTGTTCTGGCCATTCATACAGCGAACCAGAGCCTACACTTAGTATTTCTCTTTTAAGTTATTCATTAAAGACTGGACTCTGAGATGGCCACATTATTTTCAGTAGGCATTACTAGCTTTAGGTGTTGTTACTGACTGATGATGACATAAAGACTTACCTGTGTTGCCAGAATGTCTGTGATCTATACTACTGAGATTTATCTTATAACAGCTCACGAGGGGTAAAAGCAATGCTCAAAAGTATCATTATACAAGGGCATTACATAATTTATAAGTTTGTAAAGAAGTGACAAGAAGAACCAAAAAAAAAAAAAAGGAAAAATTTTAGTTTCTTGATATAGAACAGTATCCAACATTTTTTAGAAGGTAGGTAAGGGGTTTTTTCCACGTACACTGTCAATAAAATGCAGATTGGAAATGCCAGGAAAGGAGACAACACTATCTGATTCTGGTCCAATAACCCATGTAGGCAAAGGTCTTGCTGCTGACTTCACTGCATTTCTATTGCAGATATTGCGGTCTGATCAGATTAGGGTTGCATGATATAAGTAATTAGAATTATAAATCTTTCCTAAAGTATTCTCTCAGTCAGCTCCATAGATGGTTTCCATAACCATTGCATGACATATTACTGAGAAATGCTGAAAAAAATAGAACATTTAGAAAATATTCAAAACATGATGGTGAATATTTCTTCTGAGATTAAGTAACATTTAACAGTATAATGATTGCCTAGTGAAAGATAGAGTGAACCTTAAGAAAACTACAAACATATGAAAACTTTCTAAGAAAAAGGTTTGGACAACATTATTTACTGACTAAATAAAAACTGAACAGAGAAGTCTGTACTGAGTAAAGAAAGCAATTCTACTGGATTTCAGGAATACAAATTAAATGTTATGACTATGTTTTTTCAAATGAATAAGTAAGAAGCATTAATTAAACTGTTTAAAAATAAATTAGAAACACATGCAGACATGCTGTCTCTCCCTGGATGGAGGTAGATGGAATAACAAGTGTCTGCCACCTTGAATTTGCCAACAAATCTATACAATAGACAGAAATGAGCTCACATTTTATTTTACTGCTCAGTGATTTAATGTTTTTTAATCCAATTCTTTGTCTTTTTTTGGACTTCTTCTTCAATAACAAGGATGCTATATTCCACAATACGTCTTTTTTTCAGCTAAAATATGTATATAAAAAAGAGGTGTCAGATTAGCTTTGATGATTAAACAAGAAATATAATGACACCAAAGACTGAAAAATATGGAAACACAATGAATTAATAAAATGACACCTTTCTGCATTCAAGCAGAGCTGTAAAAAGTGAAAGACAATCTGTATGCAGGCCCTGTGCACATCAAAATTAATATCTGTAATTTTTAAAAGTATACTTAGGTTTTTGGGGTCATCATTGATTGTTGATATTTTATCTGTTTTAGCACAACTAGATAAAAGGGCAGTGTTCTGATGAGGTGCTTCCTCCTGGCGCTGGAAACAATTTTACTGTACTAAGTTGCTAGAAAATTTAGTAGGTGCAAGAATAATGTAACTCTTTAAAGCCTATTGATGCACACTCAAAGCACAAAGTTAGATTTGCTCACATCTTCAGCTGTCAGTAGATTTGAAATTAAATCTATTTCTTCTGAGGTGATTATTGGTATCTCTAGGTACTATGATGAAACAACATATTTAATTTATTGAAAAGATAAATGAAAAACCAAACCCAATATATGCACTATTGCAGTGTAATAGTGTCTCCCATCAGGAGGCAGAAAATTATTATGAACCAACACAGAGGCTGAATTTGTATTCATTTAAACAGAAGGGAAAAGCACATAAAGTTCTTTTCTGTTGGGACACAAGGTGAATTAACCATGACTTCAAGTCCCAGAGTATTTATGGGGATGAGTAGAAGGACACACAGTTCAATGGAATTTTCTGAATATTTTGTTTTGTTTTATTCAAGGAATTTAAATCAGGTATTTCCTGCTGCAGCTGTGTGAATCTCACTAGTATTTATATTGACCTTTTAATTGTCATAAAATCACGTATTTTGGTACAATTGTCATTAACCTGCAAGCAATGGCCTTTTACATGTTTAAAGTGGTTGGAGTTCTTGTTATTATAGACCACTTTCAATGCTGTTCATTTAGTGTGCTGTGTTTTTAACACCAATGTAATCCACTCTGCATTTTCCATTTAAAATGCATAAGGCAAAGTGCATCATAACAGGATGTAACTACGTATTAATCAAATTAGCACAACACTTCAAAGGCCCTGGCTTTTTACTAGGCTACTGTTAGACCACAATTCATGATGGAAAGCAACAGTGTAATGAAAGGCTTGGCAAGGGAGCTGTTTATTTTCTTTCCAGAAAGATATATGTGGGTTAATTTTCATGATGGGAAAAAATGTGGAGGAAAAGTAACAGTAAGCATTAAGCTAAAGCACAATAAATGGAATTTAAAATACTACTGTGGGTTTGCTATTGACAAGCTAAATGTAGTAATTAGTTGATGACACAACAGAGCTCAAACGACCTATTGTTTAATTATTCAAACTTCATGATCCAAACAAAGAAAAGTCTGATTATTCAATATTCACATTGGGAAACAGAAACAGCTGGGAGGTTCCTCCCTCATCACACATTTAACTTACTACGTAAACATAAGGCCCTTCAGCTAATTCTTTTTAACTACTGTTTCTCAACAATTTCAAGTATGTGCTACCCATTTTCATTTTATGATAATTTTAAATTTTGTTTCAGATGATGAAGTGAGGTGTTGTGTCATACTGACTCCTGCATGGAATATTCATGATTTAGGAAACCCAGTCTAAAATACTTGCAGCGTACCGCAGCAAAGCATCAAGAATTGACAAACAAATTGTGTCTGCATTGCTCTCTTTGCAATGTAACGGTTTGTTGTAAAATGTAAAAATGGTTTTCCTGCTTGAATGTATATTCTAACATCATTAGAGTTCCAGCTAAAATTAAAATGGTTTATGCTAAATTTTGGAATTATTTTATTAGATTTGTTCATATGTATTTGTCCCATTAGCCCATTTCCATTTTTTTCCTTTATGTTTTTCGACTACAGGGTAGTTTGAAATGCAGTCTGAAAGCCAGGAGTGAAACTCCTCTTGGATTTAGCTGAAACAGGTCTGAATTAATGTTTTCACCCAGGACTTCCCCAACACAGCAATAACTTCCTTGTCTTCTAAATCCAGCCCTCCATTCTTTTGTTACTCATTTGTTTATTTATGCAAAAGTTTATGCATGCAAGCTATTTATGTTGTTTCCTAAATCAGTACGTAGTCATTACACCCACTACTGTTTTCTATTTGTTCCCAGTAGATGAAGAAAATAGTAATCCATCCTCTCATTTATGTTTTGTAAAACATATAAGAAATCTTTATGGCCATATCTCTGTTTTCATTATTGAAGTGCATTAGTAATAACAAAGTCGATATGAGCACCTTTCTGGAGACGCTGAAAATGACTGAAATTTATCCTATGGAAACCTGCTTTGACATACTTGCTTTGACATGCACACAGGCTCTTGCTAGAGAAAATCACTGAGGAAATATTATTTTAAGTTATGATGGTAATGCTTCCAAAAGGAAGATTGAAGGTGACAAGATAAATCTTTAGGAACCTTTCAATTATGAAAGAATGCAGTCAGTGCAAATTCAGAAACTGTTCAGAGATTAAAAATATTAAAAATAAAATCTACCTCTAAGAGTACATACGTTCCTTTTATGTGATATCTATACAGGAAATATAGTACCTACACAAGAATTTTTAGAATAATAACATAAATTTGTATGAATTATCCTTATATAGTGAATCTGAGTATTAGGTAACAGATTTCAAATGATACTGGAATCATCTGTTTCTTAAAAGCCAATTTATGTAATTTTTTGAAGAAGAAACTTAGTATTTAAATATCTCTTGTGCAATCTGCTAAATAAAAAGTAAAAACCTACTGAACTGGAACCCTAAATCAACTATATTAATAATCCTAAAAGTTTGATGGTTTGATGTAATATTTTTAATGATTATAATTTCTGAATATTTTGGTTCTCTTATTCCTCTTTCCTGCTTGGGAGAAGATAGATTACAAAAATCCCAAGCATACTGACAGAGATGAATATAAAGTCACATAAAAAGTAGCTGTTGTGATTAATGTGATAGGAGAACTATGCACACACACACATATGCGAATATATCCTATGACTATAAAAAAATTCAACCATTCAGATCACTCCATGAGACTTCATTGTACCTGAAAAGCTGCTGTCCACTAATTTGCTACACACTTATTATAACATTCACATTTAGTTCTGACTTTATGATATGTTGTATAAGAAACACTTTCATCTGAAAATTTCCAGCTAACTTTTAATTTAAGTTTTAGCTTAACCTTGCAGGTTAAGTTATATTTTTTGTGTGTGTGTCATGTCCACCACAATGGCTTCACAGAAACTGCCTACGTATTTTCTAATGGTATCCTCTCTTCATTGTGAATGGCTAGGATCAAATAGAAGGACAAATTTTTATCTTAATCATGAAAATCTCTCACAGAGATGTCTGATTTGAATTGTCCATTTAAAGAAACTGAAATTTTAGATGGGTAGACCTATAATGTCATTTAGCTATCTCTTTGCATCATTCTCTGTGGTATAATATTCCTATATTCTCTCTAAATGAGATTTTGATCGTTCAAATCACATCTCTAGAGAGTCTTTTTCATACCTGACAGACCTTGAAACATGAGAATGTATCTTTGCTTTAATTATATATTTTCTCAGTTTTGTTCTTTCACTTCTAGGTTGAATTTTAGAATAATGCCAAATTGATATTTCTTATCAAAGTATGAAGAGGATAATTTTTTTTTCTGTTGCAAACTGTGAATATTCAAACAGAAGATTAAGCTGTAATGACTTGCAGGACATCTTGTGTTCAGTATGAAAATCTTACAAGAAAGAAAGAGCAATTCTGAATATTGGGCTTCTTCCTAAAAATTTGTGTACTAGAAGTCTAGTGAAATTTCAGACAAATGAAGTGTTTATAGGAAAATAAATGCAGTACTTTGAAATTTCTGCCATAGAGAAATCAAGCAACAGTTTCTGGAATAGGAACAGAGCAATCATACTTCTGTGCCTTTCTCAAGGACAAGGGGACTATCCAGTCACTGCTTCACAAAAAGTAAAAATCTTGTTTAAACTTAGATGGAGAATATATGTACTGTAATTTATCTAGGAAATCAGGTTGCCTGAACTGGGTTTTTAGGACATTGAATTTCCTCCTACACCACATGGACTGAGAACATCAAATCACTGAACTGATATGTCTATATGTATATATGAGGGTGCAGAACAATGTCAGCAATAATTGCTGTTCTCGTAGGAAAAGAATACAGTTTTTAAAGCTGTTTATCTCTCATATCACTATTTAGGCAGTATAGATCAGAAGACTGAATTTCTACATAATTTCAGGAAAATGATATCGCTCCAGCAGAAGGTTAAAACATTTAAAAATCAATTTGAAAGGAGAGGAAAGTACTGGCAATGAACAGAGTGCTTTTTATAGGAAAGACCACCTGGTGGTGAGAAGAATGGCATTGTGTTTTATTTATATAATTTTCATTTGGAAATATATCTAGAAGAACTCTTCCAAAACCAAGAAGTAGAATATATGGTGAGAATTCAGGTATCTCTCTGAGAGAAGCTCTCATCCAGGAAAAGTCTTCTTTAGATTCTTAAAGTAAAATGAAATTTTTAAACTCTTGAAATTCTTCTGGAATCATGACCATTTTCTCATCATATTTATTTTCATTTCACTCGCGATTAATTTAATTACTCTCTGAAATTATATAGTCTTAGGTGAAATTTTTATTTATATATAAATGAAAGCATCCCATGTTTTAAAGATATTATTCATTTCATTATAGGATAAAAAAAAAATCTCACCCCATCCCACAGGAAATTTCCAAGACACATCTAGCTTGCATTATGTGTTAGATGCAAATGTATTTGGTTTAATTATTACATTTATTGTTCTGTTTTACAATAGCTCAAAAAATTAAATTATTAAATTAATAAAAGAGGAGCCTTCAAAGACTTTAAAAAAAATCATTACTTAGGAGATACCACACATATGCAGGAAATTGTGCTATTTATTTTCACACTACAAACCACTCAAGTTCAAATATTAGAGGTAAGAATAAATAAACTAATTTAAAATAAAATCCCACATGTCACTGAAGTTTTATTACCTTAAGTCCGGAATTATCTTAGATGCCAGACAGCTATATTTCAAATATTCACACAATTTGCCCTGTAGAAACAGTATTCTTGTCCAATTCTTCTTCAGTCTTAAGGTCTGTAGACCTCCATAAAATCAGGCCAAATCTAATAGTTATGTTTCTAAATAAATAAAAGGGTTGCAATCCAAATACTTTTTTAGTGCATACTATTTTTAAGGGTATCTTCTCAAGATACTAGCTGAGAAGGATAAAGTCAAGATTAATTTTCAAACATTAGTGTACATTTCTGTGTCAATATTTCAATGTTTCAATCATGCTAAAACTTCATGAAGTTTAATCTAAACCTGTAACTTTATCAAATTCTCTTGTTAGCACATAATTTTTACTTCTTCTTTAGTTAATTATTGAGAATTTTGTATGTGCTTGCATAAAAGTGTGTTAACATCTCCTCACCCTAAATATGTCAAAATGGGACTTGTTTTATTAAATTTATAGATTTTACAAGGAAATCATCTGTCCTTTATACATGTGTTTCCATTTCTGTGAATGGTATGAAAGTGTGAAAAATATCCATTAAAACAGAGCGTACAGCTTTTTAGAGTTTGGTGAATGCAGAGAAAACCCTCCTATTATAGCCATTTTGACACTTTGAGGTTCACTGAACAGCAAATGTGGTTCTCTTCTATTTTGTGATGGTTGAAAAGCAAATTCTGATTTACTTGGTCTTCACGTGAACTTTTAGTCATAAAATGAGCAGAAGATAAAATACAATCTGGTACCAAATCCTTTGTTCAACAAAGCCAAAAAGGCTTTTCAAAAGAAATGTTTTGCTAATATTTTTCAGTAAAATAAAAAGCCTTTCAGTGAAGAAATGTGTCTTTTGGGAGAACTTTTAGTAGGTCTTTTGGCATCAAAATTTACTGTTTTCACATGATATCAAAATGTCTATTTTCAAAAATTGTTTACTATTTTCAAAATGGTATCAAAGGTATGGCAAATGATGTTAGGACATCAAATAATTAAGTGTTTTGCTTTTAGACCTAGATGAATCTAATATTTATCTTTTGATATCTCTCTGTTGTTTTTTTTCTTCCAACCAACACATGTTGGCATCCATATGTACAAGCCAGTAGCTGGCCCTGAAAATTTACTAATGTGGTTGTTTTCCTCTTCATTGTTCTCCCCTGGGCTGTGATATGACAGGTACCAGAGATGGACCTAAACAACTTATGTTTAGATCTATCTCATGGCTCGGAAGGAGCTTTGAAAAAATTTCCTGTACCCTTTCCCTCTTTTATTCACACTGCATAATGAGATGCTAGTTATTTACTTGCTTTCAATCCAGGAGAGCAGGAGAGTACTGGAAATATAACTAGAAGTCCTACTTGTGAGATTTCAAGCCCAATTCCCAGAGCAGAAGGCTTAGATAATATCTGATGTCCATCTAAAATGAAATTAATCTCCTAAACTTTTGGATAGTTTTGGTTATTGTGAATATGTATGTGCTGTAGTCAACCAGTTAATACCCTACTAAATTTTACTAAAAAAGATCCGTAATTATGTACAGCTGTATACCATTAATATTTTTGTACCAAGCTTTTTGCATACAGGAGGATATAAAGTAAATGAACAAGACATGATCTAAGACAATACATAACTGTTTCCTCTAGTTCCAAAAGTGCATTTATTGATTTTGTTTTCACATGGTCAGAATAATACAAACATTTGTCAGCTGCATCCTTTAGCACTCAGCCCATGCAGAGCTATTAAAAGTTACCCTATAGATCCCACCACAAATAAATTGCTGTTGCAGTACATACTATTATGTCCCTCCTTCAGATAGACAAATAAATATAGTCTTCACAGAGTAGTGTTAGCAGTGTTAGAATACTTCAGTTGTCATTTGTAGCAATAGGCACGATAATACTTTTGGGATGAATAATGTATTAATTGTTTTGTTGAAAAATGGAGATGAACTTTATTTATGGCTGGGTTTCTCTAAAAGGGTTACAAGGGTTGCTCTTCTATTGTGCATACCAGGTTTTCAAATCAATATTTATACATTTTCTGCAATGCTAATGCAATCCTATCCATTTGTTAAAATAAACAATAAAACCTGACCTATTTACAGTGCTCTATATACGTTATACCAGCTACTCTATAAACATCACTGTAGAGAATTAACACTATGGTTTCAGTGGTGTAATTTATCAAATATGCAATCTGAAAATTAAAGATCCTGTTTTATGGTGCTTTCATGTATGTAACTCTCTGAAGTGATGTGGAGGACTGTATGAGAATGGGTTACAGGACTGCGCAAGCTAATTGCCCTCCACCAGAATTTGGAAACTTATTGAAAACTTGAAAACCCAGAATAGGTTCAAGGATCAGGCCACTTTCTTTGCAAGCATCCAGAAAAAAGCAGCCCTTTTGAATCCAAATTTATACCTTCTGAAGATATAATTCATGTCTGTGAGAATATATCTCCATTCTAAATTGCTAGATTTCTTAATACTCTTCCCATCACTCCTCAACTTTGACCCTGCAGAATCACTACCTACTGAAAGGAGAGGGGGCTTCAGCCCACATGGCTCATTCATCTTTAAATCTTTTCTTCGATCTTTCCTTTTTAAAACCAGGAGTGCTGACAACTGCACTGAGTGTTAGCTGAGTGAGTAGCCTTAATTTATCTTATTAGAATCTGAGCCCCAACCACCAACCTCATTTCACCTCAGACCCTTTCCCCACATTTATTAAAAATGACTTATGTTCCTCTCAGATAATTTGCATAGAAGAGATATGTCAAGTGCTTAAGTGCGACGGATCCTGAATTCAATATCCATATCAAAATTTTCACTATCTCATAACATTAAAACTTAATTTTAAATACATAATGAGAAAAGTCCTTATATTATAAATAAGAACTCTAAGTAGCTATACTGAGAAATTTCACTTTGCACAATGAGAGACTATGTAGGTGCATAATATTGAGATTTCCTGATTCTTATTTCATGTTTTGGTGCAAAATAAGAAAAATTCCACTGACCACAACTACATCTAGAGAAGATTTTGATTGATGCATTTGTAGTAATAGACCCAATACTTGAGAATTTTTTACAAGGACCAGTTACAACTTTAAAAGTAGGTACATAACTGTCTCACAGGCCATGCATTCATCATCTCCTTATCCTTAAAGGATATTTAAATATGTAATTTAAAAAAAAAAGTTTAATTTTTGCACCAGTAGAACCTATACAGACATATTCCTCTTTGTTAAAGTCAATGGCAATCTCACTTCAACATGTAGTCTTGGTTTATATTCTCCAGGGATTTCTTTAAGGAAGGTAAAACTGGCAATCGAAACATGCTCATGAGAATCCAAAAAGTGTTTCTGGTCAAAAAATATCTTTATGATAAGCAAGACTCAGCTTCATCCTACTTCAGTTCTTGCAAGTTGTTCTAAGGTAGTTCTGCTTTCTTCTACAGTCACTAGAGAAATCAAATGGATATACCTGGACAGCGTTTCATCTTCCATAATATCAGTGTCAAAGTTACATGGATAGATTGCTCTTCAGATGCTTGAGTCTGACTGACTGTCAAAGAGCACAAACAGATGTTTTATACTGATTATATCAGCTTAAGATAACTAAAACTGGGTGATGAATCCAGCCCTAAACCACTTGAATATTGAAACCACTCTGGAGTTTTACAGGCTCTTACCATTCCAATAGAGGAGTTATGCCCACTGTCACTGATGGAACACTGGCCAATAATGCAAGAATGAACTAAAGATGACTTGTCAAACATACAATACTTCCATTATAATAGTCCAAGTTTATAAGTACAGACTTGAATGATCTCATCTATAGAGCAGGTTTAACTCTAAGGTGAACATGCAGAGATCCCTGAAAGTCCAGAAGAAGCAGGCTGCTCCACCTGAGGAATGGTAAGAAGCAGCCCCAGCTTTGCAATAGCACCATCTTTAGCAGTAGCAGACTTACAAATGCAGATTCAAAATAAGACTGATATTGAAGGAACAATCTTGCTTACAGGTATTGAACATCCCTATTCCTTTGATAAAGAAAAGTCACTAATATGGATTTGATAGAAAGCAAAAAGTTTTTATATGCACATAGGCATAATTTCCCCTGTAAATGAATGAAAAACTACTCAATTTTTTCTTGAATATTAAATATGTTACTTGAGGAAAAACCACTATCCTCAGAGAGAAGCATCTTTGTTGCCAATATTTTGAAAGTATGAGGCAAATAAAAAACAAACCCAAGTTTTTATAGTGTCTTTAGTTCTCCTTGCACTTGTCAGTTTTACCTTTTTTTTTTTTTCAAGACAACAGTAAATCTTCTGGCTAGAGTTAAATTTAAAGATGCATTGAAGATTAATTATTAGGAAAGTAAAGTGCTTAACTTTTTTTAAAAATGATTGCTGATAAAAAGCCTTTCAATATCACTTGGTATGCACTCTAAACACTTGATGGGCAGGAGATACAAGTGCTCCCTCACTATAACGAGGAGAGGCTGGCTGTGCTCTGAAGTTGCTGTCCCACAGGCTACAGTTGACAAGATCCCTGTATTATCTGTTCTGCAAGTGGAGCACTCATACTTATCATTACAGGAGCTATCACTGCTACTTTTTCCCATATCACATTTAAGGAGACTGCTTAAGCTGTCCACTTCTTCCTCCAATTCAAATGTGACATTAAACGTGGGTATTTGTGTTCACAATTGACATAGCTGAAATACAGAAAGAGAAATTATTTGTAGTGTTTGGGAACACAACCATTTTGTGAATTGCTGGGCAGTAACAGCATCATCAGATTTTGTACTCTTATTTATAAAACATATACATATATATACATATCTCATTAGCTGCATTTGGAACAGGCTGTCATGAAAAAAAGAAAGCCCACTGAAAAGTACGTACATGGAAAGTGAAGGAAAAGAATCACAAGTGTACCCAGCAGTCTTTACACTTTCTGTGATGTGAATTTTCTAGTAATAGAAAATGGAATTATGCTGGTTAAGATACATTTAATAATACCATTCTCAGAATAGTTTCAGAAAAAAACAGAATAAGGGTAAAGGAAAGGGTAGGGCTGTCTGTATTATTCGGGACTTTTTATTACATTTATGGTCCTTGCTGGTCTTTTCCAACCATTTGAATTAACACAGAAATACAGATGTGTCTAGGCAAATGAAATTATGTATAAAACAATCTCAAAAAATGAAATGCTCTGTCTCTTAGAGTTTCTCTAAACGCACTTGTAAAGCACATATCTAAAATGCTATTTAGCCATCTGAAATATGTTTTATCAATGCAATTGCTCAAAAATTAGAAAGCTGGCAAATCATTCTGTGTAAGTCTAGAGAGTTCATAATTTTTGCTTTATTTGATAACTTCTATAAAAATACTGAATGTATGAATAGTTTAGTTTCTATCATTAAGCAGTATTTCAACCGTTGAGGATTGTTGGACTTCTTATTTTCCTTGGCTTTTTCTTCTACCTTCCATTCTCTATTTCTGTGAAGTTTTTTTCTTTCTTTAATATATTTTGACACATAGAAAATGGAAAATCTTTGTTTCTTTGCAAGCTAGAAGGGTCAAAATAATTGAAACCCAAAATAAAAAAATAACATTTAATTCCTCTAAAAAATAAAAAAGCCTCAAAAATTTATAATTGGGCCAAAAGTCTGTTTTTTAAATACCTATTCTTTTTTCTCTTCAGTCTGTTTTTAAAATACCTATTATTTTTTATCTTCAGTCTGTGGACATAATATTTTAGATATTATTCCACTTTTTGTTAAGAATTTTGATACCATTGATAAAAATTGATAGCTAAAAGTATTAAAAGAAATAAATTCCCAAGTCAATTATTTTCAATTTGCAAATTGTATCATATTGCTTGCACACACGAATGTAAAGCTGATAACTGAAAACTGGAAATACTTTTGTGTAGATTAACTTGAAATTAACATTGATAATGTCTTAGAGCTCAAAACAGGCAGTTCTAAAAATTTATTCAGTTTTCCTCTGCAGATGTGAAGTGCAATGCAATCTGCCTTCTGTACAGGGAAGAAAGTGCACAGAGCCAAGCACAGGTGGGTTTTACATCTGGGAAAACCAGCAGGAAACCAGCACATGGATCCACATGCTGCCACTCTGCAGGACTCAGGCTGGCTGTGCTGTGACACCCCTGACCTGGGTACCCCAAAGGGGCAGCCCTGTGGCCACAGCTGTGCCCATGGCAAGCTCCCCAGTGCTGCTCAAGGGATTTCAAATTGATGTTGCCTTTTGGCTTTGGCTGTACAGCTATCTAAAATCCCACAGCTTTGGAAGGGGAACACATCATCTAGGAAGACTGGCCGTACCTATTCCCCACCTCCCTCTCCATTCTGCTCTGCAGCACAGAGCTAACCCTTCTGGTGGTGTGGAGGAGCAGGTGGCAGCTATCTAATGTCTGGCTATGAAGCCACATAGACACATTTTTCCTGCATTCAGATACCCTAGGGTCTTCTGCCTTCAGCACAGGCCCATCTGCTGCTCTCTGCTGCACATGCTGTAGAGGATACTAGTGCTTAAAGACATGGGCAATAATACTGGCACACATACCTGGGACCAAAGCATCAGCTGACATAAAGTTGTGGGAGCTATGCTCTTTCTCAAAAACTTCAGTGTCTCTCCCAGGTTACGAACATAGTTTTGAACTGTACTAGAATTGAAGGATTTAAAATTATTATTTCATTTATATTTTGATGATTTTCTTGGAAATGCATTGTATACCCAAGTACTATGCTGTTCTCTCTGAGGCTTCAGTTTTGGGACAAATTCACATATAAACTCTCTATTTTTCTGCTTCTGTAGATGACTAAACCAACACAGACCAGCAACTCAGAGGAGAAATCTACCAGGTATGCTTTAAATGTGGTACTACAAATATAGAAAAACTACATTTCAGCTATTACATTATAATAGTATGTTACTTTGATCAGTTTGGGCTTAAATAAATCAAGACAGAAAACAAAGACCAATATTTAAATTAATCTCTAATATTCTGGGTCAAGATCCTCACCTGCGGAGTTTAACACTGATTTTAGTTAGCCTTAGATTGCTTTTCAGAATACCACCTCTTTGTGAAGCCTTCATCTCCTTAACCACATCTAGGATCTCCTAAGAACAGGTATGTGGGAAGAATCACATTCTGCCACTTAGAAAAAGACAAAATTTGTGTGTGTTGATACATGAATGGGAAAGTACCAAATCCAATACAATTTCAGCAAATAGAATGACATCTGTCTGCTTTCCTGACTTATTTAACTAACACTAAGCTGAGAGATGATACTCCTCTAGAAATTCTGAAGGCTTCAGACTCACCCTTGATATCATATATCATGCAGAAGAAAATGTGGAACAGGCAACCATATATTAAATATTCGATTTCCTATAAAAGTAAACCTTTTCAGCTGATCTGTCGTTATGCCTTTAATTAGCAGTTTTCCATTTTTTAATCTAGAAATTTATTGCATTTGAGATTTTCTTTCTTTCTNTTATTTCACAGACTCACAGAAAAGATTTTGAAAATCTGCCTGATCTTCTCCATCTCCAAGCCTTGGAATTTCATTCAGTTCAGACCATTTCATCCTTTTCAGCCACTTCTGGTCTGTGTCCTCTGGTTCCTCTTTGATTCAGTGAAATACTAGCTCGCCTCCAAGTATGTGTATTCCTAGCATCCCTGGGCCAACAGTTGTCTGCATGGTCATGCCCTCCATCAACCCAGCCCCACTCTGTGTCACCCCTCAGCCAGACATGGCTGATCCTACACCTTTTCCCCACCTGTTTCTTTCTGCCCCTTGTGTCTTTATACTGACATCATCTTCCACAACCAGATGTACTGTGTTCACCTCCTACAGGATCCACCCACACGTTACAAAGCTCCAAAGTTCTTTATATATACAACCCAAAATTTAAGAAAAAAGTACATGGCACATTTACTGCAATATAAGTGTGAGCACAAGTCATTTTTCCAGCATCCAGACAATAATGTATATGCGGATGCTGTATCCAGGAGTCCTTGCAATGACATTGGGAAGAAGGAACTCCAACTGCCAAGTCGTTCTTCCATCTTCTGTGCTCCTCTTATATTGGTGACCATTGGCTTTAGGTAAACTTTTTGTATCTGTTAGGAAATGTCCATTTCTCCATCCCCACCTCCATTAGGGTTTGCTCACTGCCCTTTGTCTCCCATTCCTGGTGGGAAGCTGCAGGTAGATGTGTGCTGAGGTCTTACTGACCATCAACACACATTAATCTCAGAACCCTTCTGACTTCCCCTCAGTGCTTCCACACCCAGACATTCCCAGGTTTAGGATTTCTATAATACTTACTCTGTATGACATCATCTACACCAGAATGTTTTAGTGCTATAAGTTGCATGACATATTCAGAAGAAGGCTGGAAGTTCAATAATGGTTACTTTTTCAGAAAAGGGTGCCTAGAATGATTTTTGGGCATGTAAGGCAGTTTGAGCTTGTACCCAAAGACTGCATTATTTGGAACTCTGTTCTGTGAGTTGGATATGCCTATTGCACCAGTGCAAAAGCCCACTATGGGTAGTGGGGGACCACAGGAATACAGACTGAGTTTTTCCACTTGCTACGCTCAAGAGTCATTTATATACCTCAGAGTCTGTGTAAAATCCCATGAAGGGAAATGCATTACTTTTAAACAAATTGAGTGTGAGAAAATTTCCAGCAATAATCATTTTTACTTTAGTACTTCCTATAAAACATTCTCAAGCAATTCTTTCCACAGAAGATCACACACATCAACAAAAACCAAACAAACAACCCTGAAACTAAGACAAACAAACAAAAAAGCCCACTGATAGAAAACTGCTGTACATATAGGTTTCCTATGTTCTCACAACATTCAACCTAATATATAGAAATTGTGAGCAGAATAGGAAGTAATACTATGTATTAACCATACAAAATCTAGAAACAAATGTTAACAGGCAATTGATGACTCACCTGATATTTTTGTTACTTGTTCCAGAGCCCATGCATTTCCCTGCTCTCCAAACTCAGTGTCTGAGTATCAAGCCACCTGATACTGCCTAAACACTACCATGGACTGCCTTCCCCTGAGTAGCTCCTGCCCTAACCCCAAACTGTCACTTCCAAGTACTAGCAATAGTACTGCTATAAATTTGAAGTGTACTTTATTGGGCATTACTTCACCCATATTGCTCATCTCAGACCCTGCTTTTAGAAGAAAAGGCCACAGACAACAACGTGCTCCTTAAGCAGCCCACAGATGATATCACAGATGATATTTCATCTCCAGCACTTAAGAAACCAATGACTTCCCTGTCGCAGAGTAGTTAAAGATCAGGCTTCTTATAACTCCAAACTATCATGGCTGCACACAGCATCAACACAGAAAACATATTATTTAAAAAGAAATTGAGAGTCTAGACACTTTCCTGCATGTCTTTTCAGCTGGAGATATATACAGTATATAAAACAGTATGTCAGTGATGTTTACTTACCTATTCTATTCTATTCTATTCTATTCCTTTTATTCTATTTTCCAGTTTAATAATATCATCACCTTTCTTCAGTGTGTAAACTAGCTACTCACTAAAATGTTTTGATTAGCTGGATTTTAATTTTCTGGGAAAGGGATGTGTGTGTGTTTTTTTAAAAACACACACATATACCTGTTATGCTTATTTTCATCAATGACAGGTTAAAGAAGGAGCCTTTTTTGTCTTGATATAGGAGGTGATGTTCTGGTCCTGAGATAGGTGATGATCTGAAATTTCAAATTTTCTACAGTTGTATATTGACTGCTAATTGCAGAATACTTTTCACCTATATTCTATATGTCAATGTGATGAGGAAAAAAGGTGGTTTTAAGTCAAACAGAGCTGCTGCCTTTGAGCTGCTTCTGCTGTGCAGGTTGGAAGCTATGTTTAAAGGATTCAGAAAAAGCAGAGAGAGGAGAACCTTTGATGGAAACACTCCCCTGCATAACTACAGCCAGTTGCTATTTCTGACACACAGATATCCTGTGGATGAAGCAGATGCATGATCACACATGGCTGCTGGGCATAGTCTTGTTTTTCGGTGTAGGCAACCTGAGATTTACTAAGTAGGGCCTCAGGTCTGATTCATAACAACTATTAGTGATTACAACAGATCTGTGCTTCAAAATCTAGGCTGAAGGCTGGCTGAATCAGATGTCTAAATAAATTGATCATTTTTGTTCGACTTGCAGTTTAGACTTGGTTTTTACAATTTTCTCCATGAATAAATTCATAAAAATATTTTGTTTTGGTTCAGCTCAAACAAAATTGTCATGTTTATTTACTGCACATTTTGTTCCAATAAATCAGCCAGCTGTACTTGTCTGAGCACCTAGTATTGAAGAAATTTCAACCTGAACTTAGAAGCTGAGTTCCTTGAAGAATACATCTTCCACTGTAAAAAGTGACCTTCTCCTGAAAAATGATGCATTATAACTCCAACACTGCTGGTGCAATACAGAAGATGGCTCTTGCCCTGATGGCAAAAGGGAAAAACTGTTTAAATTGCAGGGTTCATTCATGGCCCTTAACAGGTTTTCCTAGTTTTGAACCATAATCACCCTTACCTTCCAAAGGTAATTTCTAAGCCTACATAAATCTGACCAATGTTTTCTCTTAATATAGGTGGAGTTCAGAATGTGTATGTTCATCAGTTAAAACACTCAGTTAATTCCTAATGCTACGTAAAATGAATCACTGTTAGAGAAACAGCTCCTAAAGTTCCTAATTTTTTACTTTGTTTCCAAGCAAAGTAATCTCCAGACAGATTGCATTCTGCCTGTAGTAAAATGAAAACTCAAGTTAGCAATGTCACCTGGATATTAGCCACAAACTGTTTGTGGAATTCTTACCTTTTTATCCCACACAGATATATTTCAGAAAAACACAGATGAATGGATCCACTCCAAATAAATTCTAAGACTATATAGTCTTGCAGAGAGGGGGAACTGTTTAGATAGTGTTGCTATGATCTTGTAAATATTTTCAGTAGGAATAAAAGTCCTGGATGGAAAGAAAAGGAAGGTATTTCTTGTCTCCTTTAGCCCTGACGGACATTTGTTGGAGAAAATCATTATAGTTCTAATGATGGAGCTCCTCAGCCCTATAGAGTTCAGTATCAAGAAGTACATCAGTGCAAACTGCTGGCCTTAGTCTGCTGCAAAGGAGATTTTCTAGTGCCAGGAAATCAAGCCTGAATTAATTAATTTATATTCTCCAGTCATATCCCCCACAGAAAATCATGCTCATGCTCTACCATCTTATATCTTGGAACAAGATCTCCATAGTGGCTGGGGAACATCCATTCCTGAAAATTTTAAGTCTGGACTATAAAAAGTCCTCAACATTCTGGCCTGAACTCAGTATTGACCATGTTTTAGGCTGCAGGTTATACAAGATACCCTCCCAAGGTGCATTTCAGGCTACAGGTTTTTATTATTTTCCAGTTCTAGCACCTCCACTGAAAGAAAGACAAAGACACACAGGGGTATTCCAGGAATTATCACAGAAGGTGGAGTTCCTGCCAGGATTTCTACTTTTTATAGTGCTGTTTTGCTGATCCTGGCAAGACAGTGGACAAAAAATATTACTATGAGTAAAAAAATTGCTGTAAATTAAGACAATCAATCAAGTGATTAATTAATCCCTTCTATAATGATGAAGAGGAGAAGCAAAGAAAGATGAGACAATATTTGTGCAAAACATATGTGCCATGTAAGGAGCAAAAAATATTCAATCTTCTTACAGCTACCACAATTTATCAGTTTATCTAGTCATATATCTGTGATTGCAATGCTTGTAAGATGGCAGCACTGAAAATAGCTGGCCCCAGAGGGCTTTCTAGGCTAGTGATGCCAAAGAATTAATTTGCACTGAGATATGAAATCAAGGTTTTGTTTCAAGGTAAAAGAAGAATAAAATAACATAGTAGTAAATCTGTGTGAAAGGAATCATCATCACAGCAAAATTATCTTCCTTATGAAAAACAAAATGAGCTAAAACCATTTAGTTATATCCACTAGTTCCTTGACACATAATACACTGTGCATATGGTGAAATGTCAAAATGCTCTTCCAGAACCACAAAAGAAACAAAGGTACAGAAAACCCACTTACTATAACAGTAATACTTCCAGAGGGTTGGCACTAGTTCTGTCACTCTGTTCAGAGAAACATATAAGCATTCAGCTACATTTTCCTTTGAGTTACCAGATGGTCCTTCAGAGAAAAAATATCTTTGAGTTAATAGCATACTTGCTCTATTTGCTTACTTCTCTGAGATAGGGTTGCATCAGAAGCTCTAATTGCTATAACACACCTGCTCTGATAATAGACAAAACAAGTTAGGGATAGAAAGAAAATAGACTTGTGGTCATGTTAGAAAGCTTGTTGCCTGCTTTGTCTGAATGCTTGAAAGGCTTCCACGAATGTATCACCTTTGGAATGCTGGATCTTCTGACCCTACCACTATAAAAAATCCTCTCCATGCAGCTGAGTGATAATAGAGAATTTCTTTAATTAACACAAGGTACCATTTTACTTTCAGGGCCATGTACTTTATTTATTTATAGGGAACTTATTATTTTCTTAAGTGCAGTCTTATTGTAGACTGCACTTAGCTGTCCCTTTGCTGAAGCTAGGAAGAGCAGTATATCTACAAGCTGGGGTCCCTTGTTTCCAGCAGTCTGAAGCATGCCTTGTTCATGTATCTATGAGCTAAGATCTATATTTCTAAAATAAATGCTTACTTCTTCAAGATCATTTTGACATTGCTGTGAAGAATTGCTGATCTTCTGAGAACACTCTGAGAACTCTCTGGTAGATTAATGTTAATTTAGACAAATCCTAACTGGAAATTTTTGCCTTCATTGCCATGACAAAACCTCTCTATTTGATGTTTTTAGATCCATAATATATGGTTTTTTCCTATGGGCTCACTTCCACAAAAGAGAATTTAGTTCTATATCCTTGAATAATAGAACATTAGAATAAATAACAGATCTCTCAGATCTTGCCTTTGAAGATGGCATCTTTCTAATTTTGTTGCATACAGTTTTCCACATTTGATGATAAGGATTTTATGTGAAAATTATCCATTACGGGAGAATCATCCATTGGTTTCTGAAGTTTTTATATCAGCATTGATCAGATTATTAGAAAAATAAAACTTAACTTTCCTTAGAAATAGTGGAGGGAAAAATTCACAAGGGCTGTTACTGTGATATTCTGCCTATGACTCTTGTAGTTCAGTCATCTACCCCAGTATTTTACTGCATGCCATTAATTTCATCAATTTTCTTTTCAAAATATTTCTGCCTTTGTTTATTAACTCTCCTACATACTTTCCCTGAGTTTGGCTCATGCACCTCAGGGAAGTTCTCACTGTCTTGGAGCAGGATACAGACAGAGGAGCTAGGGCACTTGTTATGGTGTCTCAACCATCCAAGCATATGAATTTACTGCCTTTAAGTCAAGGAATGCTTGAGGTACGCATTCTGTAAGGTAACTGCTATTCTGCTACCTTGAAGTGGGGTTGACAACGCAAAACCTGAGCACATAAAACTACTCATTTGTCATATTCAGAATGATGCCTTAAGTTTTAGCCTTCGTATTTTCCAGATTCTGTACTGCATTAGTATATAACCCTGAACTTCATATAAAATGTCAGCAAGTTCTCTTCACAGTTTAGTTAGACAAAACGATCCTTTTCCAGCCCAAGAACCAAGGACACCATTGCAGCTTCAGTCCAAAAAGTATAATCAACAGCAAATTGAGGAGAGCAAACTGGAAGGATGGAACTTCACAAGCTGAAGCTGTAATTGGACAATTAACCCAAATAATGGACCAAAACTTTAAAAAGCATAAAAACTTGTGACCCATCTTCCATCTTGGATGTAGCCTCAGCCAGGTTCTTGTACTGCCCAAGGTGTATCCTTTGGAGGCCTTTTTAATAAATACCTACTCTATTCTTTAACACTGTCTAGCCTCTGTTCTAGGTACCCTCTCAAGGCATGAAGAAAATATTTTTTTAGAAAATAAATAAGTGAAGGTAAAGGTGTATTGCATAGAATATAAACAAAGATTAGATCATAAGGTTTCTTTTAATATCAGCCTGGAAACAACATTTTTCTTGTTTTAATGAAAGGTTTTAGAAGAGCATCCTAACCAAAGATGCTCTTAAAACCAAATTTTTTGCTTGGTTTTTCAGAGATCTAAGACCCATTTAATCTTTCTTTCTGAATTTCTCTTTAAATTCATTATTTTATTTGGAGACTGGGTTTTAATTAGCATAAGGCTTTTTCCTTCCTGTGTTAATGTAAATATTTCTCTTCCCAGCACACCTCTCCATGGTACTTAGACAGTTATTAAATAACTCCCTGTTTATACAGAGTGTAGGACTTCCTACTATCTGTAGTGTCATTTTAACTTTTTCAGTCTAGCATGTGGATGTTGTGATATGTATAAACCCACTACAGAAAAATGTACAGTAAGATTAAGCACAATTCAAACTGCTAAACAAGCTAATTTGATATAGTTTATGATTTGCTGCCGACTAAGACCCTACCTGTTGACAGAAAAATATTTTGGGATGACAACTAAAATGGCATGATTGTTACCCAAACCATTTTTAAATAGCCACCTTTATTCTGCTAGTATGTAAAGGTATACTGAGGAGAAATACATCCAGACCCTGGTTTTTCAAAGGAGAAATACATCTGGACATTGGTTTTCCAAACACAGTAATTGACTTAGATTTTTACTAACGTATTATTAATGCCTTCACACGGGCAGACTCTTCAGCTGCAGGCATTAAAGTACAGCAATTTGTTACCTAAGAAGTAAATTAGAAAGTTTGATTCTTTAGATACTATCTGGAGTAAATAGATGCACAACAGGAAAGATCACTAAGGGCCACATTGCTGTGAAACTATATCCTTATGAAATAAAGGGCACTTAGTGTCTGCATAAATATCAACATCTGGTGCACAACATGAAGTGGAAGAGGTGGATCATTTGGTTCTGCATTGTGAACTGCCCTGGCAGCCTTTGGAAAAATAATAGAGATGTTACTAAAATGACTTGTGGCAAGGGGCCAAATGCTGATATTTCTCACACAGCTGGACCTACCACTTAACCCAATGAAGTTCGCATGAATTTCAGTATGGGGCACGAATCTATCTATTTATTATATCTCCATTTTAATAAACTGTTTGACCTTGTGCTTTCTAAGCTTTGAATAAAATCTATTTGATTCACTGAAAAGCTAAGCTTGCTACAGACATCTTATGAAGTTTGGTATTATTCAATGCTGTCTTCATTTTGCTGCATATAATGGTCCTATTCTTCGCCATTCATGAATTATGTAGGTCAGTACATAGGCATGCCAGGAAAACCTTTCTAGCACCCCATACAATCATGTATTTTGTATATGTAATGGCATATGTTATTGTGATTCTCTCAAAAATATTTCAGGGAATTGCTAGAATGTTAAAATTACTATTTTTGTTTGTCTCCTTCTGTATTGTCAAGTGAATTAGTCCCCATGAATGCCACTGTGCAGAGATAGAACAGGAGTAAAATAAAATATGGGGAAAGGTGTGAAACTAGATGCTTGGCCAAAAATAGCTTTGCTATACATAAAACATACTGCTGTGTTATGGTTTGATTTTGTAGGTTTATGGGTTTGTATATTCAGGGCTAAGAACTATTCATTGTAAAGATATAAATGGAGAAGTTATTAGAAATCTTCCAGTGCAATAATAAATTAAATAAAGGACAGAAATAACAGCTTACCCTCATCATGTGTTCACTGATTTTTTGCAAAATTTCTATCATGGCTCATAAGCATTGTTACTAGTAGTCTACTTCAGACTAAGAATCAAGCATTTCTGGGTTCTGGGATGTTAAAATATTGCTACCAGTGAGACTAAGGCAAAGCTGGGGAACAGTTACTCTCAAAGCTATAAAAGGTTTTTGGATCATAACTGCTCTTTGTCCATGCTTCCAAATTTCAAATTTAGTTTAATTTTGATTATTCACTTCATACAATAACACATAAGCCATGAGAAATTGCCTAACTACTGTTTTTTTAATTGCCTCTGAAGTGCTTGCCTATCAGGTGAATTAATGGAAGGGATAGGTTAGTATTTTTTGACACTTTTTTGTATTAATTAGGGAATGAAAGACAAAATTTCATGTCTTGAGAAAGGGAAAGATGCTCGTTTATTTAATTTTCATGTGTTCAAAGAAATAAGGAATCTTCAGAAACTAGTCAGGACCCAAAGGTTTTTATATGTTTTTCTGGAAGTAAAATAACGAACTGACAATGAGGTGGATAAAAACCCCATTCACGGTTTCGGCTTTGGAGGGGTCTGTTTTATACAGGTTTTTTTCCCAAAGGTAGGGTCTTCTGTCCACTTTTGCTCAGTTTGCATATTCATGTAACTTCTTTCTTGCATTCAGTTTTTCAAAGCATCTTTCCAGGCAGGGATGAGGGCTTGATTCGATTTACAGGAATCCGGCACTGGGATGCACATCCTTGATGGCTTAGACTGTCTTATCAGAGATGCATGTCGGGTATCAATCACTCGGGTGTAGTCCGGCCCAACTCTGGTAAGGAGGCATCTCCAGCTGAGCCACTTCTTTTCAGTTGTAAATTTGAGTCTTCCTCGGTGCCTTGCCTCGGTGTTTTGCAATTGTAAATCAGTCTTCTGCTTAGGGTTTTTTTTACAGTATTGGGTTCTTTAATTTCCAAGCATGAATTAATATATATATCATATATCACAGTCCATCCCCTTTTATATGAACACATTAATTTGTGCTTTATCAATGACCTTTTGATTTTACTACCAACTTTACACATTCTTAATGAACTATTCTTAGTAGCTATTCTATTTTTCTAATTTTTTACTAAATTCTACCTTATACTATTAGTACCACTGTCACCTGTAAAAAAAATTCCTTAGTCATGTTCCCATCTATCGTAATCATCCCATTCTTCTTGTAATATTACACAGTATTTCTGATAATTAATGTTCTCTTCTTTAACTTTCTCCTCAAACTTAGCCAAAGCCTCAGCAGCCTTACTCCTTTCTTCTCTTTCCTCCAGTTTCATTATTTTGGACACTTTAGGAATTTGGCCATATTTTTCTATTGCAAGCTCTGGATCTGTGAGCAGGGATGCTACCTTTAGACTAATAAAACATGGTATTAAGCAAGGCAGAAATATAACCCCAGCTATGGAACATAATATGAAAAACACCACTTTTTCCACCAAGCTCCCTCCCCAAAAAACTGATCTCACTATGAAACCTGGAGGATAGAGTGCCATTTCTGTCCCAGAACATGTGCTACCTTCTTAATTTCAGCTGCAAGGCCCCTGATGGTTTCCCTGTAGTCATCAATTTCTATGCAACATTCAGACTCATTGAACTTTCCACCACCCCTTCCTTCCTCAGCTAACAGGTAGTTCAATGCAATGTAATTTTTATACAAAAAGACCCACATTTGGGAATGTTGTTTAGCCAATAATTCAAGAGCATCCGAGGTATGATTTGACACAATCTCTACCACAGCTTGGAGTCTTATCAACTTATTCAGCAGGTAAATTGGGGTCTTATACCCCCAACTTCTATTGTGGGCCCAAGTTGCAGGGCCATAGTAAGGTATTATCCTTTCAGCAGGCTATTCTGCCTTCCCCCATTTCTGACTCCCTCTGGCTATTGGAAGCTCTTTCTTTAATTCCCTTTTCTTTCTACTTATAGTTTCATACAGGGGGACTCCTAGCAAACTACTCTTGGATCTGGGTAGTGTGAAAAAGAGAGGTTTGATCATTCCCAGAGTGCAAGACCACTTCCACCTGCAGGGAAATTCACTGTAAGCCTTTTTACCACATATCCAGTATATTCCATCAGGTGCTTTCCACCTAATATTTACATTCTCTGTCTCCTTCCAATAATCTTTTAGATTCTCCAAGGATTGGTAAGGGTTAGCTCCAGAACTTTTACGCCAACATAATCCAATTGAGTTAATCCACTCACATCCTTTTCTCATCTGACTCCAATATCCTGCTGGAGGTTCAGGTTGTCAGATTCTGGTTTTATTGTTTGAGTTTACTGCTAGAGTGGATATACAAGGAGTGTTTCCCACTACTTCAGTGTATTCCTTTTCTTCTCTACTGATAGAAATCGTTTCAATTATTCTTTGATCTAAAATCCACCCCTCAGGTTTTTGCATTGTTTTTGAAATTTGAGCATTGTCCCATTTCAGAAGTTGTTCTGGAGATAAACTGTCACCTTTCCATGGCCATTTTTCAGCTGATTTCAGGCCTTCACAAATCCAACAATTATCTGATACCCCTCGGTCATTTATGATGTTGTTGTAATTTTATCTTTAAATCTCCTAGGGAAGAGGTCTCTTCCCACTCTGGTGTCGCTTTCCAATGTTCTATCTTAACTCTGCATGTGTGGGTCCAGCCTTTTTCAGCTGTTCAGATAGCTGTATCTGTGGTAAGGAGGACAAGAAAAGGACCTTCCCAGTGAGGTGTCAGCAGAATTTCTCTTGAGGTTTTGATTAATACTTGATTTCCAGGTTATATTTTGTGTATAGCAAACCCCAAGGGAGTGCTTTGTGTCACCAGTCCATGCTTCCACAGTTCCTATAGATTCTTATTTATGGCTATCAAATGGGGTTGAATTTGGCCATCCTCTAATCTGGGGTGCCCCACTGGCACCCCATGCTCATAGGGCATTCCAAATAGCATTTCAAAGGGTGACAGTCCAGTTTCAGAATGAGGCATAGTTCTGATATTCAGTAGGGCTAGAGGGAGGCACTTCACCCATGACATTTTTGTTTCTAACATTAATTTTGATAACTGTGCTTTTAATGTTTGATTCATTCTCTCTACTTGTCCTGAGCTCTGAGGATGCCATGGGGTATGATATCCTCACTGAATTCCTAGAGCATCTGCTAATTGTTTGATCTTTGAAGTAAAATGTGTTCCTTGATCTGAATCTATATAATCTATTATTCCATATCGGGGAATAATTTCCTTCAATAAAACCTTGGACACTGTCTGGGCTGTAGCCCTAGTGCTTGGAAAAGCTTCTACCCAATGGGTCAATTTATCCACTATTACTAACAGATACTTATACCTCCCTACCTTAGGTTATTCAGTAAAATCTATCTGAATCCTCTCAAACAGGCGATAGGCTAAAGGGTGCCCTCCCAATATTGTTTGCCTTGTTCTGGCCTGATTAATCCTCTGACATATCGTGCACTCTTGTAACTCTTGTTTAACCAATTCATAAATTCCCTTACAGCCAAAAAATTTAAAATTTTTCTGCTAGGACTTGTGTCCCCCAGTGAGTCTGTTGGTGGAGCCTTTTCAAGATTTTTCTAGTATAAGCTTTAGACGATAGCTCTTTCCCATCCGGTAGTCTCCACTTACCTTCTTCCAGTTTTCCACCTATTCTTTCATATCCTTCCATTTCTTTTTGGGAAGGGCATGGGGTGTATTCCTGAGTCTCATTTCCCTCAACTTCTGGTGTACTTATCATCAGTAGGGGTGCCTTTTTGGCTTTCCTGTCTGCCAAATTATTCCCTCAAGTCCTGAACTGCATTCCTATTTGGTGCTCTTTTACATGGATGATGGAAATTGCCTCAGGCCCTCTAATGGCCTCTAAGATTTGTCTTATTATTTCCCCATGAACCAACCCTCATTCGCAGGTGCTTATTAGATCCCTTTAGTCTCAATTCTTTCCAAAAGTATGTGCTACTCCGAATGCATATTTTGAATCAGTGAAAATTGTTCCTTTCTTACCTTTCAGTCTTTTAAGGGCTCGTAGTACTGCATATAGCTCACACACCTGCGCTGACCAACTAGCACTTAGAGGTCCTGACTCCACCACTTCTCCTGACTTACCATCCACTATTGCATATCCAGACCTTCTTTTTCCTTCTATGACTTTTGCTGACCCATCCACAAACCATTTGTCTCCTTCTTCTAATTCTTCCTCTTCCAAATTTGGCCTTATTTTAGTCTGCAGTTCTAATACCTCTGCACAATTATGAGTCAGCTCCTCTAATGCCTCACCAAACAGAAATTGAGCTGGATTTTGAGCCGCAGTTGTCCGCAATTCCAAGTTTTGTGAATAGACTAATATAGCTTCATATTTTAGGAGCCTGGCATCTGTGAGCCATTTGTCTGCTTTGTATTGTAAGATACTCCTTACATTATGGGGAGTATATACTACCAGTGGAGCTCCGAAAGTGACTTCTTATCTTCCTCTACCAATAATGCAACTGCTACAATGGATTGCAAACAAGTAGGCCACCCTCTACTCACCAGATCCAGGAGTTTTGATACACATCCTACAGGTTTCCTTGCCCCTGCCCAATCCTGGGTTAGTACCCCATGTGCAGTATGATTACTGACATCCACAAACAACTGAAACTGTCTCTTCATATTGGGAAGGCTTAATATTGAAACTGCTACAAGCATCTCTTTTAGTTCTTTGAATCCCTTTTCATCCTGCTCTGTCCATTTTAATCTATCAGTGGTCAGTTTCTCATACAGGAATTTCACTTTCTCACTATACCACTCAATCCACTGCCTGCAATATCCCAAAAGCCCCAACAGCTTCCTGATTTCCCTTTTTGTCCATGGGCAAGGTAATGCAATAATCCCTGATATTCTCTCTGGATCCAATTTCTTTTTTCCCTTAGTGATCCAATGTCCTAAACACTTTACCTCAGGTTCTGTAAACTGTAATTTGGATTTAGAGACTTTTAATCGTTTATCTCCTAAGAAGTTTAATAGTGCTATGGTACTTGCTGTCATGTCTTCCTCCTTTGGACCTACCACTAACAAATCATCAACATATTGTAATAATTTAGTTCCCTCTATGGGCACAAACTGGCTTAATAATTGCTCAAGTGCTTGTCCAAATAAATTTGGTGAATCAACAAAACCTTGCGGTAAAGATGTCCACCTGAATTGTTGTTTTCTGTTAGTCTCTAAATCCTCCCACTAAAAAGCAAAATAATCTTGACTTTCCTCAGCTAGGGGACAGGTTCAAAAGGCATCTTTCAAGTCGATCACATTGTACCAAATATCTTCAGGAGACACTCGGTTTAACAGAGTATATGGATTTGCTACTACTGGAAACCTGGTTTTGGTCCTCTCATTTACAGCCTGTAGATCTTGGACCAACCTGTAACTCCCATCCGTTTTCCTTGCTGCTAAGATAGGTGTGTTGTGCCTTGACATACAAGGTTCCAAGGTTCCCTTTTTCACCAGTTTGTCTATTACAGGTTTTAATTCCCTCCTCCCCTCCTTGGAGATGGGGTATTGTTTAATTCTAATTGGATCCTCTGGTCTATCTATTTCAATACAAATGGGCTCTATTTCTAATCTTTCTACCTCTCCTTGAATATGCTAAACCTTAGAATTTATTCTATTTTTGTCTTCCATGGTCAATTTGTATAAATTTCCATTAGCTGCAATTCTCTTATGATTAAATTTATGCCAAGGGCTATCATCATATCCTTTCCCAATAGATTATAATCTGCTTCCTTTTAGGTTTTTATCAGGAATAACCCCATTCTTGATCCCTCCCATATTCTTGCGTATTCTTTTCCTTCCTGATCTTGTGGCCTTTTACTATCCACATAGTTGTTTAAAGCTCGACATGTCCATTTCTCAAAAGTACCAAACATAGGCCAGATTAAATGACTCCTAATTTCCTTACCCACCCATACTTCCACACAGTAATGAATCATCCTCTCCTTAGACTTTCTCCTTCTTCCAGGACAATCTTCCCAATTTTCTAACATCCATCCTAGCGGGCTTTCTTGTGGGATTTTGAGGTCTCCGCTTTCTTTTCCCAACATGGGTTTTTCATTGGTCTTTTTCTGAATCTTGCTATTTCTCTGCCCCATTTTTCTAGGGAGATTTCAGTGTTTTACTTACTAGTGTCTTTCTCTTGCACTCCTGTGCTAGGTCTTCTTGAATGATCTATATACCCAACTTTAAATTTCCAATCTGTACTGTACTGTGCCTAATCTTTAACCTGCATTGCTAGACTATTAACCCAGCAGCAAACTGATTTGCAGGTTTTCGGCTTGCAATGAGCTCTTTATTATTTTCTTCTCCTTTCGCCGACTTACCAAGTCCTAAACAAAAACGTTTACCAGTTCCTGAATTCCAAAGAACATACCTTCCCTTTTTGCCTTTCCGTGATCGAACCCCTAAACTCCCCAAGTTTAGGGGTTTACATGTAAATGGAGTTTACCAGTTATGTTCGCTTCCCCCTTGACTGACCGTTTCCCTCGCGGGAGAATGGAACTGTGACCGCAGGGTCGACACTTGCCCGTGATAAAATCACGTCTCACTCACTCACTCACTCAATCACCCCCTCAACCACCTGATACTTACAGTTCCTTTTCTCGTGTGGGCTCTTCGTGCATGGAGAATTTTATGAATGAAAAACTGCCACGGCTTCTGAAGACCCCTTTTCTGGGTCTTTCCCAAGCTCTCCGAGAGCTCCAGGCCCATTTCCCTTTAATTTCATTGTTGCAAATCGGTCTTCTGCTAAGGGTTTTTTTTTACAGTATTGGGTTCTTTAATTTCCAAGCATGAATTAATATATATGTATCATATATCACATATGGTAATATATTTTTAAGCATTTGGTTTGACATACCACTTTAGCATTCATTGTATAGAATTTTTCAAAGTTTTGAAAACCTACAAATCACTGCTTTTGGAACAAAGCCCTGAAACAAATCTGATATATTTACACTACAAAAAACTGTGTGTGAAGGTGTTGCTGGAGCATTGTTTGTTTGTTTAATCTGAGGGCACTAAATATGGAAACCATAACTACTCAAGTTCATTCTTGTTAGCATGGTTCATGCAGAATGATTTCCTGGGTGATTGTGACCACCAGAACACATTTTCTGATGCTATTATCAGCTATCAGTCATTATCAGCTTTCAAGCCATTGTGTACAGTTAAATAGAGACATAGCCCATCATCTAAATCTACAGTCCAGAGAAGTTTGGAAATTGCATTTTTTACCAATCATTGTAACAAATAAGTATATCACCCTTTCAGTGTAGTCCATTAAAATCCCTCTTAATACTTGTTAAAAAGGTGCTGACCAGATGAGACAAACACAGGTGGCAGGAGAAAAAAAGCACATTCATTTTCTTGTTCAAACCTAGAGGGTTCATCTGTCACCTTACTCTTCTCTCTACTTACCTGTATAAAAGAAGGTTTTAGACATAAACCCATATATGCAATGTAAAAAGCTCAGACTCTGAACCTTATAGTTTATTTAGATATGCAGATTGTCAATGATTTTATATGCAATACATACCTGCATTTTTTACTCATTCTTCAAGTGATAACAGCATTCAAATATTTATGATCTCATTTTATTGGATACAGAATCCTCCAGTCCAGTCTTCAAGGTGTCATAGGACATATACTCATTCTTCTGACCTCTAAATTGGTTTTTCTAAGTTCAAAACAGACAGGGAGGTTCACCACCTCTTTAAATGTCTGTAACTATTGTTTTATAAGTCAAAGTGGTTTTGCTTGGTTTTAGTATATGACTTAATCGACAGAGGTCACCAAGGAATCCAATACTTGTCATTAGCCACTTTCACATGAAGCTGTACAGCCACGGGATATAACATCCAGCGACTGTCAGAAATGAATCACAGACTTCTCTCTCCTTCCGTCTTTTAAACTTTAAAATTTCAGAAAATCACCACTGGAACCTCTTCCTTCATGGTTTCCTACCTGTCATATTCCATCAAAGTCACTTTCAAAGGCAGCTGTGCACTACTCAAAATCAAAGTAGTATCCAGACTGGTGATGAGGACTGCCAGTTTCTTAGAAAAGCCAGACTATGTCTCTGCATGAAAAAGATAGTAAGTCCATCTAGTTATTTTATTATTTCATAGCTAAAGCTATGTGTATCTGAAAATAAACAGACACATGCTTTGGCAAATATATTTATATTTAGACCATAGAAAAAAAGAATATTCTGTGAACAAACACAAATGTTTAGCAAAACTGAAATCTCTTAAAAGATCATGAACATCACCTTTTACTATGGTTTATTGTTTGCAAAATGTGCTGAATGTATGAACATCTTGGATAGCCAGTTCAGGTCTTAACTATTATGAGATTTTTTTTTTGAAGCAATTAATAATATAAAGCTGCTACAGGTCTTCAGGTATGACACAACTGAAATACAGGGAAAGAGTGTTTATATTAAATTTAGTCATCTAAGCAATTATGAAAATTTATTTCACAAAATAACACTGGAAAAAGAAACATCTAACATTGACTTTTTTGTCTCTAATGGTCCATCCTGTGTGGTTTTCTGTCTTTTGAGTGAAATGGTGCTTCAGTTCAGATGGATGTAAGTTATATTTAAAAGTTAAGCATTGGATTTTATTAGAAATTCACCCGAGTCCAACTACTGTCTTCTCTATGAAGTTGTGACATTTTACAGTTTTACAATTAGCCTTTTCCCAAGGGCATTCTCTCATATGGTGATGTTGAAACATTCCTATTTCTGGAAACAAAATAATGCTAGTCTAATAACAACAAGAAAAAATGGTGTTTCTAGAAATACTCCATATTTTGGTTTACTTATCTGTAGAATTTCACCTTGATATTTGACCCTGTTTTCTTGCGTCATTTTTAGTGAAATAACACACTATTCCGTCATTTCTTTTCCACGTATGTAAGCAATTGTTCAGTGTAATTAGAAATTATGCTTCAGCTGAATAAAAAAATTTTGGCTCATACCTACTATCACAGCAAACAGGGATAATTGCTCCTTTTTCATTCTCTGGCTGTCAGCTGAGCTTGCCTCTCAGTTTCTGTTTTTTTCAGCATTCTGTCATTATGAGTCTCTCTTTAATCATCTCTGAGGTAGATTGGACCTTTTTTCCTCAAAGGAGGAGTCAGAAACAGAAAAAAATCTCTGAGTTCATTTTAGCAGGAGTTTTTACTCATTTTGCAAGTGACGTACCATTCTTCTTTTAATTTTCTTACTTTTTATCTCCTCTTTTTCAGTGGAAGTGTGGCCTTTTTTTACCTTCATCAACCAGTTGCAAGGGAGCAGCCTTGTTAAAAAGGAGACTCCTGTAATAGTTCTCAGAGTATATCACTGAGTGAAAATTATCAGCCTCTGACATACTGGAGGTCAGTCCAAATGATGTAGTAGTTCCCTTGGACTTCAGCTTTATAGAACAATTATTTTAACACAAATTATGAATAAAACTCTATCTTTCATACTTTTCATCGTGAGTGATGGTAAGGTGAGATGTGTTATTTAGTTAATTCATTTAGAGAAGGCCTTATAGAATGGATTCAAGAAAAATTTGCGAGTTATTTGGATTCCTATTCACAGCTACAGTATTACAAGAAGGACTTGCATGTTAATCTATGCAAATTGCATAGATAAATAAAACTGGACATTGGACTTTATTAGTAGTGTAGCTAGCAGAATGAAGGCAGGTGTTGGTCTGTGCTCACCATCAGTGAGGCCACTCCTGGAATAATGAGTCCACTTTTGGGACTACTGGCTCAAGAAGTGTTTTGAAAAAGGGAAAAAATCCAGCAGAGAGCAGCAGGTGTAGCAAAAGGCCTGTAGAGGAAGGGATTTAGGCCACTGGACTTGCTAGTCTGGTGGAGAGAACACTGAGGAGACAGCTAATAGCATTTTATTGGGAACTCAAAAGGTTCCCAGTGTCAGAACCAAGCTCTTCTTCAAGAGGAAAACAGTAAGAAGAATGGGCAATGGTGGATTTTTCACTAAGAAATCTACCTAGGAAAATAATGAAGTCTCTTTAGAATAATGAAGTCTCTTAAGAATAATAAAGATAATATTTCGGAAAATAATGAAAAATCTGAAGTTTTTTTGAGATTCATATGGAGAAAATTATCGCAGTCCTGCTCCACAGAGGAGTCTGGACCTCCAGAGGTTCTTTTGAAGTAAAGTTTGTGTGTCTCCATGGCAATTGCTTTGCTAATATTTGGAAATCCATTAAGCTACATAAACCACTGTACGCCACCATAAACAGTGAAGTATCACGCAGTAATATAATACTGCTCTAAACAGGGGATGTGCACCCATGAAAGTATCAGTTTTTGTAGGAAAACAAATGTGCATGTAACAGTCCACTTAACTCCCTGGTAAATCTGCCTCCAATGTTTTAATATTTCAAGGAAAATTAATACCATGACTTTGACAAATTATCATTGCTTCTTTAGCAATTCAAAAGAATGGTGTTGCATACAACATGTATGTAAGAAAATTAATTCCTCATGTACAAATGTTTTCAGATTAAAAGCTAATTTACACCACAAATGAGCTATAATTTTCTTAGATCATTTAGATGATTTAAAAAATTGAAACATTTTTTCTTTTTTTGCTAATATAAGCTCAGCTTTCAGTCCTCAGTCACATCAATTTATTATGCGAAAAATTCTCAAAGAATAAGACAGAGTCATTCATATTGGTAAGCATGTGTATGGTCAGGTCCTAATGGATATGGACATGTAGGCACAAGAGATGATATAAAATTTTAGCTTTTATTATGTCAGCCAACCTTTTACCATGATTTGGCACACAAAGAATACTATGCCAAACTACTACAAATACAAAAATGTGACAATGCGTAGTAAGATTTCTATGTCAAAACAACATCAAAACATTTAGAGGACCCATTTATGATGTCAATGAAAGAACTACAGTACTACTAATTCACACTACTTCTCTTTTCCTTACTTAATTGTTCTTGCTTTCTCAAAAGACGGCACTGCCCTGAAACAATTTCTACTACTGTTCCCTTATAGGTCAAGCATGCATAAGACACATCTGCATTTTAAAGTGCAGTTTAAATCTGTGAAATACTAGCTGTGACAACTCGTGATATCTTCTGAAAACCATAGCTTTTTGAAATATATGCTGCATAAGAAACTTGATTTTATTTTGAACCACAAATCAAAGCCTCCAGGAAGAACCTCAAAAAACAACCACAGTCAAACGACAGATGTGAAAATGCTGTTGTAATTTAAGAGAATAAAATATTTCTCAGTCAGTCTTCATATCTGATTGATTATTCTGATACATAATATTCCATTTTAAATTCTATTTTCATAGATACAAAAGCAATTTAAAATCTTTTTTAACTACTACTTGGCATAGTTAAACACAATATAGAAATCTGTGATGCTTTCAAGCAGTAGCCACAGACATCAAAAACCTGTCAGAAAATTGTCCTTGGTTTTACATATGACTCCAATATTCTTGAAGTAATATTGTGGTATTAATTTCTCAGTTTAAAGATAATTAAAATTCAGGACCATTATTATGATGTAGCCCTACAATATTAGGTAAAGGATACTCTCTTGAGGTTTTGCAGGAGTTGGCTTAAGCAAGGAAATCCTAATTGATACTTTTACTGAATGCTTCAGTCATGGTGTTTTGCCTGTATTATCAAGATACTGGGTCAATCAATTTGTAATGGTTAATGTTTTACCAAATGTATTACAATTATTTCACTTCATGAGCAGCAATTCAAATCAGTTACAGAAGCTGAAGACTGTAAATGCCAATTGCATCAGAAATGGAAATTTCTTTCTTTTAAATAAAGATATTATCGGTTTTTTGTGCTTGTTACATGCTGGTGAGAAGCAGTAAAAAACTGTAGTCTTGCTAATAGATTTGACTAACTGCATTCTGTTTATCTGTCTTTCTCCAGCCATTTCAGATGAATTTTCTTGTCCATATCGTCTGGCTTAAATTCCAGTGACTTCCCCAGACGATTCTTCTTTCTTCTTACCTCACCTCGTTCAGACATTCACAAAGGCAAAAAGCTGAGAGTATAAATGGTCTTGTACCCTGTTCTGAAGGTCAACAGATACAGGATTTGTAAGCCCAGTTGAGAAAAAATTCTGAAGTCAAGAGCTTTGGTAAAGTGTGCAACAGCACTTTAAATTGAACTTTGGCTCTATTTTAACGTATATAGAATGGATTCTGTTTAACTACAGTTTTCTGGAAGAGAATGGGATTTTTTCTCATAAGCAGCAGTATTAGGAACCGCTATCTTGCATCCTTTTTTTTTTTTTTTTTTAAGAACTGCTGTCAGAACCTCTTCAAACTGAAACCCAAATGTTTTTAAAAGGCTGTGGCTTGCAGGGGTTACCATTTGGACATTTTAAGAAGCAGTTCAGAAACCTATGGATATTTAAAATATGTTCAATTCAGCTACAACTCTGATTTTTTTTTCCTTTCCATCTTCAGCTCTTTGTGCTTTTTTTCTTTGTGTCAATAAAAGTATATGTTTTGTGTGATTATATTTTGGAGCTGGGGAGCTAGAATGTAACTATGATATGTAAGAGCAGTTCCTTCACTGCAACAAAAGCAACTCTTCACTGACTGACTTAGAGGAAGTTTCTAGACTGCTTGGATTTCTAATATTGCAGATAATTAAACATTTGTAAGTGATAATATCAGAAAGGATGCAAAGAAGACCACATACTTATCCCATGAATAAATTTACTAAATGAAAATAAATTTTAGTTTATGTGAGGAAAATTTAAAATTATTTCCATTTTTATCTTAAAAATAGATTTTTATTTTCAGGCACTGAATTTTGACCAAAAAAAGCATTGGTTTGCCTTTTTAATTATTCATTGAAATGCTATTAAGAGAATGGAAATAATTCTGCTGATATATATGTACTGATAGATATATTTACTGATATAATATGTTTCTAAAAGTATATTTTGTTACTGTAAAAAATACAAGCTTAAGAAATATTATAAAAATAGTCCAAGGACAAGAAGTTAACACTTATAGCTAGGAAATAGGAGCAGTCAACAGAGATTTTAGCAATATTCTGTTTGAATATCCTTGGCATGTGTTGTTTCATTTGACTGAGTTATTTAAACTCAATCATCACCTCCCTACATATATAATATAGCCCACATATATAATATATATAATATAAGTTAAAACCAGAAGTTCTCCCTGGAAATATTACCTATATATTATTTTAATCACTGAAATATATTGTATATTTTTTCAAATGGTTTTCCTGAGCACTTGGTTTATCCCAGTGATTTAAGTTTTGCACATGTGCATAGGAAGAGAAATTAAAGAATTTAAGTGCTTTTCCACATTAAAAGCATTAGAAATATCAAATAGTGATGCTTATGTGAATCTCACTCTCCTTTATCTGAGGAGTTCCACTACAGAGATTTGTATCTTTCGTACCTTTTTCTTCCTTCCCTCTTCTTTCCTGTCTTCTCTGTGCCAGGTCTATCTCCGGTACTTAAGGTTTTGCCTTGCTTTTACTTCTTTATTTCTCAATAGGTTCCTCTCTTTGAATATCCTTCTCGCTTTACACAGTCATCTTTTTCTTTAAATAGCTCACTGAACTGTAACTGTGTAGGAATTGATTGGGAGTACATCAGTGGTTCAGTGCTCCACAGGGAACTACCGAGGGCCAAGTTTATCACTATGCTCCAGCACAGCTGGTTCCTGTTCAGTTGAGTCTGAGATACTGTATAGGTAACATTAAAGTAAGTAAGCAATAAGCAGTGCTATGAGACCTTTGCATCATATGGCTTTTCCCCAAAAAAGAACTACTATGACTTGTATAACTGTAAGGACTGGGTGAATCACTATATACTGAGCATGCTACTTTGCATCTGGAGGCAGTAAGGCTATCAGCCAGTCCACACGGTGTGCTGCAGCTTGGCTGTGACCTGTTTGACTCTGCCTGCGCTGAGGTACAGCTATGGTTGGATAATCAGTGCATGATGGAAGTACTCCATGTGCCAAGCTGTAGTGGTTTGAAAACAAACCAAGTGAGAGGCTCAAAGTCAGAAAATATAATTAATAAGAAGAAAGAAAAAAAAGGTAGAATAAAAATAAATCAAATAATACAAAAGACCACTGACAGAGTCAGAATACAACCTGATCCGGGTGATGGAAGCAGTCCAGATGAGGTGGTCTCCCTGAAGCAGTGATCCCGTAGACAGGTCTGGTAGCTCCAGTCTTCTGGGAAATCCAGTCGGTAAGGGCTGTCCAAATCCCAGATTATATCCAGGTGAGAATGCCTGGCTCCTCCCCCCTGGGTGGAGCATCTCACAATGGGATGGTGAGTCATGCAGAAGAGTCTTTGATGGCCCATTAGCGAGAGATTGTTCCTGGACGCAGTTATCTATGAGTCATACAGCAAGGCATCTGATGGGCCATTAACAGAAGATAGTCCAGGGGGAGGGGGTCTGGGAAACACTGCTCCAACAATTGGATTCAACAGTTCATGAAGATGGTGATAGAACACTTTTGCATATTCTATACTGCAACCCGGGACACATGCAAATGCAGATATTGCTACCACTGCCTTGTGCAGCCACTGGACCACAGAGTTTTGGCAAAACAAGTTAGTGAGGGAAAGTGAAGGCCTTTGTAGCATAGTCTAGTGTGGTGTAGTGCAGTATGGTGTAGCATAGTATGGTCTCGTGTAGCACAGGGTGGTGCTAGTGAAGCAAAGTGAGGTATTGTGCCATGTAATGTGTTATAGTGTGGTCTGATGGAGTATGGTGTAGTGCAGAATACTGTGGCGTGATGTCGTCTGGTTTGGTACAGTGTCAAATCACAATTTGTGGAATGAAATGGAGAAATATAGCTCTAAACATGTTCCTCTGTGGTTTCTGTTATCTAATCAGAAACTGGGCTGCAGGTGGTAAATCCAGATTTCAATCCATAGATCATGTCTGCTTTATCAGATGTGCCATTTCAGTTCAAGAGACAAAATTACACAAAACTCAGATCCAGACACCTCTACAAATATCAGCACATATCACATACAGAAATGATCTTAATTGAGTAGAAAAAAACATTGGATAATTTTAGGTGAGCAGGACAGGTTCTTTTTTATAGGCATTATTACAGTAGAGTAATCTAGGGAAGTGGCAAGAATCACAGAACCAGAGGATCACAGAATCATTTAGTTTGGAAAAGATCTCTGAGATTATTGACTCCAACCTTTGGCCAGTCACCACCTTGTCAACCAGATCATGGTACTAAGTCCATCTAAGTCCACAAGTTTCTTAAACGTCTCCAGGGATGGTGATTCCATCACCTCCTGAGCAGCCTTTTCTAATGGCTGACAACCCTTTCTGTGAAGAAATTCTTCCTGATGTCAACCTGAATTTCTTCTGGCACAGCTTGAGGCCAATTCTCTTTGTCCAATCTCTGGTTGCCTGAGAGATGAGACCAACCCCCACATGTCCCCAACATATTGTTCAGGCAGTTGTAGACAGTGATAAGGTTTTCCTCTGAGCCTCCTTTTCTTCAGCCTAAACACCCCCAGCTGCTTCAGCTGCTGTTCACAGAACTTGCCCTCTAGATCCTTCGCTAGCTCCCTTGTCCTTCTCTGGGCTTGTTCCAGCACCTCAGTATCTTTCTTCAAGCGAAGAGCCTGAAACTGGATGCAGGATTTGACATGTGGCCTCACCAGTGCCCAGCAGAGGGGGAGGATGACCACTTTGATTCTGTTGGCCACACCATTGCTGATCCAGGCCAGGATGCCATTGGCCTTCTTGGCCCCCTGGGCACACCCTGGCTCATGTTCAGCTGCTGTCACCAGCACCCCCAGGTCCTTTCCAACCACTCTGTCCCAGCCTGTGGCCCTGCCTGGGGCTGTTGTGACCCAAGGGCTGGACCTGGCACTGGGCCTTGTTGAACTTCACACCATTGGCCTCAGCCCATGATCCAGCCTGTCCAGATCCCTCTGCAGAGCCTTCCTGCCCTCCAGCAGATCAACACTCCCACCCAATTCAGTGTCATCTGTGAACTGACCAAGGGTGCCCTTGATCCCCTCATCCAGATTATCAACAAAGATATTAAACATGACTGTCTCCAACACTGAGTCCTGGAGAACCCCACCAGTGACTGGCCCCAGCTAGATGTGACACTGTTCATCATCACTCTCTGGGCACTGCCATACAGGCAGTTTTTTTTCCCAGAAAAAGTGCATCTGTATCATTACAATTCAGGATGGCTCAAATAGCGATACGTAGAACTCCAGCTCTTCAGAGGTCATTATAGCAAAAGTTTATTGAAAGACAGACTCTTTTATACCATGTTTTGGTACAATCAATATGATTGGTCATTTAGAGCAACACCTCTCAACCGTTTCTTATAAGTAAACAACAAGTTGGAAAAACACCAGGTGTCAGGAAGAGGATATCTACAAAGATTATTTTGGGTTTCTCCTTATGATTTCCCAGGCCAGAGTGACAGAGTTCTGTGCTTGGCTTTCCCACAGGCCCAACCTAGTGCCCGAAGCCTAAAAATCTATGTTCTGACCACTGTCAGTAACCACACTTCTGTCCAAGCCATGGGCTGCCAGCTTTTCCAGGAGAATTATATGGAAAACAGCGTCAAAGGCTTTATTGAAGTCCAGGTAGACAACATCCAGAGTCCTCCTCTCATCCACCAGATGGCTCATCTGGTCATAAAAGAAGATCAGGTTGGTCAGACAGAACCTGCCTTTCCTCAGCCTGTGGTGGCTTGGCCTGATCACTTGGTTGTCCTGTGTGTGCTCTGCAGTCATGCTAAAAATGATCTGCTCCATAATCTTCTTGGGCACTGAGGTCAGGCTGACAGACCTGTAGTTCCCCAGATCCTCCTTCAGTCCCTTCTGCTGGGCTGGTACCACATTTGCCAACCTCCCTAGTTAGACTGGACTGATGATGAATGATGAAGAGTGCCTTGAGAAACTCTTCTGCCAGTTTCCTTTATGCCTTGGGTAAATCCCATTGGGTCCCATAGACTTGTGGGTGTCTGAATGGCACAGCAGGTCACTGACTGCTTCCTCCTGGATTGCAATGGTCTGTTCTGCTCCCCATTCCTGTCAAAGAGTTTAGGGGGCTGGTTGATAATCACCAATTGTTAAAGAATGAGGCAAAGAAGGAATCAAGTACCTCAGCCTGTTCCTCATCCTTGATGAGCAAGCTCCCCACCACATCCACTAAAGGATGCAGATTTTCCTTGAGCCTAATTTGATTGTTGGTGTATTTATAAAAACCTTTTTCATTATCTTTCACAGCAGTGTCAAGATTGAGAGAATCATGACTAGAGGATAACGTCCAGAGATTTCAAATAATTTCTGGTGGGCAGCAAAGACATATCTTCTGTTTCAAAAAAAGAAGAAATAATATTATAATATGGTAAATACTATTTTCAAGAATATTACTCCTGTGATGGACTGTTTAGATAAAATGCTGAACTAAATGCAAGAATGAATGAAAGAGGAGTACTTGGCAGAAACACACCTAAGGGTAATGGAGCTTTATGATCACTTGCAAATTGTGTGGAAGACGAACACTCTTCATTAGAATAAGTAAGTGTACAAGGTTGCTCTATAGCTACGGGGAACATGCTGCTTATTTGGCTAGTTCTGGATAATTTTGATGTCTTTTTCTAAGACGGTTTGTAATTTCATGCAATTTTTTATCTATTCCTGCTGAGGGTGCAGGCATGTGTGCATGTAGAGCTGGCTCAGCAGGCACATCTTTCCTTTATCCTCCAGCTTCCTGATGCTGCTTGGGGTGAGTCAGCAAGAGGGCAAAGAAGGGAACTGTAGTTCAGACAGACACCAAATGATCTGTTACACATGAAACTTGGGCTCTCTTGCACATGTTTTTAAATGATGTAGAGATTGAACCAGGCTAATTTTATTTACAGAACTAACTCTTGATAGTCAAGACTAGTAAGTTGCAAATACCACATCTTTGCATTTGTCTGTTATCTATGCTTATACTTATCTTGGTCCCAGTCATTCAGTCTGCACTGTAACTGTCTTTCATTAATAGCTGTGCCCAGTATGCAGCCTTGAGTTTTGCAAAACACAGCAAACTGTATTTCCTGCAATTCATGTCAGAGAAAACATATGAGGAGAGAGACATTTCTCTTATTCTGACATTTGCATTTTTCTCTTAATGAGAATTATCTGTGTGTATAGAGATTAGCAGAAATTTAATCTTAAAAAAAATTATAGAATCTGACATTATAATGACAAATCAAAGTTAGAAAGTATATGAAGAATAATTTCTGAATTTTTAATTCACACGAACAAGCAAAAAGTAGGCATTGAAAGAAGGAGAAATTTCAGGATATTGAGGTAATTATCTGCTTTAGAACTGTTCTTGCACATTCTTGCTTTGTAAGATGCAATTGACCATGTAAAACAATTTGTTATGGACATATGGCAGTGGAAGAACAGAAAACCCATGAGAAAAATTCTCTATGACACGAAGGGGATTGTTTGAAATTACGTAATGCTTAACACCTAAGAAGCCCAGAAGTAAAGAATTCTGACAAAACTGAAAAATACATCATACTACCTATGCAGAATCATTAACTGTAGTTGCTAACTTGCCAAATATGTTTCTATGCGTCAGGTAAGGTAAAAAACTTTGATTATCTGGGGCTGAGAGAAGAATATCTAACATAATCAACTCAGAAGGCTTTAAGCTGAACTCAACTGATAACTCCCTACATGTACTTTCTTACTCATCCAAGAAGTGAAATGAAATTTGTTACCTTATAATTCAGATATGGGAAGGACTCAACAAGAAAATCACTTAATAAAACAAAATGCGTTGACAGTTTTCAGGTGCTTCTTAGTTTAACTAACTATTTTGACTGTCAGGCCCAGCCTGGTAGACATTGCACTAAAGTGCTCAGGTTCCATTTTGGCAGCTCTGGTGTGGAGTAATTCCTGGAGGGCACATGGCAAATAAGCTGGAGGAAGTGGCATCCTAAACTGCAAGAGCTGTTTGGTATGTGTTTAATGTCAAAGTCCTAACATCTTTACTAGGATCCTTACGTCAACAATACCACAGCAGCTTAGCTGATTTGTGTGACTCATATTTAATTTGGATTTGGTCACTCACCAATATACTTATACATACAGAGATCTGCTTCAGGGGTAATCATTATTACCAAGGATAATAATTATTAATAAAGATAATAAGGCACAGACATATTTGACAAGCAACATTTTTGTTATACTTGTTATACTTCCAGATAACTTTTTAATTTATGGAGATAACTTCCAGATAACTTTTTAATTTATGGAGATAACTACCCTGATTTACCACACATTTTAAAGAAATTAATTTAATTGCATTCAGTAATTCTCATATATGTTAGCACTATTCATACGATACGTGGGATACTGGTAGAATTTGAACAAGCTCTCTTTTCATTAAATTCAATAAGAAATGGAGCTACTGACCACCTTTGAAAAGGAGAGTAGCAACTCAGTCACTAAGGATCTTGTCTATAGGAACTTATAAAAAGAAATCTCATTATTGTATTACTTGAATCCTTCTTTTGCTAGTGATCACTTAGGCCAATGAAGCAATGCCATTCTTTTAACTCAGTGCTGTTGTGTTCACACAACAGAATTTCACTGCAATTTGAACTCCAGTATTATAGAACAAAAGGGAAACATGACTTGAAGAAACATTAAGGATGACCTAGGACTTGTTGACAGAAGCAGAGGGAGCTCCTAGTTCCTGGAACTGTGGTGAACACTTACTGTGTTCTTGGAAAGAACAAGAGATCATGGTCCTGGTGCCTGAACAAGAGTGAACCCACACCTTATATCCTGTTTCTGTTCAAAATACAATACAAAATGTAACTCAAGTGATATACTAAGAGTATATTGCAACTGACAGATTAAAAAACACAGGTTTTAGAATGGCTAAAAACCTCTTTCTGGTTTACATCTTTCTGGTTTTGTAAGTTGCACTGATAAGTTGATCTTATCTAACCGGCAGTAGCTGGGAAAGCTGACTTCAAACACTATCAAACAAGGATTATAACATGAAAATCCATTTAAAAAAAAGTTGACTTTACCCTTTTATACTTTTATAAATACTGCTAATAATCTGACTAGAGACTTTATAGATACCCAACTAGCATTTTTAATTATTTCTCAGCTATTTTTTTTTCTATTGAGTCAAATGTTGAAGTTCCAGTGAACTTATGGAGACAACTATTCTGTGTATTCCCTTATAGCTGCATACAGCATACTGCAGTTTCCTACCATAATGCCATCCATAGTACGAATTTTCTCTGAAAAGAAAAGCGTTTGTCTCTAGGGATTACAGTTCTTTTAACTGTCAAGAAGTTTAAAATGTTTCCTGGATGAAAGCAGATGTTCACTTACAATTGAGGATGGTTGAATTTTGATGGATTAAAATGTGTATTTTTACTATTTTCTGAAAAGAAAAAACCAACCCCAGACTGTGGGTATATATGATTTTGTGTGTGCATGTGTACCTTTGACTACTGTGCTCTCATTGACAAATAATAGCCTAGAAATCGCAAAGCACATCAGTGGCTTGGTTTTTAAAAAAGCTTTAGACTATTTGAACAAAAAACGTCGAGAATTGAGGCATTGTGGTTTTTTTGTTTTTTATAAAATATCCACAACATAGAATGATGAACTGGATTACTAGCTTATTTTTTATAATGTGAAAAAATAGAAACATGTGATTCCTTCAATTTACTGCTACTTCAGTGGAAGAAGCAGTCACAGAAATCACCGTGTTCCTTATAGAAAAGGATGATTTGCCTTTTATATTCTCTTTCAAAACCTTGGTTTCTTTCCTTTGCTAATTTCCATGCTCTTTTTTGTTTTAAAAAGGCTTATTTCTTACAATTCATGATAGTTAATGCTTAGATTTTTATTTTTTACTGGACCAGTTCCTGTACTTAATAGCAAAACTTGTATGGTTCCATGAACTTGAACATAGTGCACAAACTTGAACTATCTCAGTTTGTACTAGCAGATCTTTGTTAAACTACTTGGGATATATTTGTGCCAGGATATTCCAATGTAAATTTCATAAAATATCAAGCTACTGCCAAATTTACTGGAGTGTAGTTTTTCTCTCTCTAAAAGGCTCGCTATCAAGGGGCACATTGTTCACTGTATTTCTTGATGCTACAGCTTTGCCAATGTACAAAAGTTCTCTTGTTCTTTGTTTTCCTATACATACAATTTTTTAAAGATTTTTTTTAAGGAGATGTGGAAAAAGTAGTGTTCACCTTTTATTATGTGCAACTGTTTTTGCATGCATGGTTATATTTTTGTATCCAGCAAATATCACCCCTTTCATTCATGCATGTTTTGTTGCCTAGCTTACACAAACTTCTCTTGACAGAAATTTTTGAAATTCAGTAAACATTTTTAAACTGAAAAATCTGAGAACTTAAATCTTAAAATGGTACAAAATTTCTGCTTGCTTAATTATGATCCCAAAATTCATGTTATGTATGATTCAGATATTGTGAGGTGAAGAGTGCACACACACACAAAATAATAATATATAAGACTGTTTAGTCCTGAGTTTAAAACCACAGTGTCAGCATCCTGCCTTCCCAAAATTGCTAGGTTTTTTGGAAATTTTTCTCATTTTCTAATATTTTTAAAGAATTTAAAAAAACTCTATAATTTTTCTTACTTTTCTCTACATGTTATCATAAAACTGTTGACAAATCCAACTGTTATATTACCAAGACATATTCAAAAAATGTAACTACTTGTGACAAAATCTTGAACTAATTTGTTTTGAAATTTCAGACAAAATCAATAATAAAAATAGGCCATAATTTTTTAATGGAGTGTAATCTAAACATTTTTCACTAGAAAAAAAATCTGTTTCTGGAGATTAATACCTGTTTCTGTCTTGGATTCATATTTATTTCCTTCCATACAGTGTAGCATTTGTTTGGTTGTTAGCCAAATTGTCCTAGGAGAAAGAGAAAATGAGAGCTTGTCTGCCTAGTAAAGACTAAATTTGGTCTCGTAAATGAAGACTGTCTTAAGAGATGTCTTGATCTTTTCAATGTTTTAGTAGAAGTGCTAGTCTCTGCACAAGAACAGTCTCAGCTGATGTTCCTAGTATTTTTCTCATTCTGCTGTAGTTCATCTCTAACTTGTTATTGTACATGACAAAGATTGCACCTGAGCAGAAAGTGAATAAGCCTTCCCAGTTGTCAAAGTCCAGAAGTGCAAGGATTACTTCTATGATGTAGTTATTATGGTCATCCAGGCAGGTGAAGTGAGAGATTGGATATGGGAGTAATGTAATTTGACAGCTCTTTTCATTTTATAAACTTAAGGGAGATGCAGAAGGTCTGGAGTGTAATGGTGGAGCCATTCCAGCTTTACTGAAAGTACTAGGAGAGGGAAAATTCAAGGTGACAGATTTAAAAATTGTGTCAATTAACTAGTAGACTTGACATAAAAATCATACGGATGGGAAAATACCTAAAACACTATAATCTTAGGAAGAAGTCATTTTGATGTTTCAAGAAAATACAAATCATCTCAGAACAAAGGATTATATTGTTAATTAAGGAGAATGTTTCAAAGCAGAATTATACAGAAGAGCAGACAAATAAAAGTTGACATCAGGTGACATCACTACTTAAAGTGAAATTTGATTTTCATTACAAAAACTGTTTGAAGAATTCTGACATTTTCAGTCAGAACAGGAACAGAAGTGGCCCATACTAGATCCTTTGAGAACATAAACCAGATTGTCCTGGAATAAATGCCTCCAGGGGAATTCTTTCCAAGTTTCTAATTTAGAACAAGGAAGAGGTGTTGATTCAGGATGTCTGTGAATGTAATATCAGACAGCACTGGTCATGGTAGGCCTGACCACTACATGGCTTCAAAAATAAAAGTCCACAAGGACCACAAAAGTGATCTAAGAGATCTATTTTTATCACCAGTTTTGGAAAAATACGTTTAATTAATGGAAGAAAGAATTTTCTACAATAGATTTCCATTACGATTTGGATAAGAGAATTTTCTGCTTCTTCAGTCACTTGTGCAACTTCTGTGACACTGCAAAATGTGGATAAGACTGCTTGCCTGTTCTGAATACTGGCAGGAAAATCCATGGAAAGGTCTGTGAAGTCTTTGAGTGCTAGAGTAATGCCACCTATATCAAAGCAAGGATGGATAGATGGATGGATGAACAGATAAACAGGTGTGTAGATGGGCATTGAAAATAATTGGAATAATGGAAAATATGGAAATTTAAAATAATTCAGTAGCAAACTGTGTATACTTGTAGGTGTTATATGGATGCTTGTAAGCAAAGTGAGATGATTATTAAAAATTATTGAAACAGTGATAGAATTTAGCATTGCTGAAAGACTATAATTTATGAAAGCCACTAAGAGCACTTCTTGATTACTGATTGTTGTTTTCAATGGGTAACAGGGGAGTAACATTTTGGCGTTCCAAGAGTGCTTCAGCATGTCACTTTCTGAGTATTTTTCTTCAAAGAATTTTATCAGGGTTAGCTAATGCTTCCAGCACCCTCAAGCCAGGAAGTGGATGATGTGAGTATTAATTTGTCCAGGCAGCAGAGAATGACTTTCTAAGCTGTAGGCTACTTAAATAATAGTTACCAAGAGTGGCATGACTCTTGTTTTGTTTGTTTGAGTTTTTGTTTGTTTGTTTGCAAGGCTGATATAGGAAGGGTTCAATCTCTGCAAGGAGTAAAGAAATAAAGGAATAGACACATGCCCCTCATACCTTTAAATTGTCCTCACCAGTCCTGAGCCAGTGAGGTGAAACAAATTGTGAGGTTGAACTTCATAGTTAGGGGGACTAAATCCTGGCAAGTAGTGGGATTTAAGATTCAGTCTCCTTCAGAGAGTTTCTCTTCTAACTGCTTCTAAGGAATTACTCCATTTTTTGTAGTTCCCTGTAGCAATGCACATTTTGGGTTTTCTAATGTTCTGTATATTTTGTGATATGTTTGTAATGGTTTGTTCCTACACCCCCATCCCCAAAACCCGATGGTGTTTCCCTTGTGATAGACCTTGTCAATCACCTTGTAAGATCTGGAAGATTCTGGGGAAAAAGCCCTAGGATTTGACAAGGTACCCTGGTACCACCTTCTTTCATTGTTCTGTTAAGTTTCCCCATTCTGGGTCACACCCTCCCTCCCCTGGGATTGGTGCTGAGTTCTCCCCTGCTCAGTGTACGCCCCCTGTACTTAAGGTGAGGACAGAGGGGCTGCCGGGGCTCTCACTCTGGGACTTTTCCCCTGGCTCTCCCTCTCTGCTCTGTCCATCTGCACATGGAGGTCACCGGGTGGAATAAAGCCAGGTGAAACCCAAGCAAGAGTCCACTCTTTCTTCCACGCCATCGACCACGCTCCAGCCTAGGTTCAGACACACCAAGCCTCCCCTATATAGGGGCCAGGGAGAGAACTAGCCTGTGAAACAGCTCCTCAGGGTGTTTCAATAGTTCCCCTCTGAGGCTAGTATCCCTCTGCAACCTCTTCTCACCTGTGGCTTTTAGAGGCTACAGAAACAATACTCTGTGTAAGTTCAGCTGCATGACTCCCAGCACAAAGGACCCTAAATTACTTTTCTGAATGCAACTCTAGATCACAGTACTGGACTCTGAGCTAGGTTAGTGGTCTAGGTTATTAACTTTGCTGCCTCCTTATCTCCTGTCCTAGAATATAAGTGGACCAAGACATAGTTTTATGTTCCGCAATCACACAATTCATGTTTTTGTTGCCCTGTGTAATGTTATACTAGCAGTGTTCCTTGTAATACAGTTGCTGCTTCTAGAAACACAGCTACTATTACTATTCAGTACTAAATATGAGAGATCTGAGAATCTAGTCATAAACACGTATCCCTTTCCTCGGTAGCCTAGATCCAGCTCTATCAAAAGAAAGTCACAAGTTAAAGTAACAGGAAAGGGAACAGACCATGTGTATTTCAAAGAAAAGATACATTTACAATACAGTGACTAAGAATAAGTAAGAGTAAGTACAAGCTCAATACAACCACAGTAACTTTGCATTACCTATTACACACCTACAAGCATATTTGTGCTAGTGAGTCTGTTTGCACTGTGGCATCAATGACCATTTCATCAAATCATTAAGGCTGAAAAACATCGCTAAGATAATTGAGTCCAAATGCCCAAATATTAAACCAACACTGTTGTCTTCACCATTAACCATGTTCCCAAGTACCACATCTACACATCTTTTAAATATGGCCAGGGACAGTGATTTGACCACTTTCCTAAGCAAGCTGTTCCATTGTTTGACCCCCTTTTCAATGAAGACATTTTTCCTATATCTAATCTAAACCTCTCCTGGCAAAACTAGAGGCTGTTTCCTTTTGTCCTGTTTCTTGTTACATGGGAGAAGAGAGTGATCCCCCACCTGGCTACAGCCTCCTTTCTGGCAGAGAGCAATAAGTTTCCCCTCAGCCTCATTTTATGGTGTCTAAACATTCCCAGTTCCATCACCTGCAACTCATAAGGCTTGTGCTCTGGTCCCTTCATCAGCCATGTTGCCCTTCTCTGGGCTGTGCATGACATAGTCATGTTCTGTCTTTGCTGGATTGCTCAACAATGTACCAGTCCATCTTCTGATGTAAGGGTCTTCTATCACTTTTAGACCACTGTGTGCTGATCTAAAATAGAAATTTGTGGTAACAAATGCTGGTCTTCGAATCATCACAGCTCATTCAGGTCCCAAAATATGTCCCCTGTGTACATCCAAGCAGGCACAATGTGAATATATGGAGTTAAAGCACAGCACTCTGGCCATCTCCCGTTCTCTGATACAATTTCCTCTTGACTAATTTAGAAGAGAAGCAATACAGTTCAAAGGAACTAAAAGCCCTGTGAAAATACTTTTATTTAGATAATTAGAAGTTTTACAAACTGTATTTAAATATGCTTAGATTAAGACATTAAGATGCTTTACTTTATATGTCAACATAGAAAAACATTGAGTTTAACCTGAGGAAAACTAAAATAATTTGTTCACCATTTTGTCACAGGTCAAGGGATTTAGAATTTAAGAAATGCAGATTATTCTGATCTGTTTCACCTTAAAATCTTCAGAGACCTCTAATTATGGTACATACAGAGGACTTTATTATGAGCTCTGAGTACTCCTCTGTTGTTGGCAACTTTCTATTGCTCTTCTTGAGGCAGAGATAACTCTCCAAAAGTTCTAGTCCTTCCAAGAGTAGGGCACTTCACATTCCCATTAAAGATTCTTGATGAAGTGGAGAATTTAAACATTTTATTAACACTTTATGAATCAGATTAAGGAAATAAACTCTGCTTCTGCAGTCCCTTCGCTGTCATGGGAGTGCTTTGTATTGATTCAGAAATTACTCAAAAATGAGTACTTTAATTTTCTTTCTATCAGTTTGCCAAATACTTATAGATCAGTTGGAATTTGTAGGGTAAAAGTAAACCAAAATTCAACTAGTGTTCTGCTTTACTAGCATGCAGAAACTATGGTGTCTAAAACTATGAAAGGGGTAAAAGAAGAATTATCAAGTACCATTAAAACTGCTTGCATTTTAATGACTGAAATAAAATAGAATAAGTATATGAATACAAATTAAAGACATTTGTCAGAATCCTAAGACATTTGTGAAGTATGTGAAGAATAAGTAAGGATTGCTTAATGTGTGTGCCCTTTAGAATATAAATATATCTCTATATATGAACGCATATAGAAGTAAAGAAACCTGTAGAAGTGAGTAAAAATTGCCTGAAAACATATGTTACATAGCAATAGGAAATTGTTAGCTATCATGTACATGTAAAAGTAATGGGGACTTTTATGTAAGCAGAACACAATTATTTGCTTTGGAGTTCAGCCAGCAAACAGGAGTTAGCTCCTTTGCTTTAAACCTAAATGAACGTGTGTAGGGATGGCTGTGTGGTAAAAAAGAAAACTATGCTGCAGGCTCAGTGCTAAGTCATACCACTTCCAGTAACCGTAGATCAGGCAGATGGGTCACATTGTAGCATCTCTCTGAGCTCTGTCTAGGTTTATTTTTAACTTATTGCCAGCATTCTGCAGCACTGGGCGCAGACAAAGGGAAAAAATCCTGACTATTAGTGCAGAGCATTTTTTCCTGGTGGGTATTTTGTAACTATCTTTGGTGACAAGGGATAGACTGCAATCCAGGGCTTTGGTAGGATGGACAGTCTTAAGAGTAAAAAATTATTGCGAAATTTCACACTTGGCATTATGTTATTTCCAGGTTTTGATTCTGAGTCTTAAGAGATTGGGAAAAAAGGGAAAAATATTGTATTGTAAAATGACAAAAATTAAAACATTGTAAAGAAAGAAGAATTTGACATGTAAATTTTTTTCTTGGTTATGTGTTTCTACTGCACTTCCTCCTTTTGTAAAAAGATATTTCTTTTGCTTTTCAAATACATTTGGCTTGTATTTCAGATTTCACTGGGTGACACAGAAGGACAAAAAACTGAGCATGCAATTGCATCAGGTCACTTCTGGACCTTCAGATCACACATCCTTGGCAGTCAGTAATGTGTCATGATCCTATCCCACCCTAACATCTTCTCTAACCTCAAAAGATGAAAGCCATCAGGCTTCTAAGAATTGCACTGCCTTCTCAGACAAACACTGTTGTAAGTACTAGTATTCTCCATTTCCATGCTTACCACCATTTCCACAGAACTACAGGAAAGTTGTGCCATTCTGATAAGAAATCCTACTGGCTTGCACTCTGTGGTCCCCTTTGGATGTGATGTATACCTTCACCTTTGGAGACTTGGCATGGTATTAACAAGAAACTGTGTAATGTCTCCTCTGCACAATTGTCTTATATCCCTCATATTATAGTTACACTGCCATTTGTCATGAGGCACTAGAAATAAAAATATGTCATATTTATTTTCTGTAGCTCTCCTTTCTTAATACACCTGGAGAGTATCTTTTTAAATACTCAGCCTCTGCTAATTTCTGTTCATTTTGGCGTTTCAGGATCTTGAGTTTGCTCCCTGAAAAGAAGTTCTGAGATTTAGAAAAACCCATGGCAAAGTTGTATTTTTCAGAATATAATATTCTTCTTACCATTCTGCCTTCTTCTGATCTCTGACTCTGAACTAAACCTTAAAACTCCTGGTCAATGGGTAAGTGCTGTTGGTCAGCAGGAACAAGGGTAGTTTCCAGTAGCAGAGCATGGGCAGATGACATGTCTTGAAAAAAGAGTCAGACTTTCCTGTCAGACAAGCTGTCGGGGCTCACCTCTTCCTTTCATATATTCATGCTTTATGACATGCTTCTGTCCTTGAAGCTCCACATAGCTGATAACTATGACAGGAGTTGCTTCCACCTGAGATATGCACAGAAAAGCCATTTTCTAATAAATATTCCTTCATCCTGCCATGAGCTCCTATCGCAATGAATATTGCACAGCACCAACCTTAGTGAACAAAGACATTGAAAACAAATTAAAGCCCACTATTTATGGACTTGTGCAATTCCCTTTCCTCTGTGTGCAGTTGCGACTTAATATCTGCCCACTGGTTTTTAACTGCAGTAAGAAATATCAAATCCAAATCATTATTTCTAGGTATGCCTACACCCACAAGACCTTTTTTTAGACATCATTTACTAGTCAACTCAGGCAGAGCAGTATTTGGCTACCTTTGAGAAACCTTCTTGTCTCTGAGCAGGATATCATTTGTACAGCTCTCAGACAATTATCCTTTAGACAGTTATCCTCTCAGACAATTATTTTTAGAGGAGATGAAATAGTAACGTGCAAAACAGGGTGTTACTTTATTTACATTACAGTCCACAAGAATTTTGCTTTGCCTTCAAAAAAACCTGAACACTATCTATGCATCCAGAACAACACTTCCTTTATAAAAAGTTACAAATTTTTCCTGCTCCTTGAAGAAGGAAAAGGGAAAGTGAGAGGAAAAGAAAAAGAGAAAAAGAAGGGGTTTCCTCAATGGAACTCTTGACTCTTGACATTGCCTTAGTCTTGCCTGGTATTAAATAGGGGAACAAGAAATAGATTTAGACTTTTCCAAGTTTTGATGTTTTATTGATAAGCTGATGGAGACAGATATTTTTGGTCTAAGGAATACATAGAGTGCTGCAAAATCCTTGTCCAGATTCCTCCTCTGGTCCATGGGGTTTGGATCAGGCCTCCAAAAGCACATATGTAAAAGCCATTGTTGTTTTGGCATCTTATATTGTTTTCCTACTTAGTGCCAAATTTTCAGAAATAAAGGATTAAAGATTAGGAACAAAGCTCAGGAAAAATGGATTGTACAGATGACAGGGATTGCAAATCATGTCAGTGTGTGCCAGAAAGCTCCTTACAGCTCTCACATAAGCTACAGAGATGCAGCCTGAATCTCCAGGAAGCAGACATTCTCTGCCACAATTTTAAAAAGAGGCACTTACCAAGCCTACGTATTGTTCAGGCACTACAAATACTTCTATTTTTTTCTTGATTTCTAGAAAGATATTTTGCTCATGTTATATTAGAATGACAATGACATCTAAGTCAAGGCTAAACCCACAGCAGAGTGATGAGCATCCAGTCTGAATGTGGCATACAAGCATAGCCATAGCATAAAGCACCATTTTATCTTTGTATGTCCCCTGGATGTTTGCTGTAATCATCCAGCAATGTTATATACAACATAGAAAAAAAAAGGTAGGAGAAACACTTGTAGATTGGAACGTCACATTAAAAAGAAAATTAAAAAAAAAGAAAAAAATAATTAAGCACTTTCTTGTATGTGTTGTATATTTTCTACACAGAGACATAAGGAAGCAGGCACTGGACGTTGAATAAATGGTTTGATATTTAATCAGAATGCAGCTATTTAGATATTTATTTGGTCTATCTCTGGATTTTTCATTAAAAATATGTGGTTAACAGCAGCCAACCTGATTTGCATGTGTGTGCGTGTGTCTGATTTGTTCACTGCTATGCCTCCTGTGTCCTACATCTTAATCACATCCAGGCACCCGCCCCATTACATTACCAGAAGGGAAGTGATGGACATCCCTTGACTCTCTTCATGACCCTCTGATAATCCTGTTTCACACACAGGCTCCCTGCTGTATGAAACACAAAAGCTGCCACTGTAGTTCTTTACTTCCAGTCGATATTCTGACAGACTTGATCTAGCAAATTAGTATGCCGTGGTAGGGGCACGACAAAAGACCCTTTTGACACACTCTGAATCGATACAAAGGCCAACAGAGAGCCATTTCACTGTAGTTCTGTTATTTTTCCCCTTTTGATGACCCTTCTTCTTCTTCTTTTTTTTTAGCTTGTATGACCTTGTCAGATTTAAAAACATAATGTTAGGAAAGTCATCCTTGGACAGGAGAGGAAAAATCTAAACATGCAGAAATGCAAGAATACCAATGTAAAATTACAATACAGCTGGATCAGAGGAATAGAGATTTTCTTGTGTGAATTTGTCCTTCAGACTGCTGAAATCCCTACATGAGTCCAACATCAGAGTGTAGAATTAAACACTGTTCTAGCCATTAATGCTGTGTTACATCTGTTTATTCATTCTTTTTTAAAAAAGATGAAATTGTTCAGCATATTAAAAATCTATGTCTTAGTTCTATTTCTTGGTATGAAGAATCTTGCAGCAGGATCCAAGTATTTTTGTCACATTTACTTAATTTCTAAGGGCTTATGCTGTAAAATTTAAATGAATTTATGCTTATATTTATCATACTATAAAAAGAAAAATACATTTCTGTATGTGGCATTGTTATAAAAAAATTATAAAGAGCAACTTAATCTGTACCTGAAAGTTTATCTTCAGGGATTACACTTGTTTAACATTATTATGTATTCATAGAGAAACTACAGGCTTAATTATATGGCATTTGTAAACAATATTTCTGTCTATATTTCTCTACCTCTACAAGAATTATTTGTTTCAGAGTCACTGTAATTTTAAATTTACACCTTTTAAGTTTACCCCATTATCAATACAATTTCTTTTATTCTGGCAAAATCTGTGTAACAGATTTACATTTCAGCCTTTAGGAAACATACATGAATGAGGATGACAACTATTTATCTCTTAATTCATACTTACATGTTACTATATCCAGGTACATGTAGACACGATAGCTATGCCTTATCATAGTTTTAAAGTAATTATGTCATAATAAGGCCAAATTCTCATAATTTACATGTGGTTTTTTTGTTTAGAATGTATGATGTCTCCTCTTTAATGAAAAATAAGCACTCAGATATTCCATATTTTCTTTCTCACACTAACAAACCTGAAAACACTTACTCAAACTCACTTTCTAAACCTAATCTTTGAATTTTAAGTTTTCAAGCTGAAAGCAAACTTAAGTCAATAAAAAACGAGACATTCCCAGCTTCAGAAAGCACTTCACTGTAACTCACAAAGAAGCATTTTCCAAAAATACAGGTGCACAAATTACTTGTGGTGTTTGCTGTACAGTATGTACATTTGACCTCTGCCGCACTCCAGCATTTTTCAACACATAAACCTTGTTCTCTCAAATAGAACTACTATATAAACACAAGGGATAAAGCATATTGTGTAAGAAATTCAGGCCACTTCAGACAACTCAGCTTGATAACAGAGGCAAAATTACACTAGCTGTTCCAATTCCTCTAGCAGTTTTATCTAGCCCAAGATTACCAGACTCAACCCCCTTCTGCAAAGCCTACAAAGCACGGGGTGACACACTGGGTGAGACACCAGTGGCCCATAAAAAACTTTTACCTTTTGTACCAACTGTGATCCACACTGAGAGAACATTGGGAAACGTGTCACATTTCACTGAGACAGAGAACTCTGTCCCAAGGTAAATACAAAAGAAATTTATATGAAGCAAGAACTACCCTTAATCTTATCATAGTATCCATTGGCATACAATCTTTATGAAGCCACTGTTACGTTTGCAGAGCAATTAGTTGCATTACTACTCCAAGACATTAAGACAGAAGACTGTTACTATGTACAGCCCTTCTCTGACATCTATTGCTATTCTTCCTTCTAGGAAAAAAAGCCTAAAGCGCATGGCAATTATTTCAAAAGAGTTTAGGCTAACAGGCTGCACCATAACTTCATATCAGGAGCAGAGATGGATGTTTCTTGCCAATGGGAACCTCTTTTATATATTTAAGGTGTTTTTTCTCTTCCCCTGTTTGACAGTCAACTAAAACAAATGTAGTAATCCTCCAGTTTGGTATATAAAATGCTACATGGCTAGTATGTGTCTTAAATAAAATGTCTACTGGTAAAAATTAATAATTACTTTTAATAATCTTGGTTTGCAGATGTGACTGCAGATTCACAACATGACAGGTTTGGTACTGGAGGCTGCAAGGATCTGCAAGGAGGGAAGGAAAATAGCTAAAGGAGGAGGGTTTTTCCCTGGCATCACTTCTTTCTAGCCACACACTCTAATGCAGACTTCATGGCATAAAGCTGATAAGGGACTGGCTACCACCTCTCCTTTGCTCACTGGCAAACTATCTTCCTCAAAATTTGCCTCCAGTGGGGCATGGTCTCAGGGGAATTGGTTCTATCCTGATTTCCAGATTTGTAGTTCCAAATTCTTCCATTAGATATTATTATTTCTCACTGTAACTGGTGTTAACTTGCACTGCTAGTCTCCTAAAACCACATGGCTACCAGGACCTTGCCTGACCTTTGTCCTATGCTTGTGCATACTCCTGAGCTCACCTTGCTCCAGAACACTAAATCCTTGACATTTTTTTTAAGTTATGAATTTATACCAGTAAAAAACCCTTTAGCTTTGTCTTTGGCAAATTATAACATTCCAAACTCTGCCTCCTCCTTCAGACAGGACAGTATCATGTCTTCTGCCTGTGAGATGGGACTAAACACCCAATCATACAGAAGACTAAGCCAGAAATACCTGTGACTCCCCTTTGGTTTTCTCTTTCTGAGATGCAGAGGTGTGAGCTCTTTTTAGCAAATCAAGTCAGCTGAGTGCAAAAGGAGCACCAGTCTTGCATTTTCCAACAAATTTTAGGAGAAAAAGAAAGCAATAATTCGAAGAGAAAACATCAGACTCTGGAGGAAGAGGCAACATCTTTACTAAGACTAAATCTCATTGTTTTGAAGACTATGTTAACTGTTTCTGTTTGTGGTAAATATTTTGTATGTGGTGTGTGCAAATTGATTAATGCCCATTCCTTCTTTTTTAAAAATGTCTGAAATTCTTTATAAGGGCATAAAATACAGGAGCTAGATGTGTTCAACAAAGAAGGATCCTGCAACACTATTAGATTTAAAATATCCAGAAACTTTTTCTGAAACTAATACCAGCTGATGTGGAATAGCAAATCAAAGGTTCAATCTTCCTGTTCACCAGACTAGAAAGGTAACATCCAGACTGTCTTCTGGGATAGTTGTGTGGCCATTGTTTCTGTACCAGGGAATTGTTGGCCTTGTTGCTATAGGCCATCAGAGGGACCTTTGCAACACAGTGCTAGCACAGGTACTGCTGGATTCCTGTGCCTGTGAGTATTCTTAAGCACTGTTTAATGGCATAGATATCAACTTCTGCTCCTATAACTCAACTGATTGATCCTAGTCTTTTCCATTTCACATAATACCTCCTGGGTGGCTCTCAGTGTCTATTCTTCCATGTTTCAGAATAAAAAAGAGGAAATGTGCCTGGTTAAAAATGCATCTGTATGTTTTACTGTTATTTAACAGGAGTTTCACTTCTCAGCAGCTCCACTCCCTTCAGAACAGTTAGTTTTAATTTGTGTTTGCTTGAAAACAGAATCAGCCCACTAAGCATTGACTAAACCTACCATGTGAACATAAATTTTTAACTTCTGCCAAACAAACGTACACACTATTTTGGAGTTTTTCTTCTCTCAGAATAGTAATTGACCTCAGAGAGTGCTTCATGGAAGTAAAGATAGAAGGACTTAATGCAGGAAAAGTGAAATATTTTATTTCATATACTGGGTAAAACCAATATGGTGCGCCACTCACCCAAATATGTATTTTCAAATCGGTGTTAGTTCTTTGTGCTTACTGTTTGCCTCATCTAATATATAATGCTACAATTGCCTATCCGTATGTTTATATTGCACTCCTATTTATCTCTTCTGTATTGCACTCCTATTTACCTCTTCTAAGCACATCATAGTTCACCCTCAGCATCATGTTTGCGAAAGAGGAAGAGAAATCACTCCAGCTTAAATCTTTCACTTCTTGCAAGAGTTTTTCCTACAGCTTCAGTAAATAAATCATGACATTTGTTTTATTCTAATCCAAGAATCTCAAGGAACTGACACAGCGTGTGACCAGCTAAATGTTGGCTTCTATTAATAGAAACATATAAATATAATCCAATATTTAAAAAACAAACACTCAAGAACTGGTGTACCTCTTGCAGCACCTCTAGAACCAGCTCCTCAGCTGGCAGGAATCCACATGGCTGAAGGACTAAACTCTGGTGCATTATGTGTCTGTCTACAAGGATGGCAAAATCCAATTTTCTAATTGACAGTAGACCCAGTGTGCTTCACTAGAGCATGCAGATGAAAGCCTCAGGCTGGACAGATGAAAGCAGGAAGATGTACGGTCAAAGCATCTTAAAAAAGATAGTGTTTAGTCCCTTCTGCCAATCACTGGGTGCCAGATTTAGGTACAATGAAAGGATGGAATAGAATGACACATAGTAAGGAAAGGAAACAGTGATGATTTCTTTGGTTTACTCAAGGACGCTGGGCTATTTTTTCATCACTTATGCTTCAGTTGCATCCTTGCCATTGTACCTAATTGTATAAGACCAGCTTGGATATTGGTTACAAGACTACATTTCTGACATTATTGGTCTACCTCATAATAAAATAAGAAAATCTCCACCATCTTAGAGAAATAGTTGAGTTCCACCAAAAAATGTCTGGAGTCAACATGCAATTTTTTCCTACACCGAATAAACCCCATCCCATTTGGCTGACTGAATTTGCACTGGTTTGTACTGAACCTGTGCCAAGCAGCCCGTCAGGCTCCTCTCACCACTGAATGGCCATGGGTGATAGCATTTGAAGAGGACATCAATAAAAATCTTTCTGTGAACAAATTGTGGGAAGAAAATTGCAAAACTGAAGATGAATGTAAAGAAGGCAGAAGATTTCAGGTAAGCCTATCTGGCCAAATTAAATATTATTTAAAGGATAAAATGAAAAAATATCCTTCTTCCTTCACAAAATCTTCCTCTCAATTTCTGGCAAACCTTGTCTGCACCCTCCTCTCCCTTCAACAAAGTGAAAACAAATATACAACAGGCTTCATGTTCATTATATCTTAAAGAGTCATAAGAGAGAAAGAAATCAAAGATTTGTTTTCATGCCCTCAAAAGGTACAAGAAAATAATAAATAAACAAATATATATATAAATAAATAACCTTGAGACAGGTTTCAGGAAAAATAAACAAATCAACATTTCTTGCAGGTTACTTTTGAAACTTCAGGCTGTCTTTTGCACTGAATTGTTCTTATATTCGCTTACTAATCTCCTCACATATTGCAGATTTCACAAGTGACTTGTGATGCTGAATTGCTATAGCTATTTGTACATTTCACATGTTATTCATTGTTTGCCCATTTACTTTACCCAAACTGGAGAGAATGCACTTTTAAAGTAGCTGTCAAAGTGTGACTCATCTGGAAAGTCAGTAATTACTTTTCATGAAGTAATACGCCAGAACACACAGAACTCATAAGAATTGCACAAGGTATTGGGACACATGAACAGAGATTTCTACATACCACTTTTCACAGTTCAAATAATCGTAAAAAACCCTTTAAAATGTAGAGCCAAATGCATAATTTCACCTCTTAAGTGCAAAAGGAAAAATGTATTTTTCAGAATATATATACTTTCAAAAGGGCTTTCAAGGAAATATTGAAGGAAAAAACCCTACACTTTTAAGAATATTTTGAAGTGTATAATATTAAAATAGTTTCTAAACCTTTTTCCTTTTCAGTTTTAGGACTAAAATGAACTGTATTAGAAAAAAACCTGCTTGTTTCTGTTAAGCAAAATATCAGAATAATTTGGTGAGATAGTATCAAGAACAGAGAATTAATAGCTTTAGTCTTTATCTTTCATCTAAAGCATTCACAGTTTCCATTTATAACACCTTCAGACCACAAAGCACTAGAGCATCTATCACTGGGGAACTACACAGCCTTGTTTCTTTTTAAAAGGAAATAACAAATATATGAGTCTTTTCTTCTCCTCCGTGCCCTTAAACACAACTTTAGGATAGGGATGGTAACCCATTCTGATAATTGGTTTTACAAATAAATAGCAAATAAAATACTCGTGTTTACTCTCAAAGAAAAGTGAATAGTTTCATTAACAGCTTGACCCGAAAAACAAACAAATTGTATTTTGCTTCAGTGGACTGGCAGTGGCAAAGTGGACCTGTTGGGTTAGGCTTTTGTTGTGACACGTAATACGCATCACAGGGGGAAGCGTTAATGGGTATTTAAGGGGACATGACAACCCCATTAGCTTTCCTGATAAATCTGCCCTGGAGTAAATGACTGTCCTTGCCATGGAGATTTCATTGCTGAGCACAACAGCAGAAGAGGAGGAAAAAGAAAGTTGTGAACAGGGACAGTATCAGTGAAGGTTATGATAAATCAGAGATTCTGATTGTAAGATGTGAAAAAAGCTGGAAATTAGCAGCTTTTAATTCTTTACCTTTTAAACTGAGCAGATTTTGGAAGTGAAATAATGCAAACTTCCCATCAGTCATGTGAGCATGATTTTTCCTCTTTAAAATTTTTCTAATACAGAATCTCTTTTGATAATATTCTTAAGCATACAACATTGACAACTCATAGAATACAACAAATGGCCAAATACTTTCCAAATTTTTAGTTTCCTTTATTCATCTCCACTACGCTAAATATCTTTAAATGTCATTGTATTTGTGTATAATTATGCAGGGTTTTTTTTCCCAGAAGATGATCTTCCATGCCTATGGGCAGTGTGTCTGTTCATATATCTACACGTATGCTTCTGATCTTTAAATCTCTGCCTATCACTTGCCTATATTGCTTCTTTTCTTCTTCCTCTCTGTCCTTGAGCAATCAGGTCAATAGCTACAGCCAAACTTGGCAGCTGTTAGAGCAAGATGTCAAATGTTGAAATATATATTCTTCCTGCAATGGCATCACGGCCTGTGGCTAGTCCTTTGTGTGGATTCACTGCCAGCAACGTGGCTGTGTTCAGTGCTGACTGCTTGCGGGTATAGAACTGCCTGTAGGGTTATATCAAAGTCATACTGTTATGTAGCTGACTATGTGGCTTTCACTCCTCAGATGGCATCATTTTCTGGCACTGATTTAGCTGCATATTCTCTTGCATCCATTTTTATGCTGTGTGCTAAACCATCTCACAACCCCTATCAACTTATCTCTTTGAATTAGTCTTGCATTATTACATTCCCTTCTACTAGAGAAAATGTTATAAACCCTGGGATGATATAAATAAAGCTAGGACAATAAAGAAGCTAATTTTTGAAAGCTCAGTTTAAGAAAATGAACATGTGTACTCCTGAGTATTAGCCACTGTCTTCAGGCAGATCCCCAGTCCTTTTATTCAAGTATTTTTGACTTTAATGTACAATTAAGCAGCCAATATTGTTTCCTTTAGTCATGCAAAAATGATTTATCTATCCAGATTTCTGAACCAAGGTGCAAAAAGTTTTATCCTCATTTGTTAAACTTCTAGAAGAAAAACTATGTTTGAAGTGCCATAAGTACCCCCAGAAGCATATTAATAATTTTTGGCAATAATCTTCGCAGAAGGCATTGAAATTTTAGCTAAAATCCACTTCATTTTTTCACAGAGCTTAAAAAATTATCACGTTAGTTTTCCTTAAAATATTCCAGCAAAGATGTAATAGTAACAGGGCGAAAGTTTGTCTGAATTATGTTCAGAATTTTTTTTACTTTGGAAATGTCTTTGTGCCTGGGATCTATTTGCTGTCTGAAAACACCAAAGAGCTTGGTCAGAGACTCAGAAGAAGAGCAGTCACATGGTGCAGACTGCTATCGCTGGGGCACTTGAAGTACACTAGAGATAGAAGGTGACACTTCTAAAGTAGAAAAAAAAGGGAAAAAAAGCTGTTAGTATGTCCAAAGGTTTTTTTTTTTTTCATTGGTGTCATGATTGTGAGACATGCATGATTGTAAGTACAGTAATCCTGTGTGTAGGCCCAAAAATAATTTTTACAAGCTTACGTTTGACGTTATGTTCTGATGCCACAGTTTGTTGCTTATCAAGACAAAGGTTTTAAGGAATAAAATGAAATAATATTTCCTCTTTAAGGAACACTTGAAAAAACTATTTTGGGTTCTATAACAATAGCACATGCAGCTAATGCCCTAGACCTTACACAGACAGAACATGACACATAGATGAGGTCTAGATTTGGCATTATAAACACCTCTATTGGTTCCAGTGCTGAAGTTTCTTTTCAGAAAAACCCTTCATGGAAATTAACACTTGAGAGGAATGCATAAGCAAAATAATGGTCTGAAAGACAAAGCACGGAGAGATGTGAGCTGGTGGAATGGTTAGCATACTTCAGCACAGTAGTCTTATAAAAAAATTCTTTCTTAAAATTTATTTTCTTAGAAAAAAATAATGTCTGCATGCCAAGGAGTTCTTAGTCATGAGACTGTTGATCACCTCAGGAAGATTTTTTATAATATAGGTATTGGATGGATGAATACAGATTATAAATCCAAACACTGGTGTGCGACTTTTAGATAGAATTTGCATAGGCAAACCCTTTTTTCAAAATCAGTTTTGAAATTACAGCTCTGAAAATGAAATCTCTCTCTAGATATCCATTCACTCCTTGTTCTCTTGGGAAACAAGTTTTCAAAAACTTAATGGAGAAAGTACAGCCAGCAGCACTCTTCCTTCCCACTGAGCAGGTGTCTGTCTTCTGGATACACCAGGCAGACAGAGAGGCTTAGCCTTGCATCCTCTTGTCTCTTACTATGTCCATATCTCTTAAAGGCCACAAACTACAAGGGAAAAAGGAAGGCTCCATGAAATACTGAATTGTATTTGGAAAAACTTAATTTGTGTGCACAGACATTATTAGGAAATATCATACTCAGAAAGATAAATCAGTAAAAAGAAAGACTGCCAAGTTTGCTTCTACTTTGGTAAAATTCATAGCTCAGTATGCAGCACATAATATTTATTATTCAGATGTTTTTATCCATTTCAATAATTTTAACCAATGAGAAGCTTTGATGCAGAAAGTTGCATTATATTCTACCCCACTCTAATAAATTCAGTCACGTATTCTGTGAGTCCCAGTGTATGTACTCCACAATGCATCACAAAACTAGCATATGTGGGTTTTTATTAATTATTTATACATATATTTGGTTCTGCTCTGAACTATCATTGTTTCCCCTATGGGCAAGTTCACTAACTCAAAAATTTGACCCATTGCTTCTTTGTTCTTCTAGTGGTCTGTGTGTGTATCTGTATGTTGAACTTGCTTTATGCACCCAATTAATAGGGGCAACAGAGAAAAACAGACGTCCAACAAATTCACTAATAATATATTCATTTAACATCTACATGAACTTTAAAACTGCTGAAATCAACTGATTTCCAAATAAAATGCAAAATATGCCAGGGAAGTATTTAATTCTCTTTTAGAAGCAAAAAATAGCATGGGCATTTTTATACTTCCTCTTCATTTCATTTATATTCATCTCAGAATGGGATCTGACCTAGATTTAAACTCTTATCTCCAGAGATGAAAGATCTCTACATTAATCTACTGCTGCTTGAACATGTGGCTTTACATATATCAAGAAGGGGGCAGCTCATGAAGTTGAACTTCAGCTGCTTATCTTTTGTTCTTCACTAGAGCAGGGCAGTGAAATGATCCCTCTCCTTCCTCGTCCCCTCCCCCAAAACAGGAAAAGAAAAGAAAAGAAAGAAGCTTTAATCCTCTCTGGTACAAATTTCCCTAATATTCAATAATCACTCCCTGTCTCCTTCCCTGTGGGAGATGTCTGGTAGCATCTGTGCCAGCATATGTTAGACATCTCTGAGTGGGTCACTACCTCATTTTGTCACCGACTCCTCTATCACCTAGAGAGACAGCAACATCCCTCCACAACACAGTACTCCACAAGACACAGCACTGTCATGTCTCTCTCAATAAACTTGGTTCAGTACACTTTAGCCCATTCTCTGTACACTTTAACCCACTAACTGTGGTTAACCCACTCTTAACTGAATCCTTTTCATAGTGGCATTAATATGAGTGAAAGGAGTATTATCATGTGTATTACTTTAAAATGAGCCCTCCGATGCTAATTTCAGACCTGTACCTGAGAGAACAGGAAGGAAAAAAATAGGTCCTTATAGGTCACTTAATATGCTTTAAATGCTTTGAATAATACATATGTAATTTGCAAATAGGTGATATTTCAAACCTCACTTGTGATTCATTTCTATGGCAATAGATTTTATTAATGACTGTCATAAAGTCTGCTTTTTCTTTCCTTAATTCAACAAAATTAGACTGAAACATCTGGCTGCATTAGCTCTCAGAAGTTGTCTGTGAGTTGCTTTTCTTTTTCAGTTTGTAGTGCAATGATGTATTGTAGGGCTGTTTTCAGCAGAGGTGCCATTTCTGAAGTGTGCACTGAGGTTTTTCCAAGCTAATGACTCTTACATCTGCTCTTCATTTCAGTCCTGCCTCTACGTTTTTCTGTAATCATGGCTGATCCTCAGAAAGTTTCCAAGATAATTTTCTGGAATCTAATCTAAAAAAAATACATAAACCCATTTTTAAAGTCTCAAAATAGTCAACCTGCTATTAGGATTCATTTCTCATTCTGTCTGATATTTAACTGAAGCAGAATAGGAAAACATTAGTATGTTGTCTGATAATATGGTATAGCAGAATGGGTTTTTTCCCACTGATTTCCTTTTCAAAGCCCTAAAAACTACTAAGTGAAGAGCCCGTTAAACTTTAATGAAAGTCAGTTTAATTTTCTGTGCACTTAAATCGTAACTAAAAAACCCCAAAACTAAATAACTTTTAAAGTGTTATTCTCCAGGTTTAGATCCTGATTCAAAGTGATGTGAAACAAATAGGTTTATCTTGATACTCTACTTTTTAAGCAGCACTAAGATAATTTAAAATTTTACTTTTCACACTCAGAAAAAATTCATAGTCAGAATTTTTGACTCTAATTTGACTATAACTTCTGACTTTCATAGTTAGGAAAAATATAACTGAATAAGGAATCCAACAATCAGTTCAGCTTTTTCACACATAATATTGAAAAGGCTTTCTCTAGGCAGTTTACCTAGGACTGTAATATTATCTAAAATGAGGGTTTCTAGACCGCAAAATATAATTTCCTAATTAGAAAAATGAAACTAAATACACCTCTTCTGAAACCATACCATATGTTGCTAATGTTCCATCCGCTCCATATATCCTCAGTGCCTCTGCACAAGAGCTAGCCCTTCACTGTCATTTGAGCTATTATCCAGCAGATAAAGAAATGGGGATCTAGAGAACTCAGCTCTTTTCTATATGATGATGCAGTATGAAATGTCTATCAATTTTTTTGAATCATAAAAACTCCTCTGATGTACTTACAGACATGATAATTATCGAGACACTTTTGAAGTGCATTGTGTTTACCTTATAGGGTATAAATATAATCAATCATTAGGGGGGGCATTGTAACAGTCTTCCTCCCAGAAATCTCCAGATTACTAAATCTGTATTAGGAGACTAGAATTGACAATTTCATGCATTATTTTTTAGCGGGATCATTCTTATAAGATGGCAAAAAGTGGAATGGAAAGATTGTGCTTGGGTACTATGATATGAGTTCAGATTTATAGGAGGTTAGTTGTGAAGATAATACGGCCCCCAGTGTTTTAAATATATAGTCTTTCTTAAGATTCAGACACTGAAGTAGACCTGAGCTCACGGGTGCCAGACTACCACTGATTTTAGAAACCTGTGACAATAGGGGTTAATACTGGAAAACCTGATAGACCTGTGCATGTAGGAGCAGCATGAACAGTGCTGCTGTAATTGCATTTTCTTTCTTTCCTGTTAGATAGAAAATAATCAATATCCAAGGAGAAGCTGAATAAGAAATTTTCAATGATTTGCAGTGCTGTTCAACAAGGATATGACTTTTTTGACTCTTAAGTCAATTGTCTGCCTCAAAATTATTTCTGAACTATTTTCTGAAGTGTGCATTAAAATTTGCCTGAGAAGGTATTGTCAAGCAAACGATGTTTCACAGTGTTTTCAGGAGCATGTTTGAATAATCATGCTGAATTTCTTTTTGCTACTGAGTACCTTAATAAAGAATCAATACTGCAGCAGGCCTCAGAGGAGTGAATCTCCACACAGTCTTTTCCTTGGTTCAGCTGACACTGAGAATATCATGTAAAGATGTGCACAAGCATTGTCAGTCCTCTTGCTGATTAGACCTAGGGACATATTTGATTACAGAATAGATGGGCAACATGCTTGGCCACCCCTTCTCAATATAATTTGCAATTTTGCTACACTGTAAAATATGACTGACAAGTTATTAGGGTTTTGCACTTGAAGGATTAAGTATGAGGTAAAATAAAATAAAAAATTAGAGAATAATGAAATGCCAGAGAATAATATCCTCTTATCCTTACAATTGTAGACTACTGTGGTTGCAATCATGTCTGATGAGAAGAGGTTTGAGTGAAGACATGTTCTGACTGTCGCCATAAATAGATTGGAATCGACATCCACCTATAAGATTTTGTTTATGTCTGTGTGCTGCCCTCGCATATGTCCATACAAACTCCTGAATTTAGAGTACTTGAGGATAAATTTTTGAAAATTAATTTATATGGTTTTAGCTGTACCTTGTCTACTCTACCTTTGCAAGCCTTAAATTGCACACTTGTCTACACCTATTGTTATTTATGGGTTAAGAGAGTTGTGTGATTTAAAGGACTAATCAGATAGCAAATGGTGGGTTATCAGTATATGAAATAAAATAGAAAAACTTTTCATTCTATTACTCTTTAAAAAATGCTCCCTTTTTTTTCCATGACTGGACATATAGTAGAATGTAGGCCACAACAGGAAAAGCACCTTGTGAACAGTATCTCCCCAAGATGGAGATAAAATTCATAATTTCACAGAAATTTTCTTTGTAGAATTGCAGAATTTTGTAAATGCACATGTAAGAGTATATAAGCCAGTATGCATCAAAGATATAATCAGATCCTTTATTGAGTTTTCCACTAGTAGCAGATCACATAATATTCCAAGTTTACCTAATATAGAATTTTATTTTTCTTCGTTAGAAAGTTCCATATAGTGAGCACTTCATCTTTTGTCTTGTCTTTCAGTGCTTTCTTCAAAAATAAAATCAGTTTTCACATATGAAGAAAAAAATATTACTGATTTCGATCTTAAATTTCTGTTAACAACAGCAGTATTCTCTTGGTCACAAATATATTTTTATGATACATCTGGGCCTTCCAAATTATTTATTCTTTACTTAAGGCATACTTTAGCTTATAAAAATGCTTTGTTTAGTTTAGATGTTAAAGAAAGGGGTAACTGTCATGACACACCTGATACTGTGGTTGTAGATTTCTACACAATCTCTATGTAATATGTTTCATTTTCGAGACACTGCTCTAGAACTATATTGTTCACTACATAACTGCAAATAGCTGAGAAGTAGAAAATTAAGAACATCCTCATTCCTCACAAGATTTTTACTGAATAACCTAGTAACTGGAGAAATATATTTGGAGTCACATTGAGTACTCATTATATCTGCAGACAGTAAAGTTTTTCTTTTACTCCCTGAAGAAGAAAATCATTTTTGAAGTTGCATCCCTTATCACGTACTTTAGTAGAGTTTAGAATTTAATTTCCCCTCCACCTCACAACTTTGATTTGTAGTCAAAATCCAAAGAGGTAAAGTAGCCACTTACTCTGATCACTTTAGAGTTGAGGCCTGGATGGGAAATATTACATTAAAAAAAAAAAGGTTAATCTAGTACATAACTTTCAAAAGGGGAGTAATACACCCAAGTGTAAGTTTTTATAGCACATTAGTCATAATGTTGGACAATTACATTTCTACCACATAAATGAAAATTTAAATGTTTTTATCAAAAAAGGAAAATGTAAAGAAAATATGAAAGTCACAGCATGTAAACACATGGTCCCAAATGTCATCGGGGGGGGTGTCTTCCCACTGGAATCTGTAAGAAGGTTCACCTGAATCTAGAGTCAGATGATATATAAAATGCACAACACAAAATTACAAGACCCAGGGTTGATGTGGACTGGGGGCAGTGAAAGGCAGCTGGGCACAAGTGAAGGCTGCTGCCAGCACTTGCCACCTCCTGCCTTCCCACGAGTCTCACTGCTAGGTCATCCTTTTACCCTCTCTATTTCACATCCCACAGCCCACGGCTGCTGACATCCTTACCCTCTCTCCTAGCCTCAGCTCAGCTTCCACACTCACCACTCCAGCCCAACCTAGCTATTGCTTCTCTCTCTACAAACAAACAGTTGGTGACAACAGCCTGTGCCACGTCCCCACGGCCACCTTCAAAGTATCATAACATTGGCAAATGCAGAACCCTGCTGTTTTCACAGCAGGGTCAGCAGAACCCTACATCACCTGCATGTTTTCTGCCGTGGCTCATACTCTGCCTATGGTAACTACAGACACTGCAAGCCTTCATCCCACAAAGGGCCATAAATATCTGTAAAGTCTAGGGATTCAGGCTAATAGTAATTAAAAAGACACGTTCATGTGCAGAAGAAGGTTCAGCTTTTAGAGGTTTGAGGTCTGACTTGATTTTAAGACTGTTTGAAAGCTGAAATTTGAGTGGAAGATCCCCAACATTAGGATGTAGCCATTTTTGATTACCTGTAAATTCCAACCATGAAACAAAAAGGCTTTCAGCTTAGGAAATACTGAAAATTTACACTCTACTCACCAGCTTGGAAATGTGTCATATTTTTCTTATTAAGGCCATGCTGTTTTGTCAGAGGTGGTTTTCCATTTCTGCTGTCGCTCTTAAAACTTCACGTCAATGCTACACTGTGACTCAAGATGACCAATCTGAGAACTAAGAGCAGGCCTTGTTACAAAAAAATTATTTCCAATAAATATTGATTTACCCTAAAACTCTCAAAATAAGAGAAAAATACTTTTCAGAAGCCATACAACTCAGCAAAGAAACATAGTTTCTTCCATACAATGTCAGTGAATTAAGAGATTATGGATATTATTTTCCAGGCAAATTTATGGCATTGCACTCTTGTGGCACTCACAGCTCTTCTCTGTTTATAAGTGTATAAATATATGTGTGTTCATATACAGTTCTGGGTGTTACATGTTTTTTTCTTCCTTATTATCGTGTCCTTGCTTCTGTATTTTCACCCGGGCTGCTTAATTTCTCCATTCGGGCCTGAAACAAAGAGATTTCTCAGGAATTTCAGCCTTATCCTAAATGCAGAGACAAGAATGTTTTGTTTGTTTGTTTGTTTTCAGTAAGTGACATGTTGTTAGTAAATGACAAGTTATAGTCATGTTTAGTTTCTACTTGGGTGCATACAGACCTTCCATGTAGAGTGAAAGGTAATACCCAACACTAAAGCCATACTAACTCTGAGTGTGCATCCTGTAATGGTAGACTGTAAATCAGGATCAGAACCTGGTTAGCAGAAACACCCAGAAGACTGAGAAATGCTGCACAAAAGTTGTCTAGTGCCAACCTTCAGAATAATTTTTGTTTTCTCAAATATGAGATACCACAAAACAAAACTAAACAAAAATAACACTGCAAATCCTGCAAACTCACCACACAAGAGCTTTCTGGTTAAATGGTTCAATATGACACAGTTTCACTTCAGTGTTATTGACAAAACAGTGCCTTCGTCAATAAATATGTCATCTCCCGTGCTCTGTGATTCTACTTTGCCTGTAAACATTCAGTCTCCTGGATGAACATACCTACTTGAGGGACTGCATTAATGTTCTACAGTCAGAAGATAATCATTAATCATAGCCTGTAAACTTCGCTTACAAATACATAATCACTTAAGACTAATACTAAGTGAAGCTTAAAAGTTAGCTTGACAGATGTCTTTAAATCATAACATGAATATTTTACTGCCAGTATTTCTTGAATTTCTTTATTTATAATTAATTTCATAAAATATAAGCCAGAGGAGTCACCAGTTTTTCTACCAGATCTTCCCAGTCCAAAACCCCCCAAATCTGAAGAAAGTGGAGAGGCAAAATACTTTTAATAGCGCATTGGGAATGTTTTTCCTTTTTTTTCTTCATTTGCACAGTTGCTACTGTGGGACATGAAGTGTTGATATTTTATCAAATTTTTTCACCAAGAGAAGTAGGTTTGAAGGCAGAAGCTAAAAAATGAGAAGTTTGCAGTCTGATGGAGTCTTCTCAACATTTTTGTTTTTTATGGGAGACACTTGAAATGTAGGGCTGGCTAGTGGTGACAAAGCAAACCTTGTCCTCAAGCTGGACCTTGTATTCTATATGCAAACTTCAGATAATTCTTATTTTTGGTTGGACCCCATTGGTGGCAGAACAGAGGATTTAGGAACTTCATTCTTCCAATTAGTAACTTCAATTACATAATAATATAACACTCTCAGATCCAGAACTGATATTTTCCTCATTTCTATGTAGCTAAATTATAGTCATGTGCTGGAAATCATGCACGTAGTGAAGTTTATGTGGACTAAAATTAATTTTCAAAACCATGTCTGATGTTTATGTAGCTCATTTTCATTAATTTAAGGCATGTACATCACTTTCTTACATGAAAATAAACTGTCTGATAAATTTCTTAGATTTGTCTTAGCTTTTGAAAAACACATAAAGTATAATTTTGATAATTTTAGCAGGGTGGATATTATAATTATAGTTGCCTAATATATGGGATATTCTCCTTCAGTTGTATAAATTTATTTGCAAACACAAAGAAGTAGAAGAAAGAAAGATGGGGAGGGTGGGACTGAGAAAGAGAGAATGTATCTTACTCTCTTGATCAAACAAGTAGAAACTTGCTACTACACAGTACTAAGTCAGCATAAGTCTGACCTTGTCTCAAATGTCAAAATTTGTCCCATCATTTTTCATAGTAAATGACTGGATTGACTAATGCACTTGTTTCTGCGACAACACTTTTATTTCTTTTGAAAGTATTCTTAACGGTGATGGAAGATGACATTGAGGCTTTATAGATGAATTTGAACTTCCTGGAAAAGGTGAATAAGAGCTGTTCAGGGATATTTCATAAAATTACATTGTCCAAGTCACAGAGAATGGGTGAAAAATCTATTTTACTTTGCAGAGAAATTTTATTTTTGATATGACTGATTTGATATCTGAGTAACTAGCAAGTAGTAAAATCAAAGGCCCCCTGTAAAAAAGAAGAACGTTGAATTACAAAAATAGGAGACCATAACTAGCTGGTAAGAATTCCCAGACTTAAAAATTTAGCTGGTGATTTAGAGTAGCTATATTTTGATACAGATTTTAATTGGACACAATTTTAAAAGCCCCAAAGTACTATATCATTATGTTTTGAAAGTTTGATTTTTCTGTACTTGAGGACCCCTTTTTCTTCTCAGAAAAATATTACCATTTTAAAATGTGCAGTGTCTGGACAGAATAAAAGAGTCTTAGAACAAAAACCAAACAATCACTTCTCTCAGAATTACACCAATATTCAGATGAAAGTAATGAAGCAGACTAATGACTCAGTCACGATTCTGTTTACACATTTTCACAGATAGATTAAATATGTAAAGAGAGTATTTTTCTAATAGTTCTACAAGTTACTAATATCTGTTGAGCACGGATGTAACTTACAGTAGAAAACCAGCTGCCACAGAGTTACATCTCCTCTGATTATGCAACATGGTGCAAAGGACGGAAAGGCTGGGGAAGGACAATCTTGGCATTGTTAGGCTAAATAGAGACGCAAGGAGCAGGCAATCGCCATTTCGTTCCCTTCAGACCTCAGAAAAAAAGCTGGTGCTATTGTTGGCATTGTGGTGACCAAGCATTGCCGGGAGAGCCATTCCACACCTTGGTCATTCAGCGGTGCCACTGGCAGCGTATCTGGAGAATAGGGAACTGTGCATGAGCCGGACAAAACATGATGAAGAAGCTGCATACATGGGCTTGTACAGACACGGGGGATGCGGGCAGGTGTGTGGCAAAGCAGGGAAGCAGATGAGCTCAGAAGAGGTTTACTCTTTGTGGCATCTTCGTGCACTTTCAGTGAGGAAAGGAGTACTAACCACTCACTTTTCAAAATACAGTTAGTTGTTCCACAGCAAGACACAATTTTAAATCCGGTATTTCTATTTTTCCTCCAACTTTTCTTCTGTTTTCCCATTTGTGGCAAAAGGCATTGTTTTGTTTAGTAATTATGATTCTTTTAAAACAGCTTCGTAACTTCTTTTTTGAGGACAATTTGAAAATATAAGACTGGTATGATTCTGGAAGTAAAATTGCCAGGAACTACATGAGATAAGGGAGGCAATATCAATAAAAAGAGATGAAAGAAAGCAGAAAATTTTTCATCTGGGGTAGAAGCACAGGCCTGAGGCTGGTTGTGAAGAGAAAGAGTTTTCTGTACTGGCATCTTCCAGGATTGGGCCCAAACTTAGCCTACAGCAAATCTTGTCGAAAAACTGATTTTGTAAGAGGCGTTTGTTATTCTACCATTTCTAGCAATTGCCTCAGGGTAATTTGAGCATTTCAGCTTCTGGAAAAATAGATAACATTATATAATATATATTTATTAGCAGACAAACACTGTAAATTGTTGATATTTCCACATTTCAAGATAATTGTTAAAAGTGAAACAACAAGGCAGTCTTGTCTTAGATTTGACAGTTTCAGCTCCTGGCACACTAAGCTCTTGTTTGATAGGCTACATTCATTCCATATTTGTGTAATACCCTGGAAGAAATTAGGTTGCAATGAAGTCCATTTTTGTCACTGCATGTAGCAATGAATATCACACCCAGCAGGGTACAGTGGCACCTGGCTGTCCAGACCCAGTGTAGCACAAAGCCATCTGGGGGTAATTACAACAAGGTATTCTTTAAAGACCAGATGGGACCAAGGAACAGAAGCCCCTACCCCTCCCAGTCATTTACAACATAATTCCTTTCAATGATATACTTAATCCTCCCACCAGCTACGCTTTTCAGCTTGCTGTTGTCACTGTTCCTTTATGTTAATTCACTTGAGAGACACAGAAAGGGAGAGAGAGCGGAGAGCGGGAGCGAGCCACCGGTGCCTCAAGGGGCTAAAAGAAATTATTCATCCTTAAATTGTTTCCACTACACCAAGTACAGTAACAGTTGTGGTTTTTTGTTGTTTTTTTTTTAAGAGGGCTGAAATTATCCTAAAGAAGGTCAATGCTATAGCGCTGTGCAACACCAGCTGAGTTTTATTCAGCCACCTGTTAGCTAGGAGTGTTCTGCACATGCTCATGATGCATTTAAACAGTTTAAAGGGTCTTTTTATTGACTAGCAGCCTCCCTACATTCAGAGTGCTCAAGACATGGCCCTGCTTTGTGATCATATGTGGCACACAGGACTTAATTCAATTATGTTGTAAGCCTATCCAGTTTGTATCAGTGCCCTTTCACTTTTGTGTCATTTGTCTTGTATCTTGTAAAGAGTTGGGTGGGGTTTTTTGTGGGGGAGGGGTTTGTTTTGTTTTGTTTTGGGATTTTTTTTAGGAAAAAGCATGCACTAGAAGAAAATTGCCTTTATTTCATCATTCACATTTGCACTGCAGATGTACAGGCTGCACTTTAAGAAAAAACACAAAAAAAGTATTTTTATTAATACAAAAGTAGCAAAACAAAAGAAGTTTTCTACAGTTTTAAAATCAAAGATATACCCATACATTTAATTTTGAAAGAAGGTCAGGCAGACAGCCCAGACATATTTTAAACAAGAAACAAATAGAGAGATGAGTAAAGAGAGAAAAATAAGTAAATGTATTTAATAGTTTTAAAATTACAAACCATGAAGGCCTAGATATTGCTGTCTTTTCTTTAGAAGTTTTTTTTGTTTTAAAGAAATTGTATATCAAGTGACTTCTCAACAGCAGTAAGCTTGAATATATTTCTGCCTTGCTTATATTGCTGCATAGCCCTTGAATTCATAACCAATGTGTGAGTGAACTGCAAATTTTCAAAAGAAAATGTTTTTAAAATTATACAGCAAGTTGTTGCTACTATTTAGTAAATTTGTATGAATTATGAAAATGAGACAACAAGGTGTCTTTTGATCTTGAGTTACGTAAGTGAGATGGTCCTGAAGTTCAATGTGATGTTATCGTCTTCTTTGCTTTCAGTCACTGTTCCACAATTCTGACCACACATTTAAGAAAGTATCAATTCTGGCTTTTAAGAAGACATCACCCATGCCCTTAAAGACATTTAAAATAGGTTCAAATGCATAAAATCTGTCTCTCATGGAAGAATATGCAAAAGACCAAGCTTTTTGAATACAGAGATGACAAATGCAAACTGAAGTCACATTGGCAATACAGTTCCAAGAAGCATAGAACAGGCAGAAGGGATTGAGCTTTCTTTAAAATTTGATTTATAAAGACTAAATTAGTTTTTGCTGGAAGCTAAAATCAATAAAAATATAATGTGCTATGGTGAAATGTATCTTTTACCCTTTTATAATGCCTTTTACTTCAAACATTGATGGTGTGAAATCACAGTTATAAAATCCTATCTCTGCTCAAGTGTGTGGATTCCATCACAGTAATAGATAAACATATCTTTGTTAGACTGGGATAAATATTCATTGATATCTCTTCCCTCTCCTTTTTCCACAGAACAAAAGTCAGAGAAAGGGCAGTAGTGCCAAGTTACTCACTAGTCTGCATGGCAAATAGGTATCAGTTGCTGATGTATCAGCCTCAGCACTGAAACAACCTGACCATGAAAGACCTTCATAATATCTTCCCTCCAGTCATTTAAAAGAGCTTGTCATGACTGTGAACAATTTATGTCTTGAATCTGATACTTTTCTGACTAACATTTTCCACAAATGGATAGTTGTTTTGGTAATTCTCTCTCGGTTATTCTTAAAGGTTTGAGAAAGACTTTGAGAAGATTGCTGAAAAACTTCACTGAGTTAGGAAGAGGGATAAATAGTCTGGAGAATACCACCCATTCAGTTTCACTTGGGATCTCTTAGTAGCATGTGAATACCACAGACATACACTGCATAACAGTATTTTTAGTTCCTCATCAAATAATGTAACCTTTATTATGGAAAAGAGCTCCTGAAGGAAGAGCTGGAGTATTTAATTTTTCGCAAAGCATGAAGAGATAATTACTGAGAAAGAACTACAGCAAAGTATTTAATATCTAATTTTACATGGGTGAAGGCTCACATGCGCCTCGGTGTTAGAATGAAGTTGATCCTTCAAAGGTGACTGCCATGAAACTTTCAGATTCTGATTTCAGCCTCCCCACAAAGAAAATGTATACATTTACTTTAAAAATTCTTAAATCATATAAGATAAGCTGGGTAATCAAACTCTACAGAGAGCAATTTAACATTATTCAAATATCAATACTTGAGACTTTAACCCAGATCTGTAAGGACGTCAGTGAAAAATAAGGACTGTGCTGATAACTTCCCACCTTGCTTCCATTCTACTATATCACTTCTCAAATTATGGGTGACTGATTATGCTATTACAGGCATTTATGCATATAATTCCCAGCAGTACCTCTGAACCAGACAGTTCATGTATATAATTTTTTCACATAAAAATCACATATTCTTGATCACATTGAACTGCTAAGTCTCACAAATGCTTATTTTCTAAAAAGTTGCAAACGATTACAATACACCTTATGTCAAAAATCACAGATAGATATGAAGCATGGACTAATGCAAAAAGCTTCTATCATATTCCCAATCCCTAAACACTCACAGTAATTACTTATGCTTATTTACTTAGATGTAAGGATGTGCCTATTGATTTAATTCAAATAAGACTTACATATGAATCTTATCTAGTCTAAAGCACAACTCAGTCCATTTTAAATCCAAATTATTCTAGTGTAACCTCTCATTTATCCTTCTACCCTGACATTCACTTTCTTCTTTTTCAAGTTTTGATTGTTTCAGTTTAGTTTCCTACAATCTTTGATTTGCCTGGAAGCGCCTTTGTAAAGCACAGTGTTGGTGAAAATCTCTAAATAATGGGGCATCTGGAACTTCCACTGTTGTGCTGCTATGAAATCATGTGCAGTCTGACATATGATGCCCTGGCACCATAGGGTGCTAGAAAGCCCCTTTTCACACATCATAGGAAAACTTATTGGGAAAAGTCATAAAATAATAAAGTGAAAAAAACGAGTCTAGAACTATTGAGAAAGAGAGTTTGCTTCCATGTAGAAACCCCAACTCTTTATCTTTTGAAGCTGTACCTAAATAAAATCCCTCTAAAGGTGACTTTAGAAAGGTTTCTTACTCTCTTATTGACAAGGAGCTTTTCTCTCTTTTCTTTTGAGAAGATAGGCAGCTAAAAGAGGACATGAATCTCTTTTCTGCCATCATCCCTTCCTTCTCTCCTCAACCCCACAGGTAATGAAATGAAAATTCATTCATTAATTCCATCAAGGCTGTAGCCCTGTCATAGAAGACCACCAAATTTGGCAGGCATGGTTTGCTCTCCATCTTTACTAACCACGTTGGTTGTCAACAATCACCACTTTGTCTTCTATGTGCCTTAGCATAGTTTCCAGGAGAACCTGCTCCATGATTTTTCCTGGCTCAGAGGAGAGACTGACTTGTCTGTAGTTCCTCAAGTCTTCTGCATCCTGCTTCTTAAAAATGGGGGCTATATTTCCATTTTTGTGGTCACCAAGGACTTCACCTGATTGCCATGATTTCAAAAAAATGATGGAGACTGGCTCAGTAGCTTCATTTGCCAGCTCCCTCAGGATCCACACATGAACCTTATCTGTTCCCATGGACTTGTGCACATTGAGGTTCCTTAGACCATCTTGGTCCTGATCCTCTCCTACAGCTGGCTTAGTGGGATGAGATACTTGTTCTCCCAGTTTCTGCTTTTGCCTTTCTCGACTTGTGTGACATGGCTGGAGTACTTGCTGTCTGAGGCACTGAAGCTGCTGAGAACCTCAGACTTTTCTTTGTAAGTCTGTAGGGTCACCAGGTCTCTGGTTTTCTTCTGGAGTGGGTAGCATTTTCCATTGTCTTTCCCCTGTTTCTAATACCTATAGAAGCTTTTTCTGATATCCTCTATATCTCTGGCCAGACCCAGTTTTAACTGAGAATGAGACATGCACAAAAAGATAAGTCTTCTCTTTAAAAGTTGATTAAAGAGTGAAGCTATTGGAAAATGACATATAANAAAACAAACAAACAAATAAATAAATATAATTATTTTTAAACACAAAAACAGTACCAGTGGCTCAGGAAGTCTGTGAGACAAGACTTTGGAAAGGCATTCTACGCAAATAGTAAGATATATGTTTTCTGGTATTTTCTTGTTGGAGGTTCTTTCTTCTGTTGTTGCCTAATGGTCACTTGCTCTTCTGCTGAGGAAATCAGCTGCAGCAGCTGCAGTATCTATAAGTCCTCTCTTAGCAGGTAGGTACTTAGGACTAGAGAAAGAAGAGGAAAAAAGAAGAGGTAGAAGGGTCGTACACAAGAACAGGCAACTGCAGGAAGGTACAGAGCAGGGCATCCCTGAGGGCACCCAGCACTCTCCCTGGTGAAATGCAAACAGGCCATCATTACGCTGGGCATTCTGCAGTCATCACAGAACACAGAGATGGTCCTTACTAACGTGGAGTGACTCTGACTGCTATTCACATGAATGCTTGCACATTTAAAAAGACAAACATATGAAATTGATGCTCTAATGATGATGTTATATGGGAAGTAAAGAGAAAAGTTGATGTTAGCTCTTTTCCACATGGTTCTTAGCAGAAATATTTTGTCTGGGTTCATCTTTCTATACTGGGGTATATATCCTTAGTTTAATATTGAGAAAATTGTTTTTATTTTCAATGACTAGACTTGTCAGTTTAGGAATTGTCAGAATACCTCAATTTGTCCTGCTTGTTTTCTTTTTTTTCCCATTTTTTTTAGACAGTAGAAGTATCCAGATTTGAAGAAGTTAAGCCCAGTATAAAGAAATGCTTTTAGTGTGGGAAGTATTGAGATATTAAGATTTCATTAAGAGAAAGAGAAGCCATACAGACAGCAGTTTCTTACAAAGTTAGATTTAACATGAAGCTAAAATGAATGTTTTTTCATCCAGGTAGAGGGAAAAACATTCAATGGCAAAATCAAGAAAAAGTAAGTCAATAGTTTTTTTGTTGATTTAATTTGGGCTTTTTTTTTAATTTTTTTTTTTTTTTTACTTTGCTTTGAATTCAATTTAGTATTAGTTCTTGGTTAGACAAATCCTGGTCTTGGTGAATCCTTCCACATTTTTAGCTCACTTTGTAGTTAAACTCAAATCAATGTTTAATTAATGTTAATCAAATGTCTAGAAAAAGAGAGGAGATTATCAAGAATATGTGAAATCTAATGAAATGATAGCCAACTTCTGAATATTCTCATGAAGATTAAAACCCCCCATATTTCTGTACATATTTTTGCTATAGATTCTGTCAGAACACAAAGAGTTTTAGTATTTGATTTCATAATAATGTCTTTCAGTTTCAAATTAAGGTTTTTCTATGAAAAATATTTGTGTAGAAAAAAAATATGAGGGGTTACCTAGAGTTGTAATAAATTACTTCATAAATGTTTCCCCAAAAGCCTAGTACTTATATATTTTGGCCTTTTTTCTTCTGTTTTACAGTTCTATGTCTCAGATGTGCCTTAATGCAATATACCTGCATGGTATCCATAAACTGATATGTTCAAGATGCATATCTTGGAAAAAATGAGCAACTCTGAAAGTTCTTAGTGAGTGACAACACATCAATTGTTTGGATAGTAGTTACTTTAGATGAAAATCTAATGTGGAGTATGTCTAATGATTAGGAAAAATCTACAGTCTTCTAATCATATCACGAATAAAATGGGGTTTAAGGAAAGTGCATGGTTCCAAATTTTTGGATATTGATTTAATTTATTTAACAAGCTAAATAAATTTCTTTTAAAACTACTAGATGACCATTCACATTGCTGCTGTGGAACACCATTAACGGAATTAGATCAAGTTTCTTGAGAAATGCTGAAGGTGAATGCTATACAAGTAATATGTAATCCATCAGAAGAAACACTACACATTAAGAAAGTGATGCATAATGACTGGCTTTACCTTCATGAATAACATTGTCAGTAGAATTACAGCCTTCCACTCTTGTAGCCCATGACTTCTCTTGTGTGACGTCTTATCCTGTATCAGAACCTTTGCTCTTAACTCACATGACAAAGCAAATTGTTTTGAGTCTCTTTTCTTCTAGATTTTGAGCACTGCTAAGAACGATATCAAACACCTAGTGTGGGAAGAGGGCAGCAATTTCAGTAAATTAAACAGTTCCAGAAATGTTTTCAGATGCTAGGAAATTATAACTAAATGGTGCTGAATCACTGGAGAAATCACTGGTTTCATTTGTTCTGTGATCAATGCTTTAAATATCATCTCATCAAATGCACAACACTAGAATCAAAAGTACTGCATTTTGCGTATTTAAGCTCTTCACAGTGTACTCTTCAATAAACAGAAAAGATCTTTTCAGAATAAAAGAAAGTATCTTTCCTCTATTGAGATCGACAGCTATCTATTACAATTGGAAATAATTTGCAGCACCCTGGTCACCTAGGTAGAGAAAATTTACCTCCCCTCACTACCATCAGGGAAAAGTGTGCTTACAGCTACCTGTATACAGATTTGAATGAAAGGAAAAAAAATATATTGGAATTGTGCAAATGTTTCAAAGTAAGGAGGATGACGCTTGAACTAAATGCATAGGAAAAAGAGAATATGCTTAAGAACAATCATATAGTTAAATGCTTGCCTTAGGGCTTGGTGTTCCATTATAAAAAAAAAATTAAAAGAAAAAGCAACAGAATAGTACAGAAAAAATGCTGACTTGTAAAATGTATAAATTACTACCTAATAATAATAAATATCGTCTTGGCAAGGGTTGTGTCTGCGAGCCTTCTAGAGCAGTAAATCTTTGGGAAACATGTGAAGACCAGAGAAGCAGAGCACTCACTCTGTGGATAACAGACACACTGGGAGTGGGAATAGAGGCAGATAGAGGAATGGCAATAGAAAATGAGGTTATATTGAGGTTATATTTTCCTTTTTTTGTGAGTTATACAGTAAGTAGAATTAAAAAATAAATAAAGAAAAGAAAAAACTTCCCAAGAAAAATTGCATTTTTTTACTACCTTTGCATATAAATTGCTTACAGTAGTTGCATTCCAAAATGTCTGGATATGTCAAGAGATAGGAAAAAACTCTTGCCAGTGAGGGAAGAGCTATCAAAGTATCAAAAAGTGGTACGCACCCCAGTTTTTGCTGTGGCCATGATTATAGCTTACTGGTGGGTTCTCAAGGCCTTAGATTTCCCCATATTGATGATATTGATACAACACTTCACAGCTTGCCTGCCTTTGTTCCCCTCTCAGCTGGTGCAGAATCAGCACTAGGGCATGGAAATAAAACGGACAGGCTTTTCTCTGTTTTGCAAAGTTTTTCATGGCATTTCATTGCTGCTACAGGACTCCAAGTGGTGCTCAGGAGTCATCTCATGCTAAAGCAGCCATGACCAATGGCTTGGTATCTCTGCCATCTGCATCATCCTGCTTGCCCTGGAGCCATAGGATTTTGATCCATGAGTAGCATCTGTAAGTCAAATTCCACTGTTTCCACATGAGTTTAAGTCAGACTCCATGGGGTGACTTTGCCTTTGAACCAATTTAAATGAGACCAAAAGTGACGCCAAAATATATTGCTACTCTGAAAGGACCTGCCAAGGAGAAAAAGAATTGTCACTGGCAAAAATAACTCAAGGCAAAAGTTCCCCTTAAATTTTATGAACTCTTTGTGAAATCACACTGTTTTCTTTCAGAGCATTGAAAGCAATGAAATATCGTAACCTCTAGCAGCAGAAATTTACATTTCCTCATCTATTTAAACTCCTCAATTCATTAACTTTCCTCTAACGTGTTCCTAAATACCAAAGAGTAGTCCTGATTTTGCAAGCCCTTTTCTTAATCAACACTCTGATTTCATATTTATTTTCATAGTGTGCTTGTATAAAATAATAAGAAAACCCCCTTTAATATCTGGCATCACCAATGTCCTGGAACCAAATTAATTTTGCTTCACTGAGAATCTGGAATAGCGTCTTATACGTGCAGCCATCTCTACAAAGCTCCCAAGGTGATCTGTTTGCTCACATTTCTTTTAATTGCTTATTCATCAATTTCTTAGAGAATCTGCTGTGAGATGGCTCATGAGAGCATGGCTGTGATCCTGAGCAGTGTGCCACAGAGGCAGCGAGCTGGCATTTGAAGAGCTGCCCTGCATCCTGCAATGTAGAGCATGGCATCCACCCTGACTAATTCACACTGCTTTTTGTCTGAGGAATTTAAAGAGCTCCCCTCTGCTTCATGCAGATTGCTTGCATTTTGTCCTCTAATTCTCTTAAAGCACCAAGTATCTTTGTGTTCTCTCAATTGTGGGTCGTAATTTAGAAAAATAAGTATGTGAACCAAGATATACAAATGAATACAATGCCATCAAAGGCTACAGGAACCCGACTCTTCAAAGTGCAGAGCAGGCCCTTTTCAACTTCAATGCCAATATAAGATGCTCTGACCTTCCCAAACACTTCTAGAGACTAATCTGTTCTTTTCATTGACTTCAACTAAAGAATGATTTTACCTCTATTTACCAAATCCTTTATTTAGCAAAGTTAGGTTTTCTTTAGTTGCTGGCATGGATGTTTACTGAAAATCCAATACTGATATTTCTGTAGATATAATAAAAATGTGGGTTTGATTGACTATTTTCTACATGACACATATCCTTTCTTGTCTTTCCCCAACTTTCTTTATACTTCATGTGGAAAGACATGAAAATTCCTCTTTCAAGTAGTTATGAATTAATTAAAATAAGACTTCTAAATGACGCCATTTATGGAATCCCTTAATACTTGGTAAGCGGAGTGCTCAAAATGCTGCTTTTAGTGATAAATGTATAAATCTCTTTTAGACTTCAAAAAATAATGTTTTTTTGATATGTGTCTAACCATGCAGTTTTTCAATTGCTGCAGGGCTGATTTTTATTTTTGTTTCAAGTACCTGCCCCATAAATTTTAAAGCGCATCTTTCCTTAGAGGGGAAAAAAAAAGTGCAATCTCGGTGCTAGGACACTAGAAAGAAGCAATAAATTATTGCTGTAATGACATGCTAATTAAAATTTTGCTTGTAACTCACGTAAGTGTTTGAAGCCCAGCAAATTTCTCTTTTCATTTGTGAAGTGTGAAGGTAAATTGCCCAGTGACAGTGGGACATCACTAACAAGTACAAATTGAATAACATGCTATCTTGCTCTATTAGTCCTGACTAGCATGTCTGAATTAGATATTCAGCACACTCCCCATTGTAGGCCTGATTGATAAATGCTAAGGAGAATTTGTCAAAACAACAGGGGCTACACCCAGTGGGACATCAATATGCTCCATTTAGTCACCCACCCGGCACTTCCTACACAGGATTGTCACATAAGATTAAGACTAGCCGCTAACCAGCCATCAAGCTTGCAGCAGACACTAGGCAGCCTGTGTTCTGTATGCATATTAGTCACATGCTTAACAATTTGGGCTGTCATGACTGAAGCATGCAGTGACCTCTGGAGCAGAGGTTGAATTTTGCAACTACACTGAGACATCATGCTCAGCTGTTCAAGATTTTAGGCCATTTCCTGCCTGATCTGTGCACAGATGCACTGCCCTAAGCTATAATCTGTGGCCTAGTCCAAATGACAAATGGCACAGCATAGATTATTGCATTATATATTAAGTACTACAAGTCTGTAAATTATGAGTAAACTACTGTTCAGCCTGAATGTCTCCTCCAGCTTTTAGAACACTTTCTTTCATAAAGCCTCTCATGTGCAGTACAAATAAATATTTGGAAAATGAAGACACCAGATTTTAAAGACTGAAATAGACTGTTTTCCCTGCAATTAGCTTGAATATGAAAGAGTTTTGTTCCAGCCACAATTCAATAAGTTAAAGCTGGACTTGCTTCTCTTCTATTCCTCCCCTTTTCACTGAGAATTATTAGCAAATTAAGGTTTTCTGTGGGGTCTATATGTTGGACAATTTTTGCCAGACAAGTGGTTGAGGCCAGCCACTTTACATAGTTCTTTCAGTATGGATTAAACAAGCAATATTCAACACTAATAAAAATTAATAAGAAAAATAAACATCATCAGTTCTGAGGGAACTAATTTGTCATTCTATTATGTTTAGTCTCTGTTTATGTACTGAAGTTCTTGTTTATAAGTGGAACAGCTGTAAAGAGTATAAAAAATAAAGCTGGAACGAAAAGCATTCACTCTCTTTCTTATTACTGAGCTGCAAGATTTCACCGGTGTAAACTGGTTTTTGGTTAGAATATGGTTGTGAGTTTCCTATGTGTATTTAGGACTCCAATGCATCAGTTATGTAATGTCAACAATCAAATTATTCTTGTTAGGATGGAAAGAAGAAAGAATTAAAGAGAAAGAGAAAGAGAAAGAGAGCAAGAAGGAGGGAGGGAGGGAGGGAGGGAGGGAGGGAGGAAGGAAGGAAGGAAGGAAGGAAGGAAGGAAATTTATCTCTTCTTGCCCAGCTGTTGCAACAGAACTGAATATGAACTTCCAAGCCACCAAGCTTCAGCAACTTTTCTTTGTATAATATATAAAAATTTAAAAGTTTTGTACCATCCCTCCCATCTTAGTTTGTGTTTTCATAAGTGAAAAAAATTCTTATGTATCTTTCTGGTATTTAGACTAACGCTTTATATCTACATTATGATAACCTACTTTGGAACATAACAATGACCCCAAATAAAGGGAATTCTGTTGCATCATCTAGGTTAACCTTATTGTGGCTCTAAAACCAGAATTGGTATGCATATAGAATGAACCTCCTTACACTAAATAAGTAGGTGGAATCAAGACCCTGGAGTTTGGTAACTGGGATGTATGTGTGTCTTTTTCTCAGTGTAATAGCTTTCAGGTGAGTCAATCTCCATGACCTAATGTGCATTGCTTGAATTAACTAGCAACTTGTCATCCTAATGTGCCTTCATACCATTTTGAAAGTTCTTTAGTTTGAATAGAAATAAATGTAAGAAAAGGTTTGGATTTTGTGTGTGTGTGTGTGTGTGTGTATGTGTGTGTGAAATAATGCAAAACATTTTAAGATACGTTCTTTAACATTCACTGAGTTATGAGTTTGACTTTGGATCATTTAACTGGAGGCAGAAGACACCAAGGTGACAAATATCCATTTAAATACTTTTCTCAAGGATTACGTCATCTGACAATAATATACACTAAAAGATATGAATTAGATAAATGTTCCTAGAACAGATTCACTTTTCTATAATTATTAAAGCAAAAATAATATTTAGAAAATATATACAAAAAATATTTGTTTTATCTAGCATGGGTCTAAGAATGTTGCCTCCATTTCTTATTGCCTGACAGCTTTCCTTTCTGTGGGCACCAATTTTTCAGGATTGAAAATCAGTGGGTATTTAGCTCAGATATTGCCTTTTCTTGGTGTGATTAGACACTGAATTGGGAGGAGCTGTCAAATCCCTCAAGAGCAGAGAATCCCTGCAGAGAGACCTCAATAAACTAGACAGATGGGCAATCACCAACCATATGAACTTTAACGAGGGAAAGTGCCAGATCCTGCACCTGGGCTGGGGCAGCCCTGGATGTACAGGCAGACTGGGCAATGAGAGGCTGGAGAGCAGGGCCATGGAAAGGGCTCTGGGCTCCTGGGCCATGGCAAGTTGAAGATGAGCCAGCAGTGCCCTGGCAGCCAGGAGGGCCAAGCGTGTCCTGGGGACATCAGGGACAGCACGGCCAGCCGGGCAAGGGAGGGGATTGTCCCCTCTGCTCTGGGCTGGGGCGGCCTCACCTCCAGGGCTGGGGGCAGGTTTGGTGCCACAGGATAAGAGAGATATGAAACTATTGGAGAGTGTCCAAAGGAGGACTGTGATGGTTGTGGAGGGCCTTGAGGGGAAGCATGATGAGAGCAGCTGAAGTAATTTGGTCTGTTCAGCCTGGAGGAGACTGAGGGGAGACCTCATTGCAGTTAGAACTTCCTTGTGAGGGGAAGAGGAGGGGCAGGCACTGATCTCTGCTCTGTGCAACCACTGACAGCACCCAAGGGAATTGCCTGAAGTTGTGTCAGTGGAGGTTTAGGTTGGATACTATGAGAAACTTCTTAACCCAAAGGGTAGTTGGGCACTGGCACAGGCTCCCCAGAGAAGTGGTCACAGCACCAAGCCTGGCCAAGTTCAAGAAGGATTTGGGCAATGCCCTCAGGCACATGGTTTGATTCTTGGGGTTTCCTGTGCATGCCTGGAGTTGTACTCAATGATCTTGATGGGTCCCTTCCAACTCAGCAGATTCTATGATTTTATGATAACAGAAAAGTTTATGCAAGCTTTCTCTTTCTCTTTTGGTGAACCTAAAGTGGAAGGTGGTTAAAAGAACTAGTTTTAGGGCAGATGTGGCATCTAGAACTACAAAAGAAATATAAAAGTGCAGTGTAAATCTAAGGTATTTAATTGCAGTGGAGTTCCTTGAGATTTACCATATTGTAAGAAAGAAAACTACCTGGCCTAGTCAGAAAGTGCCTTTTCTGTTTGTCTTTTGGCGGTAATCTTTTATTAGAAGACATACTGATCCCTTAGCATACACAAGTCTTCCGACAATCAGCTATATTCAAGTTAAGTTGCAGGTTTTTGCCTTCAAGGAACACAGTTTTGGCTGGGTCCCTCTGATAAACCCACAATCCTAATGCTATCTAATCTAAGTGAATTAGTAAGTGAATTCTGCAGTGATACCAGGCATTGCACAGTGGAGGTGGTGGCTGATAACCTCTCAAGCTAATATTTAGCAAATGGACTGAAAAGCCTTACACAGACTGTGAAAATGAGATTTGTAATACTTCTGCAATCCAGGTATTCAGATATATTTAGGAAAAATTCCTGTTACAGTCACATGTCAACTTACTCTGTAGTTAAAACTCATTTACAAATTAGTGACAGACACACATACAGACTAACAAAAATGAAGTCCTACTGTCTTTCACAAAGATTGCACAGGAAAAACTGGAATCTGAAATTGTGGTTGAATTATTTTTTTCCCAGGAATACACATGAACCTGCTTATATTTGTTGGTGCAAAGGTAAAGAGAATGTATAGGAAGCAAATGACCTCAGCTATATGCTACAAATGGGTGAAAGATCTGAAGCAAAGACAGAAGGGATTTAAGCATGAAAAGTCATCAGGAAAAAAGAATGATTAGGAATTTTTTCTGGGAAATGAGAATTAGGAGTATAAAATGAGGTGTGTATGTACAGTCTTTACTAGAAGGATCCAGCTCAGCAAAGTGTGTGACTATTTCAACTCACACAAACAATATATTTACAACCAATGACTAAGGTTTGAATCACAGCTATAAATCAAGCCTGTAGGGTGTGTAGGGTAGGCAATAATTCAAAGAAAATACACCTGGGCTCTGGTTCTGGCTCTTGAGTATTAAGGGGAAATAATACTAAAAGGAGATTTCCTACTGAACCCTACTGAACCTGAAACTAACACTCTCCTACAGTAATGATGTAAAAACATGTGACACGAGCTCTGTACCCAGCATTACGCATATGTGTGCATGCAATAAGTGATGTACCTATAAATATCATCTGCAACGAACAAAGTGTGTTACTTTTTTCTGAAGAACTGTACATAGGCATTAAAATGGGAACTGGTGGGTCCTGATGATATAGAGCTGAAATATAAGAGAATGAGACTTTTTGCATACTAAGGTAAAAAATACATCTGTAACATGTTTAAAAAGTGATGCAAATACTCTCTGAAAAAAAACACCCAAATGTAAAACCAAAGGTTGTGTTATGAAAGTGACATTAGAGTGGAGAAACAGATAAGCTTCTTTTTAATTGTTTATTGTCTTTGTGCTTGAAGTATGTTAGGAATTAAACATTCTTGTTTGTTTGTTTGATTGTTTTAATTGACACTTTGAATTTACTACAGTTAATACTGACTTACATGAAATGGACTTTTGTATGAAAGTGAAACTCTCTAAACTGGATTGTTCCTCTACCTGCACAAAAAAGAAAAAAATTTTTTTCCAAGCCCTACTGGAAAAAGTTACTGAAGTGTTTTTGCCCCACGGGAAGGCTAAAGCTGGTCCATACTAATGGCAGCTCCTCTGAAAACAGCAGCCTGCTCACATTGCCTGGGGCAACATACAGATGATGGATCGTGTAACAGATGAGTCTTCTCCTCATCTTCGTTCTAATCTCATTCCACTAATTGTCACCAATATCATCAGTGTCAGTAGCCTAAGCTACTGCACAGAGCCTGTGAGCTCCTCCAGTAGCTCTGGCCCTGCTGTTGCTCCTGGGGTTTGCCCCTCTGCCTGTGCAATCTGTGGTGGTCCCCCATGCCAGCACCCTGCTGCCAGAGCATGGGGAAGAGAGGGTGGAGGTGGAGGTTGGGTCTAGGCCCTGGGCTCTGGAGGGTGGCCCACATCTGGCTGATGCATTTGTTGCAGTGTGGTGGGAAGGTTGTTGTAGTTGATGTGGCATGAAATGTGCTATAAATAAGTGATGAATAATATGCCAATATTAGTTTGTGTTTGTCACTTCCCACTCACACTATAGATTATGGTGATTGTAGAGGGTCAGCATTCAAAACTTAGGAAATGCAAAAATCTAAAGCAGAACACAAGCTTGTGTATGATACCAGTGTTCATTGAAGAAACAGTTTCCATAAAACACAAGCTTTGGCAGCTCTAGTATGGGCAGGAAGCCCTGCCTGTAGTGTCATTCTTATACCCACCATCCAGCACATTGTGCCATTTAGTGTTCATCATACAACTACTTCAGAACAGGGATTCCCTCTCAGGTATCTCTTCAATGATCAGACTTTGGCAGGAAGTATCCACAGACATTAATGAATAATTGTAGAGTGAAATGATTACACATCTTTTCTCAAAGGAGAGGGAAACTGAGACAGAAAAATATTAATGTCACATAGTATAATTTTGCTGTATCTAGTATAAAAAAAATTAAGGTCTGTACTTTCAGAATGTTTCATATTTTTTGTCGCATAAGTGTTTCCATCTCAACAATGACAAGATATTAAGTACTGAGTATAAGATGTAGTTGATACTGTTCATCATCCCATCAGAAGTAGGTGGTAATGTAGCCAAATATACAAAATAAATCCCTTTAAAAATATTATTGTTAGTGTAGGTGTTTTGAAAGTAGATGTTATTTTCTTTATAGTCTAGAAAATGGATAAAAATTTACGTTGGTTTGCACACTTGGATTTCTTCTGAAGTCCACAAGAACTGTCTCCTTACATCAGAATTAAATAAACCAAGAACTCCATGTTGCAATCAGAGGTAAATTCACAGATCTCCTTGTGACTTTCTCAGTGCAGATACAAATGAAGTTAGAGACACTGATACAAGTGTGTGTTTTCTTATTCCATTTCTTTATGCCCTAGCCTGACATTCCTACTTTAGGCACCATCTTCTCAGTTACCTTATTACCAGTGTCCTCCTCCTGCAGGCTGCCAGGGGCCAGCCCTGCTACCGGCAGAATCAGAATTTTCTCTGCTGTTTTCCTCTCATGACCCTATCCTCCTCATGCTATGCCTTGTGTGCCAGTGCAGAGCAGGAATCACATGGACAGGAATTTACTCTAGGCTCTGCACCCCACCACTGCTAGTGCTTCTTCTGGACAGGACAAATTGATGCCTCTGGAAATCTCTTTCCACTCTGGCAAGTGAGGCAGCTACCACCTGGACCTTAAAATAACATAAAACCAATAAGTGCATATTCACTGAATGCTGGCAAAANAGAAAGGAAGGAATCGTATCAGAACAATTATTTTGATTTGGAATATATAAAAAATTCCACTTGGAAAGATAATACTAAAATGCAGTTCAAAACTTGAAAAAGTAGAGTGAAAACATCTTTCTTTGGTAGGAAGGTGCTATCTAAACCTGGATGAGAGTGAATAGAGTGAGCCAGGAGGGATGTGCGTTGCTTCCAGGAATGCCTGTGGAATAAAGAAGCTAAGGAGTTAGAGGGGATAGAGACTGGTGGCTACTGGTGCAAGTGGGGCAACAGACCTCTTGTACATAAGGGCAGTGAGGGTGGACTGTGAGTCTTCCTCTGCGAACAAATAGCCTAAAAAGCAAGGGACAGTGGGAATAAGGGGAGAGGAGATGGATGGGGGAGTGGGAGGGGGAAAGCTATCAGGTAGAGCTGGAGATTGTGATGAACTCTAGTGCTGCATTTAACTTCAGAAGTTTGGTGTTAAAAGAGATAAAATGCTGCAGGATGTTAGTGGCCCCTAGGGAAAGAAGGGGGTATGGGCATGTGGGGAAGAGAATAAATTACCTGCAGATTAGTTTATTAGTAAGAAACATTTCATCTGCCGTTTACAGAACCATGGGTTGTTTTTTTCCATACAAGGGTTAAAATTTACATCACTACTGGAGATCTGTTTAAGAGTGTGTGCAGGTTAAATACACTGAATCCTCATCCCATACACAGTAAGGCAGCTACAAGTCAAACATAATGACAGTGCTGATTAATTAGGTACTCCTACCCCCAGCACTTGAGAGTGATTTATTGAGACACATCTCTAACCTGATCCATTGTGTTGACTGGATTAATGGAGTGAGCTAGAGAAATTCACTGGCAATGTTAGATACAGAGCAAGAAAGCATTAACCCTTGGAGCTTTCTTATCTAGCCTATTGACAGAATATTAATTATGACAAAACATACATGTCTCACCTAATTATCTTTTGATAACTAAGCATATATTTTTATTCATGCATGATGAAGTTACTGGAGTGAAAATCATTTGTACATAAACATTTAGAAAAATATGGAGATAATGCTGAATTTACAGGGTCCATTATAAACATGAGACCATAAACATCTTCCTTTAATTCTCGACCATTTACTTTAGATTATTAGAACAATTAATGGAGCAAGCAAAAAAAAAGTTATTTTGGAATATAAATTGGGGCTTCATTATGTTGCATATATACAAACACTCATGATGCATTATAAATGCTGTGTTTTTCCTGGACTTGTTTCTAGCAGGCTTATCTTCTCAAACTTGGGCCCATTTCATGCAGTTAAATGACATTCTCTAAAACAGACTTATGTACCAGGTTACAGGCTTGCTCTGAACTTCAGGCATCAGCTCTTTGTGATCCTAAGTCATAGTTACTGAGCTGTTTTTAGTATCTCAGGTATCTGAAACAAGGCAGGTGCATCCCATGAAGTAGGAAGCATGAGTGCAGTCTCCAGGTGGGAGACTCATGGGCTTCAGAGATTTCAGTCGCATCTTCCTGGGGGTGCAGGGTCTCACACCAGCAGTGCCTTCTTTCAGCAGAGACCAAGGCAGAGTGTAGCTTATTCATCTAGTATTCCATATGCTACTTCATATTTGCAAAGTGCTAATCTTCAGTCATCTCAAATAAATATTAATGATTCCTGATTCAGTGGACTTTTCACAAATTTAAAGGGAAATTCTCTGCAAAAAAAAAAAAATCCCTTAGAGGCAAGAACAAGGAAGAGAGAAATTTCAAATCCATTTTGCTTCAAGATTTTCAAAATTAATAACTTCTGGTTTTCATTTTAATTTGACAAGCAGAGCAAGGGAAAATAAAGATTTTTTTTTCATTTTTTGCCAAATAAATATTAAAACCCCACAAAGTTTAAAGTTTAAGGATTGAATTAACAAAAGTAAAAAGAAAAAAAAAAGGAATTGAAATTATGCAGTGCAGAAAGCTACTATTTACATAGCTCTGATCACTCTATAAAGTTTAGCTGAACTTTGTCTAGACTTGGAGGCAGCTACCCTATAATGTTGCAGTTTACAATCTGAGTTCCTCAGGTTTGGTTTGTCTGTGTGGGAACCCTGGTTGGGATCCCTTTTGGCTTGCACATGATGGCTTGCAGCAGCAGAAGAAAGGAACAGAACTTGTTAGGCATTGTCCATACCAAGAATGGGGACATGGTGAAAGCCCAGAACTGAAAACTGGGAGGCATTCCCCCATCCTGCTGTTTGCACAGAGCAAGTATATACCTACAACTCATCCTGCATTGTGTGCCCTAACTGAATTAGTGATTCTAAGCCCCATTAGAAACAGTCAGTTTGCAGTCCCGCTTGCAGTATTTTTTCTGTTGTTTTTTCAACACAAGCTCTGCAGTTACACAGAAGAGTTACTAGGTTTACCCAAGGTATATCCTCAGATTCCTCAACATTAGCATCAACAAGAAAATGGGTCATGGTACGTGTGGGGAGCTCATCTGTCTTTTCAGGAACAGTTTGTAGATATATTCTTAGCCACCCAATACAACAAGTAGAGACACATCCTGTTACATATATTCAGCTTACACCATGACGAACATAGATCAGCACCACAAGGCCAGGCATTTATGTTTGTAACTAAGCTGGTGCTGTAGAAGGATAGAGGTATAAAACCCACAATGCCAGAGTAGAATCATGGAAGGTTTTGGGTTGGAAGCGATCTTTAAAGGTCCTCTAGTCTAACTCTCTTCTAAGTAGGAGGGACACATTCCACCTAGTTGCTCAGAGCCTTGTCCACCCTGATCTTGAATGTTTCCATAGATGAGGCACCTACAGCCTCTCTGGGTAGCCTGTTCTGGTGTTTCACCACCATCTTCATAAGAAATTTATTTTTTGTATCTATATGGAATGAATCTGCCCTCCTTTAGTTTAAAACCATTTCCCCTTGTTTTTCTCTAGAGGCCCCACTAATAGGTCTGTTCCCATCTTTCTTATAAGCCTCCTTCAAGTATTGGAAGTTTGCAATAGGGTCTTCCCAGAGCCTTCTCTCCTCCAGGCTGAACAAAACCAACTCTGAGCCTGCATCCATAGGAAAGGTTTTCCAGCCCTCTGGTGACTCGTGTAACCCTCTTCCTCTGAATTTGCTCCAACAGATCCATGACTTTTAACATCTTTTCTTCTATTACCTGCCTTTCTTTTCTCTTTTATTCCAAGCATTTACAATGCAATTACTTTGTCTCAGAGGAATAAATTATTCCATCCAAAAGTCTGTGGGGTTTTTTGCACCAAGATTTGTGTCTCAGGTAAATTGTTTGAGAATAATTTGATCATGTCTACTTCATTCAATATGATTTTTTTTTTCTGGTGAAAACAGTGTGGATTTATTCTGATCACCAACCCTGACGCTTCCCCTCTGTATAATGTCACAGACTGTGTCACATTTGACCATAGACCTTTCTCCATACAGCTTGAGGGTTTTTGCCCCAGGAATTTACTACCATGATCAAAATGAAGGAGAACAGTACTCCACCCAGAATACTGCAACTATTTACTCTTTTCTGAGTTTGGAGAAAATATGTCCATTCTTCCCCTTGTCTTCTCTATATAAATATTTCACTTGAGGTGAGGGCTACAATGTCTTAATTAGTACTTTTATTGTGTACTTTTATATTTTTTAAACTGGCCCTTTTGTAGGATTTTTCTAGGCATATGGGTCAAGGAAAAACAGAATTACAGATTTAATTATATCATCAGAATTATAGATTTAAATTATCTCTTAGAAATGCAAGACCTTCCCAAGACAGATGAAATTCAGTTAAAGTGACTAAGACCTCACCATTGTTTCAGCCTTTTGCCCTCAGGAAACAGAAGAGAATGAAAAAAACTTTTCCAGACTGGGAAATCACCCTTGTCACCCCCATGACTGAACCATCTGCCAGGCAGAGGAAGGGGACCGTGAGATACAGGAGCAATCTCTGCAGAAATGGCCTTGCCCTGACATCTGGCAGGGCAGACTGGATTTCTCTTGATGCAAAACTCTTAAAACATCTAGTGACCAGGTGTAAGGCAAAAGATGGATGTTCAGTAAGAAGTGCTTAATTAGAATGCAAAGGTTTAGTAACAAAAGTGATTTATTTTCCTTTTTGTCAGTCTCTGTGCTCTGGACAGCACGACAATAAGGGACATTCAAAGAAGCTGAGCATCAGGACACTTTCTCATTTAAAATAGTCCCTGAGATTCATAATTTAGGTGCCTGAGACAAATCTGTTCTGTAAGTAGTTACATCAGCCAGAGAATATGAAACAGCTACAGGAAAAATAGAACATAGTGAAACATATATCAGTTTTAAGCACAAAGAGAAGACTCAGGTTAGACATTAGGGTCTGGTACAGGGGAATGGCTAAATCATGTCGCAGGGTCCTTTTTTGCAATTATTTAAAAAAATATTCTGTGAATATCGTTTATATTTGCTGGTATGCTTTTGTTGATTTTTTTTTTGTTTGTTTTGAGAGGGTTTTTTTCTATTGTTGTTGTTTGTTTGCTTGTTTAAGGTTTTATTCCTGTTTTTCCCACAATAATAAGTGTAGATTTGCAAGGGAGGGGTGGAGAAAGATAAAAATTCCTTGTTTAAGTTATTTGCTCTGTGCAAAATCAATCTTGAACTGATAGGAATGGGAAAGGAAGAAAAGTAGAAGTCCAAAAAATTTCAAGGTTCAAGCTGTGTCATTGTGTGCAAAATCCCCTCTAACAATAATGCTAAAGATAGGAATAATGTTGGTGGGATTGCTGTGAGGAGAAGGGTTCCTTGCTCTGTGTCATATACTAATTCCCTAAGCAGTGTCAGAATTCAGGCTGAAGTGGAATTCAGGTCTCTCCTACTACAGCAATACTTACAGACCAAATGTAAAAATAATTTCAGAATACCTGTGGTCTAATATATATGTTTGTGTGTGTACATATACTTACAAATGTTATCTATACATGCACAAATATAGTATAGTGTATAAATCACACACATAATTAAGTAGGATGCAAAGTTTGCATTCTAAGTCAGCACCTTTCACTGCCTACACTCAGTTCCCCTCACTCATATATAATTTACATCTTTAGAATATTTTATGCTGGAAAAATTCAGTTTGCAAGAAAAAATATTGTATTTTCTGCTTCTGCAGTTCACAGACCTTTTCAATTTACCCTCCTCACCACCAGTTTTACCTTTGGATAATCTTGCTTCTACATCTCGCTGACATCTGGCCTAAAATACTCTCTAGCCTACACAGGCCCAGTGTTTATAGCCACATCAGATTTTTTTCTTGAAACTCCACTTGCATATCCTCTCTACTTTTGGTTGTCCCTTTGACAGCTGTGGACCCTATTTGATGCTTTTAAAATAGCGTTTTATTAAGCATATCTTTTTGTTCCTTATCTCATAGTTGTACATTTTATTGTGGTTACATTAGCTAGTAACTGGTGTGATTTTTGGCCCAGACAGAGGCATGAGAGATTGGGATCTTCAGCCTGAGTGAGCTGTGCAGTCACATGTGACAGGGGCTAATTGGTGACCAGCTGCATAGAGCAGGGAAGAAGTCAATAGATGGAAGGGATAGAGCACATACATCCCCTCTGTGATTGCATTTGGGGTGAGAGTGAGCATCAGAAACATAGAAGTCAGGGCCGTTCAATTATTTAGGGCATCAGAGATGTTTGCAGAAGGTGGGATATCTGACACAGGACATAGTGGAGACAATAGCCTTATGGAATGGCACCAGAATACCAGGCAGAACACGCCAAGAATTCCAAATGAGACTAGAAACCAGAGTTAAGAAACTGAATTGATCATTTAAATTCATTTACTGACAGTGTACATATATATACATATATGTATGTATGTATACACACACACACACACACACACACACACACACACGTATATAGTCAATACATATATGTGTATGTATTATATGTGTATGTATGTGTATCCACATAAATGCACATGAGTAGAAGTCATCAAAAACTCAAGATACTGTTAAATGACTTTGCATGGGTGTTGGGGCAAGGTTTCACATTGGTGTAACTCATACTGCAGGCTGGCAGATGGGAAACATACAAGAAGATTGTCTTTGCATGTTTGCACTGTTTCTACCTGAAGGAGATTGCAATCATAATGCATTTATGAGCCATGATAAAAGTTCTGACACAGTAAAAAAAGAGCACTTCAGAGAAAATAAAAGCAGAGATGAACTCAGGGCCAATTTTCTGTAGAGAGAAGAGAACATTTCATATCTGTCTGAAAAGGCAGAGCATGGGCACAAACCCGAGTATTTTTAGCTTGCAGCACATCAATTATTTTATGTTAACTGTAGAAGTGCACACATTTTCTCCATAGGAAATGATTGGTAGGTAGTCCTTTTCCCATGGACTGAAAAACTATTCCTCATAACTTCAGTTTACTGTGTTAAAGGGCTATGCACACAGGGGATATTGCAGAGTAATGAAAAAGAAGTACAACCTATACATGACTGTAATGGTTGAGAATGGAGAATACACAAGTGAGATTGTCCTGAGACATCTTGACTGACCGAAAATCTCAGTTTGCTGGAAATCAGTGGTATACAAACCCAAGCTAATAATATTTTGCATGGAAGAAACATTTCCTAGTAATGGAAGTCCATTTTCTGTAATTGGCCTGATGTTCCTGTACTCTGCAAATACTGATCTCTCACTGTTTTTGCTGACTTCATGCATTTCACCTATTTCTAAAAAGAAAAATTCCATGTAATAAGCTTTTTCCCTCTCTGAAAAATTTGCTATCTCCCTTGAGAAAATGGAAGCAACAGGTAGATTTTTCTAAGCAGTTAATATTGTGCTTAGGTTTAAGCCCATGCAACAATTTGCTGTACCCCCTTTAGAAAAGTACTTAAGTTTTCCTGAACTGAATGGGATTTGGGCTCTTATATTGTTTCCTGAATTGGACCCTTTGTAAGATGTATTCAATCAAATGCAAAATCTTCATTCATGCTTCTATAAAACACATCCATTTTAAAGCCAAAACGAGCCACTAGAGCACACAGCCCAACCTGCTCTGTAATAAACCAAAGAACTCACCCAGATATGCCGACGTAAGGTAAAACATACTATATAAACTGCTAGATTAAAAGAAGTAAAGCACTTAAGCAGCTGAGGAAGCAGAATCTCATTTTAGCATGATACATTAGGGCAATATGATATTGATATAAAACACGAACCGTATATGCAGCTCTTACTCAAGTAGCAAGGCGTTTTCAAGCAGCGGATAGTAATAATTCCTGGCTAAATGGAATCTCTTTGCACTTTTTAAGCATTAGGAAAGGAAAGAACAGAGAATGATGTAGTCTAAAACTCTTTAGTGGAGAGATTTCTTTCCAGATGCTACTGCAACTTGCTTTGGGCATCAAAAAATTTCCAATTGGTGCAACATTATTTGATGAGCGCTTCTTTTTTCTTCAGATTCTTCTTGAGTACTCTTATGCATTGTTATAGGATGAGATCAGCTTCCAGTTGTGCAATTAGGAATGTGAATAACATCTGCCACATTTGGTTTGTTCACTCGTGTGAACACCCAAGGGAGTAAAAGACATAGAGGACTTCTTTGTTTGGAGAAGTGGCAAGGTAACATATTTTATAATTTTATCTCTCCAGTAGCTGAGGTTACATCCTTATATTAAAGAAGGCAAGATGAATAAACATACTTTGAACTTGACGAGAAAATAAAACAGCTTATGGGAATCTCTGTTCTTGAAGTTTTTTATGACCCAACCTCAGATCAGTCCCCTTCATCACCATTTCATCAGAACAAATGGGAAAATTTTTGAAAGACTAGGCAATTTGTCCTAATGCCAGTACCACCTGTTTGGTGCATATTCTTTTTTTTTGTTCTATGCTGTAAAAGCCTTGTGGTTCCATAAAGAAAAAAAACGAGACAGGTAATGGGTTGAAGTTATTGACCAGAATTTCCAAACTATTAGCAATATTGGCACTCTATGCCCTTTCCACACAGTCAGTAAACAGGTTAAAGAGAAGTTGCATTCCATCAGGATCCATAGCTTTTCAATTAGTGCCAGACCTTCCATTGTTTCAGGAAAGCTTCAAGAGGCAAACAGGATTACTCTACTGGAATATGCATCCTTCATACTCATTAATTAATGGAGAAGAAAAATGAAGAAGGGGAATGTATTCCCACATGAGGCTAGCTGAACATTAGTTTCTACTTTCTTCTTTTTGTATTTTTTCTAACCCATTAAAGTGTTCCAGCTTCTAATAACATTTTCTCTATATATATTCACATTGTCACTACAAAACATTAATCAAATAAATTCTAAATTTTTACTGGAAAATCTTTTCAATACTTCATCTCATTTCCAGTTATATGGACTCAGTTATGAAAGAACAACACTCAGATCAAAGAAAAGATATCAGCCTCTGACAACAAGTGAAACTCTTAGTAGTAGCTTTCCTGCTTGACCAGTGCAGCTATAGCTCTCAGAGGTCCACCTGTACAGGATACAGTAAAAAACTTGAAGGCTACATGCACTTCTTCTCAGGATAGAATATGATGTGCAAATATGATTCCATAATAAAATTAAAAAATGTTTGTGTGAGTTCTAATTGTTGTCTACAATTTTCTTGACAGTCCCCTCTGTACAGGTGGACTTCAAATGTCTTTGTTTCAAGGGAGATATATATATNTATATATATATATATATATATATATATAATCATCAAAGGCTCCCCCTGCAATGATATTTTATTCCGCAATGCTGGCAATGCTGAATTCTGCCTTTTCCTTTTAGGCTGCTTGATTTCACTGGATGTGCTCTCCAGCCTTTCAACTTTATTTGTGTTGGGCAAGAAGCCAATCATGTTAATGCATGGAAACCAGGTAGCTGTCAGGACTATTGCAGCAGCATATCTAATTTTGTTGTATTAAAGCTGTCACAAAACATTAAGTAAGAGATTATATAAAGTATGTCTAGGGCAAATAGTTTATAATGTAATAAACTAATAAAATTTTGAACAAGTTAAAACATGATCTCTTTTATGTTTTTTTTTTCTCCACGGTTTTCCTCCTTTGTTCGTTATTCCCCATTCTTTTCTCAATCATTGCTGAAATCCAAATGGAACTGTGAACACATGTCTGTTTGTCTGTCTATTTATACATATTTAAAGTTTTTTTTCCAGTAATGCCACAAAGATCCTTTATCCATTTCAGCTCCCCTGGTTATCTTTTTAATGCTCCTGGGGAAGAAAATAACCCTGACAATCTCAGTGCTCTTTGCCAACGGTGAAGTTTTAGTCCTGCTTACGTCTTCCAGATGTTACAGCAATACAATAAAATCACAAATGGAGATAGTTCTTTGGCCCTAGAGTAGCACAAATACATTTTTAGTTCCATTTTATGAATAAAATATTCATCAGTAATAGAGTGTTATGCCATGTCCATTTCAGAAAATAGAAGCCACAGGAAACAGCACATTCTGTCTGAAGAGAAGTGGAAATGGAAAGTGCTGACTTGATAGCAAAGATGGCACTGCTGTACAGAGCCCCTAAGATGTCTCTAGAGGTAATGATTCTCCATGGAGGGAAAAAAAAAGTCAGGACTTAGAATAAGTAATTGCAGAACTCTATATGAGAGAATAAAGCAAGGTATCAATAAATTTACCTGCACTATTGAGCTGCTTTTGCCCATGATTTTAACATAAATTGTACATCTTGGTCATTCTTGTGTTCCTTAATCTCAAAGGAAGTGAAGTTCCTTAATCTCTGGAGTGAAGGTTAAAGAAAAAGCCAATCAAGATGCCACATATTTGCACCTCACGGTCTGGCCCTATGCTTCACCATTAAAAATAAAGGTAGTGTCAGTGCAGAAGGTGGTTAGCAACACGCATCTCTCTCCCAATTGCTACTCCATCCATCTTAATGAACTAACTCAGGCCTTTAGAAAATGTGAATACTTTCTTTCCTCCCACAAAAGCTAAATGAAATAAGAACTGTGATAAAGTGATTGCTCCAGACTCAATACAGTTGTGTTTTGCTCTTGAATTCAACATGTAAATTTAGCCTGATTAACCATGATGTTAGGGTCAAAGACATATAGTAGAACATGAAAGGACAGCTGTCTACACAGTTTCAGTGGGACAACGTTTGCATGAAAGACTCAAAGTGTGGTAATATTTCAGATCTTTGAAAGAAGTTTCTACTCATCACTGTTCTCTGAAAGGCTTTCTATGCAAATTTCTGCTAACCCTCACAGTTATTGTTAAGGAAAACAGTATTGTTCTTTCCCTGATTCACTGACATGTTCTTCCTTGGTTCTCTTATATTTAATTTCGAAAAGGAGAGAAGGCTGTGCTCAGTTTTACAATAAGGGGGTGGGAATGTTTTTTTGTCCTGTCATGCAAACTGTGATTAATAGATAATAAGAAAAATAATAAATTGTTAGCTACCACTTTCTTTTTTGTCTGAACATGGAATCTGACAATGTCTGTTGCATTTGCTGTGAAAGAGTGAAGACTAAAACTGTGTTGAAACGTCAGCTAAAGAATAACTTATTTTGAGTCAGACTCTGTTCATTTAAAGGATTCTGGAATCCAGGAAACAGGCGTGGGAGAAGGGGGGAGGGCGGAAGGGGTGGGGGGTGGGGAGTGGATTTTCCCTCCTTCATCCTTCCTTCAGTTCCCTGATAACAGTACTGACTGAGAGGCAGCAGCTCACAATGAAGGAGTGGTGATCAGCTCTAATTTGCCCTATTTTTTCCTGTCTCAGAGAAGTCAGACAACCCAGGCTGCCAAAATGTGGCTCTAGAGTTCCCCAGGAAAAGTCAAACTGCAAACCTTGTAACATAAAGTTGGGCTTTAAAAGTGTGAAGAAGACGCAGGATGAGACTCTGATGGAGATTTCTGATGTGTAGCTAATGCACTGTAATTTCAGTCCCATTAGACTTGACACAACTGTGGCTCCAAGCTGCTCATACAGATTGCCAGTAATGTAAAGGTACAAGAAAAGAGATAGCAAAAATAGATCTCTGCAGAAATTTAGTCACCTGTAACATTTTTAAACAAGATTCTTTTCTGATCATTGTTACTAACCAAATGCAGTTTAATTCAACCTATGCATAAGGACCCATTAAAAGTGCAGAATTTAGAGCATTCATGGCTAGAGTTAGATTCTCTTGTGCAATTTCTGAGGAAACTCAGAACCCAAAGTCACTTTAATTTACCTACTTAGTTCCAATAATAGTCTCTGAAAGGTGTTATCTAGACAAAAATCTTTTCATGCGTACCTTTATTTTTAACTATTTTTACCCAAACACTTAATAAACATTAGGTATCTGGAAATAGTATCTATAGGCTTGAGAAACATACTCAGCTGTAGTAATTTAGTTGAATTGTTGGCTTTTGAACTGAATTCTGTAACAGAAAACTGCTTCCAATAATGCAGATTTCAGAAACTAGAGGCACGAAAGAGTCTAACAAAGCTACAACAAACCTAGTATAAGGAATCATCGCATCCTGCTGCTGAAACAGTTAACAAATAATTTGGCATACCACTGGGAAGTAATTTCTCCTATTTGAGTGGGGCTAGAGCTTGCATTCAACCTTGAAAAAATATTTCATTCAAAATACTGCTCATAGACTTTTTTTATTTAAAGGAATTCATAAACCATAACAAAGCTTTTTCAGCAGAAATATTGCAATGGAAAAAGGGATTTTTCATCCTGCATTCCCTGCCATTGTTGAGATTCTTTATATTTTACTGTCAAGAAAACTACATAAGTACTAGCCTTGTTTAAAAGAAGAGGACTCAGTGAGTATTATAGAAGACTCTTGACAGTTTGTTTCCTTCAGGTACCATGATTTTACATTTGAATTTGACCCAAGTGATGTGCTGAGAAGTGTTCAGCTGATAAAAAAGAGTCTTCTGTGAAACTGTCATATTTTTGGCTCATTTTAATAGGCAGTGGTTTCATGTCAAAGAGACACTTCACATTTGTTACAATTGGCAGCATTGTTATTTTTTTTAGGAAGCTATAAAGCCCTGATTGGAGCTGCAGCAAGCTTGTCACCAGAGACTCAGACTCAAGCTCTTTCAGTTGCACAAGCCCTCTGCAATTTGCTTGGCAGGAAACTGGCATGAAAATTGTGCCACTGAACTAACAAGAAAGAAAAACTCCTTAAGCTGGTCGTTTTTTGGACACCCTCACGTTAACTGTTCAGACTGAAACCGCTGCCTGACCTTCATTACCACATATGTGGTTTTTAGTCAGATTTCAGAAACCTGGTTTATACAACTGTGCTGTTTGCCTCCTGGTTGCTCTCTTATAATACCTTTTTTCTTTGTTAGTGGCTATATTGAAGAAAATGCAGAAGGCGGGAGTAGCAGAAAAATATGTGTCTGTAAATTTCATGAAAATGGATGTAAACAGAGGAAAGATCCCAATCAGTGCTCGTAGTGAGGGGCAGCCTGTGCTTGGCAGCAGGCTGCTTGCCAAATGTCACAGCAGTGCTGGCTGGCTGATCAGCCAGCACAGGGCTGGGAACCAGCTGTACCCTGTGGGTGAAGAAGGGACTGGGGCGGAGAAAGAAGCTGCTGTGGTTTGGGAAATAGAATTGGAGGGGTTTGTTGGACAAACGGTAGGAATCGGGATTTGTCCATTGTGTTACTCCCCACCAACTTCAACTCGTCTTGAATGCGTTATAGCACAAGGATACTTCACACCCTGTAATGAAAGGAACACGAAAACAGAAATATTTTGGATTCAGCAGAAATAGGGGGGGAGGAGAAAATCACCCAGATCTCTCTCTATTTCTGGCATAGTGTGCTCAATTAAAAAAAAAAAAAAGAGAAACAAAAGGCATCAAAGGTTATTATTTTCTTTTGAACCNAATATAAACATAAACAATTAAAATACTAATGTGAAGCCAAAAGGTTTTCCTTTTTAAAAATACAGGGGCATGAAATGCACTGAGAGGACAGAGATAAAAACCTGCACAGGCAACACACTTGAATAGTCTGATGCCAGCAACTACTCCTTGCAAACCCTTTTCCTGCAGAGTCATTGCCTCCCATGGAGGCTGTTTGGGCACATCACTCAGGCAGAATCATTGCAGTTCACTGACACTTGGCAAGACAGGAGGGACTAGTTGGATGGCAGGAATTTACCTCCACTGCAGCATTTGGAAAGGACAAGACTGCAGTTTTCTTGAATGCTTAACTAAGATACTTGGCAGCTTGTTAGAAAACAAAACAATGTCCCCAAAAATCTTTCCACCATTCTCTCTAATGACTGAGGTAAAATCTCACTAAACTCGGAAGTTTTAGCTGTGAACTTCAAGACATAAATATAAACATTTGCCAAAACTCCGAAGCAGATACTTTTGTGCATAAATTGCTACCATACACTCTGTGATGGCAATCCTTTACAAAAAATTTTCTTCTTCTTAAAAAAGAAAGACACTTTAATATTAATACAAGCCATAAACTTTATTAACATTTAATGTTAAATTCTATTATTAGGTTAGAATCACATACACATCTGCATGAAATCACTAGGAGTCTTTTCATTATCTTCCAGGATGAGATGATGACCTGCTGAAAGAGGAGGAAAGAGTTGTTATGGAGCTCAAATTTCAC
>VZDJ01000010.1:1652875-1725980 GCA_008694505.1 Cyanoderma ruficeps
AAAAAAAAAAAAGAAAAAAGAAAAAAATAAAAGCTCACCATCAAATATGTAAAAAACCCAACGAAAAGTTAGTAGGGTGGTTGATCTTCTGGTCTGATAATATTTTTATAAACTTTATTGTGAGATTCACTGTAATTGATTTAAAGACTTACTATGGATACAAACCATAAACTCTTAGTGACCAACTGAGAATTTTCCTTTTGTTATTTAAACATCACATGACTTAGTTCTCATTAGTGAGTAGCTGCTTCAGTTTAAAAGTCCTGAACGCTGAAAATGGGTGTTGCAATCTTATTCAAATGTTTTGAAAATCCTAATTCTCACTAATTGCTAAGCAAATGGTATGCAGTGTTAAAATAAAATGGTTTATAATACCTGGCACAGTTCCCAGAAATCAAGCCATTTCACATCCTTGATGCGCTGACAAATATGTTTTTGTTTTTTTCCTCAGCCAGTGTAAACAAACATTGTGGCGGTGGCTGGGGGGAAGGCGGAAGGTCTCAGGGCTGGCTTTGTCCTTGTCCACAGCACATCTCCACCCCCTTGCTGCTCCCGAACGCTTCTGCAGATCCCATTTCCCACACTGCCGCGGCATAAAGGAAGTTTAGAGGAGCGGCATGTATACTTCATAGGGAGGTAATAAGGCATTGCAAGGCTAACTTCACACTTCGCTCGTCTGTCAAGGGGATCTCCCCTTCCCAACAATACCCCAATGTTTTGGTAGGCAGGCTCCAGCCCACTTAGCCAGCGAGGAGGCACGGGTGGAATGCCAGGTATGTCTACAGAGCAAAGTAGTGCAGGCAGCCTGACGCCAGGAGAGAATAGGCAGGTACCTATTGAGTTACAGGATTTCTACAAATCTAATCCACGTGTAACGTGAGACTTATTACAGAGTCAGCCTCTGCCAGGGCTGTGAAAAGTCTGGGGATATGAACAGCCCCAGAAACAATGATCCCGGTTAACTCATTGCAACCCAACGTTGGTTAACCAAAACTGGTGTCTCTTGTCCTGGTAGTATCTTAAACAGTGATTACAAGCTGTGTTTTATCAAGTATTTAATAGCAAATGCAAGAAATTACTGATGAAGCTGTGGGTGACACTGTGTCTAATGCAACACTGCGTATTACTAAGGAAGTTTATATTTGTTGACCAAAATACGCGACATATGCAAATTAAGCAGCAGCATTTAACATGGGAAGCATTTTAATACACCTGAAACAATAAAACCATTCTCTACAATAATACAAAGAGAAGGGGAAAAAAAATCAAAAGTTGTTACATAAAAAAAGACTCCTAATTGAGGTTTTTTGTGTACTGGGAATCAGCTGCAGTAATTAAAAATTACTATGTGGTACAAATCTGCAAGGTTCTTCAGTCCCTATTACTTTCAATGAGAATTCTGATAACTCACTTGTCTACTCATTAGACATGTTTTTAGTCATGAACCTCTGGTATTCTCAGCTATCACATTTCTCTCATGTGATATCTTAACCTGACTTTGACAAAAAATGAAGCAGAGCCTCTCTCAATTAATATTTTATTTGGATGCCTTTGGCCATAAAAAATAAAATTATTTTATATTCTTATGGATTAAGGTTAAGGAATGCTTGCATTTCTGGAAATGATCTGCAGTTGCTCAGATTATGTTTGAAAGCCAGAAAATAAGAAATGGTGACAAACAATGTTGAATCCACACTCAGAGTTGCACCTTGCAAAAGACTAGTTATTTTGTTCCTTCCCTCAGGCTGTTTAATAGCTACATGACACCTTTAAAGAAGGTCAACTGCTACGGGGTCTGATATTATCAGTTCATCGCTGGTACCCATCTGGCTATTTATTGACACATATATTTTACTCTAGCAACCAAAAACAAACAAGACTTTGGAAGAATAGTGGCACAGTCATCACAGAAGTTTCAAATTGGCTCAGGCTACATTAACAATCCTTATTTTGTCCAATTAGTCACCGTTTTGTGATTTTATAAAATTGGAACTTTGCAGATCATTTGTAAATGTAAACAAGATTCCTCCTTGATGCTAGAATTGCAATGTAGAAACCCTTTGCTGTTTTTTAAATAGAATATGAATATGGAGAATGCATTTTATATTTGATGTATTTGACCCAAGTGATGTGGAAAGATAGTGCCTCTTATTTTTAATGTTTTACATAATTTGAGAATATCTTGTATCTAAAATTGGAAGAAGTGGACAGAATATAAGGATTTTGAGATGTCTAGTGATAGAATGTGAGGAATAAAAACTGCTGGAACCACCTGGGTGCCTTTCAAAGACACTGTCCCTGGGTGCCTTTCAAAGATACTGTTGTGCGCCAGAGCAAAAAAGAGATTAAAATCTGCAGAAGTAAACATTGCAATGTCATGTTTTGAGCACTAGAACCCAGTATGGATGTAATCAATACTCACTGTTTGAAGTTTGAGGAAGGCAAAATATCTCCTAACAGGTTTCATGCTATGGAGCTGCCATGCTATGGAGGGTGCCATGTAAACCAACCAACCAACAGGAAAATTAATTAAAGATGTGATTTTATAAATATCTGTCATGGGTAAGTCTTTGCTTAGCACTAGCTGGACAATCTGCTTACTCTGTACAGCCTGGAACAAAAGTTTTACAGCAATTTTCACACCTTTTAAAAAGATGAAACCTCTCCATTCAGCTTGGACCTGCATGCAAACTAAGGATTTTAAAACCATCCCTCAAAAGAAGAAGCCTCAATAATCTTTGACTGTAAGTAGTGACAACCAAAACCTGAACATTTTGGAATTGAATAGGACCTTTTGGAATATCATATCCCCTACTTACATACAAGTCCAGTATTTCGCCTATCTCATCCAACAAGAATAAAGCCACTTATTTCCTATTGAGCAAAAAAATGGTGATGAAGGTTCAAAAAAATTGCTTCTTCTTGATTTTACATGGTAGCTGCAAATGCTTATATATTTGCTTTATTAAAATTTACTACACCATATGTTCACAGAAAGTTTTAACCTCATTTTCTGAAGATCTGGACAAAAGTTTGATGGTTAAAATTTAGGTTGTTACATGTGGTCTCAGCTTGTTCTAGTGTTCTTTACTCCTCCTTTCAAGTAGACTTATCCGTGCTTAGCCTCTGTGGTAGGTAAAAAGACATTGTTAATCAGTGCTTACATTGTGTAGTCCCCTCAGAAATAGCATTCAAAATCTGGAAAAGTAAGAATGTACAGGGTAATTTACAGTAATCTTCTCAGTACTATGGACACTTTTGATAGCAATGATATGCATCTGAAAAAGTAGAAACTTTTAAGACAGTCTTCCTGAAGCTATAAGCACATTATACCAATGAGACTGTATGTTGCCTTTAAAAAATAATTATCAGTAAGACGGAGACTTTCAGTGACCTCACCTAGTAGATTCCACTAAATATTACAAAATGTTATTTCATGTGTCAGATTTATAGCAACTTGGCCTTTCTCTTATTTGGTGGATGGTATTTTGGGATCTGTTTTGGGGTTGGAGGGTGTTTGTGTGGTTTTTCTGTTGGAGAGTGACTTTATAACATTTTCACGTTGACTTAGCATCAGGCTTTTAGATTTAAGTATAGTTACACATTAGCATGTGAGTGAATGTATTTAGATAACCAGCTTCCTTCCTTCTTCCCCATTAGCCGCATGTGCAACTGTTCATAAAGTGTCCATGCTAATCATCCAAAGTTATTATCCCAAAAGATCTTCAAAAGAGAATTAAGAAATGGCAAAAATTTGTCCTTTTTAGGTCACACTCATATCTCCATTTAAAGTATTCTATTTCTGTTCTAAATTTAATTTGTGTGTGAGATTATTTCTTTTTTCTTTAATAGCTCTAGAAGATATTTAAAATATTGGTTTTATATTTCTAAGCCTCTTGCAAAAGCATAAATGATAAATCTCTTGCATGTTGATTCCCAACCCACAACATTCTCTTTCCTGAATGATTCTGAATATCCTTCAGATATGTACAAGATAATCCATAAATAACTCATTTAAATATTATTTAAAACGCACATGGGAAATTTGTCTCGGTAACTATATTATATACTGTTGCTGGTGAATGTAAATTCCTTCCTGGGAAGAGGTGCATGGTTGTCAGGTCACTGACAAGAAAAGGTGAAGACAAGAGAAGACCAAGCATTCCTGTGCTGGTTAGCTGAAGTAGTTGACTAACTACAAAGTAGAATACTGAAAGTGAAAGCCATGTTAGTTACCAGAACTGTTTGATAGCTATTTTTGATAGCACATTTTTTTTGTGCTTTCCAGAAAATGCAATTAATATATCCATGCAAAAATATTCAAACCGAACATTTAATGCACTGGTAAGAAGCTGGGAATTTTGATGCAGATTTTCTAACCATCAATCTTTAGACGTCTTTGAAAGACAACTAAGAACTGTGAGCCATTTGTATGATCATTGATAACTTTTTGCAGAAACAGGTCTTCACTTCACTAGAAGATGCTATGTGTCTGCAATAGAGAAGACTGAAAAGCTTTTAAAAGGTAAATAGATACTCCTTACTTCCCACAGTCACACTGTATTTAGAAATGCGTATTAGAATATGCATATTAGAATATTTAGAAAGGGATGAGTTAATTACCTTGCAGAGCTGACAGCTACCTATAGCATATTTTCCCAAGAGTTTCCTCAACTCCTCACCGATGTTCCTCAAGGACAAACCTCAGGTCCTACTTTAAACACTATTTGAAAGCCATCTGGCACAAACCAGCAGCTGGCCTTGCAGTCATCTCTGCTACCAAGTCTTTGTGCTGGGCTCAGGCTTGGAGGAACAGAGCTCTGGTCACTTGTGGCACAGCTGATGCTCTGTTGGTACTGGAGGCAGAGACCTTCACAAACTGTTCCAGGTCAGTTGGCAGAATGTGTTGCTTCCAGCTCTGCACTCTGGTGCTCATGGACAGGCTTCTTCATGGAAGTCTGGTGGCATATGTGGGTGGACAGCCAGTTCATTTTTGTGAGCAGTCATCAGCCTACCTGACTTTAACCGTGCAACTATACACAGAAGCTAACCTTTAATGTCCTGATTTACAAGTCTGTTGTTAATGATTTTTTTCTGCATTACTCTTGGCACAAGTTTAGGCTCTCTGGGAGTTTCTCTGCCAAAAGTGAAACCAAAAAGTGATGACGGTGCCAATGCTCACAAAAGTAACTGTTTTGTGTGATTCTATAAAGTTGCTTTTGAAATGCCTTGGAAATATGTGTCTTCTTTTATATGCTACTCATGGCTTTAATTAAAAACCAAAACCTACTCTCCTGAACAGCTATTTTCAGTCACAAATGCTGAAGCAGTGGCACAATGTGGTAGAGCTGGCTGTGAAGTTCTTTAAAATGGATTGTTTATAGCTTCAGTAAAGCTGTGTTGCTTGGAGTGTGGGCTGGTCTTTGGTCATGTTATACTGCAAACAGGTTCTGTGACCAAGAAGAAAAAAGGAGAGTCACAAGGCACTGCCTCTTGCTTTGGAAAGTCTGTCAGAGCTCTTCACTGCTTTGGACGTGTGTGATGGTTTGACTGGGGTAAAGTTAATTCTCTTCACCTGTAGCTGGTACAGGGCTGTGCTTTGGATTTGTGATAGAAGTGGTGTTGATAATACAGGGGTGTTTTAGTTACTGCTGAGCAGTGCTCACACTGTCAAGGCCCTTTCCTCTCCTCACCCCACACCAGAAACAAGAAGGCTGGGCTTGCATGGAAAGTTGGGACAGGACACAGCCAGGATAACAGACATCAGGGGTATTTAATCTTGTATGGCATTGCAGTCAGTATGAAAGTCTGGGGGAAGAAGCAGGAAGGGAAGCAGGACATTTAGAGTGATGGCGTTTGTCTTCCCAAGTTGCCCTAATGCCTGATGGAGCCCTGAGTTCCTGGAGATGGCTGAACACCTGCGTGCTGATGGTAAGTGGAGAATGAATTCCTTGCTTTGCTTCCATATTTGACTTTTGCTTTCCCTATTTAACTATCTGTATCTCAGCCCATGAGTTTTCTCATTTTTACTCTGTTCTCCACTCCACTGGTGAGCAAGTGACTAAGTGGCTGTGTGTGCTTGGTTACCACCTGGTAACTTGATAAATTCTTAAAACTCAAAAATGGTCTCCACTTGGTCTGAACCACACCTTGATAAGTCTGTCTTCTTCAGCTCCAGCTGAAGCAACCCAGGAACCCAGTCTTCTTCTATCCCAGACACAAGCTGGGCCTTCTGCAGTTGTGTGCTCTCTCCAGGGGTGCAGAAGAGCCTACACTACATGTCCATCACATGCCTTGCTTGCAGGATGGTGCTGGTATCCCATTTCAGCTCTCTTGAGGGCCAGTAGCTGCCAAGTGTACTCTTCTAAAGAAACAATTTCCTTTTGCATGCATTGGGCTGCCGGCACACTCAGGCATTGGCTGCTGCTGCTTCCTATCTTCTGACTATGTTTTACCAGCTTTGCTTTGCAAATGTTGTTGCTCAGCTTTCTTGCAGGCAGAGATTATGGCAGGATCAAATGATTCAAGGAACTGAGGAGCTCAGCAGCATGTCTTTCCCTTGATCTAGTTGTGCCATCTCTTAACCCTGGCCATTTTGCACAGATCTCAAGTCAGCTAATGCTCAGCTGTTGTGTCAGGAGTGCTGCCGGCTGCCCAAGCCTGGCATCCTGAGCTGATGAGTGTCACCAATTGCCTCTGGCATAAATGAATGGCCATCTCAAATGATTAGGCTGGAAAACAGCTTATGTGTCTTAACAGAATCCTAAAGATGGGCATTTTAAATTCGATCTCCAAGCTCAGCCTGGTCGGGAATAATATTTGCAAGCATTTAAGATAAGATCCAGCATTATCCACTCCTGAACATAAGAGGCAAAATAATCATTAATGTCATTGTCCAGCATTTAGAAGGGTAGCAGTTCTACTGCTCAGACAACAGGAAAGGGATATTTCAGGGAAGTTGTGATCACCACTCAGCAAACCTGCTCTCAAAATGCGTGAAGGTATTGGCAGTCTCCCAAAGTACTTCCAGCAAGTGCTAAGAGCAGCTACTCACTACCGAGAGGCAGCTGGAAAAGGCTAACATAAAACAATATCTGTGCATGGACTGTGAGAAGGAAGTCTCTTGTTTATAAAGGTTAGTTGCAGTTACCTTTCCAGGAGCATAGGGGTTGCAGAAAATCTAACAGCTGAAAACCCAAAATGTTTTATTCATTTATTTACTTGTTCATACCTACAGCTGAATTTTGGCTAGAACCTGATTTGCTGCTAGAGGGAAAGGCCATGGTGGAAATAGATGTCCTTTACTATTGGAAATAATGAAAACTGGTAGGAAACTGGGAATAATGCTACAGACAGCACTGAGATCTGCTTTTATAGTGAACTAAATAATTAATTTTTACTCATACAGATTGCTTCACTTCCAGACACAATTTTAAACTGTAAAGTAGTATGGCTTACAAGCATTTACAAATTAGTGCTCCAGTTTTTCATTTACATGTACAATGTGAAAAAATATACCAGATGTATCTTTGTCTTACTTCTTCTGTTCACCCTTTCACTAACTTAAATAGAACAGTTCCTCCACAGGTGAGAAAATAAATTTTCAGTCAGTTCTGATATCATGTCTGTTCTTAAGCATAGGACATCCTCTCTTTGGGTGAGACAACCTTTTTTGTAAGATGAAGCTACATCCTTTAGTGAAAACTAAACCGACACTCTTTGTTTCTCTGAGAAATGCACTAATAAATTTATTATTTCCTATGCTTATTGATTTATTAATGTTGTTATCAGGTTTTTAAAATTTTGGTAAGTAGCAGAATATTTATTTGTGATATAGAAATATTTGAATTAATTTGCACAATTATAGTCACACTGAAAGTAACCCTGATATTCTTAGAACTTCTCTTGCCATTGTGTTTTCCCCTGATAAAACTTATTCTGAATAAAATACATACCTTGGGACGTCTATGTTATTCCCAAAAGCTGATTTTTTTTTCTTGTGTTATATTTTTGTCCTTTCAAATTGAGGAAAAACAAACAGATAAATGCAGGAAAAAATTTAGTGATGAGTATGTATTAAAGGAAACAGTTTATCCTATTATGCATACAGCTTATCAGTCACCTCATCTAAAATTCTTTATGTGATATGGAATTTTTTTCTTTTAAATGTCTGTTGCAGACAAGGATTTTGAAGAACTTAGCATTTAATCTGAATTATTGCAAATGGAAACTAGAAACAATCGGAATTTGCTATCTGAATTTTATTTTTAAAAAAATATTTGAAATAATATGATTATGGGAGTGGTGTATAAGGTTCTGGATTATATGCAGGATCTTTATACTGATTTATAGAATTTTTCCAATGTAATCCAGATGGGGATGTTTCCCAGCATTTTTGTGCTGCTGGCACAAGTGAAGAGATGCTTTTTTACGCTCTGTGACAGTGGAAAAGCCATGCCTTGGACTCTCATTTTTCATGTATTCTGGAACAGACTGGTATCTAGGAAGGACAGGATAGCCTCAGCTCATCCTTCCTACTTCAAGCCAAAGGGCCAGCTCTCCCAGGAGCCCTTTACACCTACATCACACCTTCATCTTTGTCTGGCAGCACTGGCTCAACCTCAGCTGAAAAGCTGAAACTCCAGGTTTACTAGCTGGGGAGACGAATTTTGTTTTTCTTATAGCTCTTTCAGGCATCCCTGGAAGGGCTATTGACAGTGGCAGGAGCTTGGACCATTGTTTGTTTGGGATTTCTGCTAGCCTGAATTTAAACATTTTTATCTCCTAAGTAACAGGCTTTAAGACAAATACTTGAAACAAATGTTTGAGTGTTAGCTTCATCTTTCTGTCTCTTGCCAGTGTAAAGAAACAGTTTTTCTGTGTACCTGAGGTTGCACTATTATATTCAAAAATAGTTATGTTACAAACTGAGTGAGGCACTTTTACTCTGAAATGTCTGGGAAGTATAAAAAAGCAAAACTAGTCTTGTGTTTTAGACACATTTATAATTGTACATGCACTTAGTTCCCCTTGCAAGTGCTCCATTTTCCCCACTTGCACATACTGATGGGCCCAGAGCTCTGGCTCTGGTTGCTCAGTGGAAAGGAGAAGGACTAAAAAGCATCTGCCCTATATTTTAGAATTTATTCAAAGATGTTTCTTATCAATGATGTCAGAAAAAGTTGGAACTTAAGAAGGAAGCAACTTTTGTCTGTCTGCACATCTTGCCCATGGGAATGCTGAAGAACTCATGACATACTCTAAATGAATGAGAGGTACAGTAATCCCAAAATGCTGTCTGATTTCCCTGGCCTAATAAAGTAAACTCTCCTACACATTCTAGCATAATGACTACTGCACATATCATTATGGGTCTTTGTGTTATTGCTTGATCTTTCTATGTTCCAGTAGTTTGTTAAAATGTGAAAGACTAGTTTACATTAAAAAAGATATTCTTTTAAGGACTAATGTCTTTTACTTTTGCCACTAAGATAGAGTTATGTCATATTGTATCTTGTTGGATCTCATGTGACAGATATCCTTTTACCCAGTTCACAGAGAAAAAAAATCTACTGCAAGTGTAAATGTAATGCATTTAGTTCAAGCGACAACATAGCATCCCATTTAATTCTGAAGGTTCTAGTTCAAACCTAGTGGCCACTGGCCCAGACTGGAGGGATGCCTCTTCCCTCCCAGGGCTTGGATTCTGTGATCAACCTCTAGATCATTTGTAATTCAGATGTGATCAGGAAAACATAAATACATTTTCACCATCAGCTTTTATTTACAGACACGGAGTAAGCACCTCCAAAAGGGAAATGCAGTTGGAGCATGTTAATTGGGTTTCAGCAGCCAGCCAGCCTTTTGAGTGGTGCTTTACATTTGAGTAAGTTTGTCTTCGACAGGCTTATGTCATTATAGAATCACAGAATGCTGTGGGTTGGAAGGGACCTTACATATCAAAATTAACACTTCGAAATCCCTGATAAAAGCATATGCACATACATGTTCTTTTCTTGACTTGTGTGGGCGTAAAGGGAGTCTGAAGTGTTTCAGTAGCTGTAATACATTTTTTCCTGTGTCTTCATAGAACAGCCAATTCTGTTTAACCGATTTCCTGTTTCAATTTGAACAAAACTCTGCTACTCAGCTGGGGATTTTAATTCTTAATTGTTAAAAATTAACATCTAAATTAGCTTAACTTTTCCCAACAGGAGTACTGTTAGACCATACTGAAGAAGTTTTTGAAGAAAACTAGCTTCTCAGGAAGTGTGTAAAGTGGAACTTGCTTATATTTTGTACCTTCACAGTTAAACTGGCTTGAGTTGACAGTCCTCTGAATTTAAATTTGTGTATTTTGATCAGTATATGTCTTTTCGTGAATGGACTATTCCAATATGAAGATATACTTTTAAAAATATTTAACCTAAACAAAGACATACAAAAGTGTTCACTCAAGTTTGAACTAAGAATGTCCAATTGAAAAGCCATAAATACACCAGTATTACTGATAAAATTCTTGGGAAATACCCAGACGTGTTTCATGACTTAGAGACGTAGATTTGAATATTAATGGACGATATTCAAAAGTGTATGTTCTCATGTTCTACAAATCCATTTGAAATCATTTTACATTGTACTTTTATCAGAAATCCACAAACTATTTGACATAATTTTCCTTAGAAAGCATAGTGCAAATATTTCAAGATGCACTCAAGAGCAGGAAAACATCTCAGTGCTGAGTTCTCCACATACCTTTCAAAGCAGTTTTATTTTATTGCTGGCATCATCTAATAATAGACCAAAGCAGCAACTGAGACACAAGACATGAAATGAAGTCTTAGACTGAATCAGAGGCTTCATTTTTGCATTAGTGGCCACCACTGAGTGATCCTGGAAACTCACATGCCTGAAACTTTTCATTCTTTCTTGAAAAAAGTTTTGGATTGTTAGAAGGAACGTCTGTTAGAGCATCCTGCTACTTACAATCTTCACTAATAAGTTACCAAACTTTTGGTTTTTTTAATTGAATATCATAAATAGGTCTCAAAGATGGTGTTAACTTTATATTCCAAATACTGCTGTCAGACTAAACAGAATCAAAGAATTCTGTGACTTTCAGGTGTCAAAAAATAGGTCTCGGTAGCACTGAGGAACTTTATGCCTGATTCTTTTAATTGAAAATTCAAAAGAACAAGTTATAAAGAAAACTACAAAATTCATGAACACTGTGCATGCAAGTATTTTCTTTCTGATTTTCTTGTTTTTCTTGTTTCAAAATAACAGTCTAAACCAGATGATATTAATTTTTCTATAGGTTGCCCTTCCTCTCTCTGGTTACAGAAGGAATAAAAAGATCCCGCTCAAGAATTAATAATACTTAAAACTAAATTACTGTAAATTCATCAACTTCACTTTTTTAAGAACACTGAAAAGATCTCTAAATTAAAGATAGGTAGACAGGACTCAATTTTCACATTTGTGGAAATAGAAAAAGTTACTGGGTTTTTAGTGCTTCTGTAAAAATGAACAGTTCCTTTTTCATACTGTGTCAATCTTCTCTCATTTTGCTGGATCAATGTGAGGGAAAACAAAGAAGGGAGGGCATAACAGACTGAAATGTTTCAAGCAGTTGGGATTTTATAAGTCATCATGGTGAAGATGAATTGGTAGGCAAAGGGCACATGAGATGGTCAAAGGTGGATATAAATAAATGGGATAGTTCCACAATTTATCATGCAGCTATCATCCATGCATACACCATATCTGTCCATCCATCTTGTCCCAGGATCTGGCTACACTGCTTGTATATCCAGAAAGATAGGCTGAATCACAGGGAAAGACACAAGCTTGTAAATATTTCTACTCTTTCTTGTGCTAATCTTCTCCTGGGTCTCAAACGCCTATCTACTCTTAAATAACAGGATAACTGCATTATAACTTGTAGTTACTATCATGTTTAGCTGGTCAGATCATTAGCCTGAAATCTCTGAAGACAACCATTCAGTTAGAAAGACTAGAACTGAAAAATATCTAATTGAATGAGCACAGTTATATAGCAGGAGCTAGTACTGAGATGATTTGGAAAATGAAGTCTTTTCTAAGAGGATTTTAAAATATTGCTGCAGAAAAATTTTAGATTTTTATCATCTCTGTCTCAGTTTGAATTTAAAATATTATTTATTATCTATCTATGGACAATTTAATTACCGGAAGCGAGGCAATTTCAAATTAAAATTTTAAATTAAATTATCTAAAATTAAAATAATTTATTTTTTAACTTTCAAACTAACAGAATATTTCACCACTACTATCTTTCTTCAGTTTCAAAATCAAGGAAATACCCCAGTTTCAGAGAACTCTCTATGTGGCCTTAGGCAAAAGTTTAAAAAAAAAAGGTAAAAAAATCATCTAAGCTTATACAGCTGTGATCTCCAATGAAAATATGCTTATTGACTTACATGAATTTCTAGTAAACTACAGTAGAATTCCAAATCTAAGCATTTAATTTTGGCTATTTCTTTCTCATTGTGGAGCATGTAGAGATCTGTCACGGGTAAATGGAAACAGAATTAAGTAGATGGACGTCTAAAAGAGTTAGAAATCTGACCTCTAAAGGGTATGGCACAGAGAAATAGGAAGGATGATGACTATGCTGCAAGAAGACTGTACTTCATTCAGTTACTCTAATAACTCCCAGCTCAAGAACTCTTTTACCAGTAACTTTTGTAGGGACTGCACTATCTCCTGATCTGGAGAAAAGTCTTACGTTTTTTGGGGGGTTTTTTTTTGGTAATTATAGCTTTATATTCCCCTGTCTATCTGATAACAGGAATTTAAGCTGTTCATAGTAGAATTTTGGTTAGTACTAAGATGTTAGAACACTGTTTCTAAGAAGAGCCTCCTTGTAAAATGTATTCTGCTTTTAAAATATTGGGCTAGAACTTTCAAAACAGATGACTGGGAGCTGAGCACTAATTCTCACGTGTTATAATTGCACAGTTCCCCAAAATCTGACCTAGGAATACTGGCCTGTCTGCATAACCCATTTGATCCCAGATCCCAGGTCATGTAGAGAGGTTGTTGAAAATCCTTTTAAAGAACCCAGGCACCTATTCTGATCACACTACTGTCAGCTTCCTAGAGCAATGATAATAGACAAAACTGCATCTTCTCTGGAGAGCGTCTAATGCCACATGAGCACCTGTAAGTCCATTTAATTATTTAGGCAGGCATTGGTATTGACAAAACTGGAACTAACAACAGTCACAGGTGTCCCTTGTGTGTCCAGGTATACGCCTTCCTTAGAAAAATCTGTGCAGAGCTGTAGATAAACTTTTAGTTAGAAGTCTATCTCAGAAACTGGTATGCTCTCACTTATTGGGGTGTAAAAGAGGACCCCTTTTCATTACATTTGGGGAATGATTTCATTTCAGAAATTGATAAGAGAACATAAAAATACGGCTGACTACGTATGATCTTACATTACAGGAATGTTTTCCTCATATTGAGTAATACTATTTCACAACAGAAGACAGAAACCCAAGGATCAATTCATTTATAAGGACCAGCTTCAAACTTAATGGTTGACATGCCCTGACACTGACTGCTAGTTACTTGGAGTTTAACTATGCCCTTAAAGTGGATTCACTTTAGATTGCTTAGCTAATCCCTTTTGTTATTGTGAGAGTATCATGAGAGGAGGGAGGAGAAGGAAAGAGGGAGATGGTAATTTACAAAGTGATTTGAGCTTGCAAAAGTCTTTCTAGTCCAAAACATCCTAAGGTTTGCTTAATATGACTTTGTGCACATTTAAATACTTAAATTGTCATTTTAAGGTTTTGTGGTTTTTAAACATACCTGTTTAGTTTCTTATCCTTTTCTTTGGTATGGCTTTAATGAATGGATTATGATGGTCAGTTTGTAATGCCATGAATGAAAGATTTAGGACCACTTATCTTAAGAACACTGCTTGGCGCCAGTAGACAAACAATGCACTCCCCAACTTGTTATCTCAGCCATACTAAGCTTTCACTTCTTACCTGCTTTCAAAGACTACCAGTTCACTCATGTAGTCCAGAAAGTATTAGGCACAATCTCCTCAAGAAGGTGTTTTGTGTTTCCTGATTTTTTGGGAGGGAGTTTATCCCTTCATAATATCTTTGTCTATCCTGTATCAAAGCGGAACTAAGATAGTTGAATTTATATAGATTGAGCTGGTTTGAAAAACAAACTCTCAAGGTTTTAAAATAAAATACAACATTGCTCTGGTATGAATTTTAAGAATTTCAGTTAAATTACTGTATTATGCCTTTGTATTGTAATATTAATTATTTTGCTGTTTATTCGGAATAAATTCTACCAAAAAGAATTACCATGATACACAGAAATGGTAAAAGGAAGTGATATAAAGGTGAATGTGGGTGCTCAGTTATACATTCCTCAATCTCTTATGTCCATGGAACAGAACACACACCTTGAAATAAATGCATGCCACAATGAACTGTGTGCTTTTATCTCATAAACTACCAGTCAATGAAAGCAAGAGATTGAAGATACAGCAGTGTTTCTCAGACCCTTAACACCTTGTCCATGAAATAATGTCTTCAGTTTTTTTGTGATAATGTGTCTTCATTTTTTTTGTGATATTGAATACTCATAAGTTTTAATGAGTTTTCTTGCAGAAGTGTACATGGATGAAGGAGCAATAACATTGTGTTTCTAGATGTTTTAGCTTCTTCAACTGTATTTGAATGCATATGGAAGGAAGAGGACAGGGTATTCAGTAGTGCAGAAAGATAAGGTGAAAAATAGACTTCTTTGATGGGAATAAACTGCAACTATTTGACTAAATATAAAACACTATTTTTTTTGCATTAATATTTATGTTAAAGGTGTTAGCTGAATAAATAATATCCTACAAATCAATTCAATACTTTGACTTACAAAAATTGAAGGCTTCCTTGACCAGGCTGTTGTAATTTTTTTTCTGTTGATAAGTGGAAATTACAGGATGATCAAAAATTGGATGATAAAACTGCCATGTGATATTTTTGAAATTCAGAGGGAAAAAGAAGAGCAGTTTTACTTTATTATTTCTGTGGAAAATGGTTACAATTAAAATTCTTAAAATGCTTTACAACCCTACTTTCAAAAGTGACACAAACTTTACAGTCTAGAAAATAAGAGATTCAGAAATTCGTTTGGAACTTTTATGAAGGTCACATTTTTTATTTTATTCTGAAATTATTTTAAAATTACATTATTCTGAAAACCACAGGAAAACTACTATTTGAACAAGCTGTTCTAATTAATTTATTTAACTACATAAATCATAATTTTGTATGGTTGGTCAGACCCAATTTAAGTCCCCAGAATTGACAGAAAGGAGGAGATAAGGGTTTGGCAGGATCAATAGTTTATGGTATATATAGATATGTCTTAAACTGCTAAGTTGCTGTACCCATCCAATTCCCCACTATTGCAGAACACGTGATCATGTTCCACATCCTCTTTGCTTCTCACAAAACAAAAAAATGAATAAAAAAACAAAACCAAAACCCAAGCAAACAAACAAATAACCAACCAAACAAACAGAAAACCAAAAAAACAACCAAACCCACAACTTTTTTCTTAACCAAATGAATATCTTTTTGGAGTAATAAAAATATTCTAGTTTTTTGCACCCTTTGTGTAATTTCTTTTATGCTTATTGATAGTTTCTGAGCTGAATAATGAAAGTGGAGAGAGATGCCATTAACTAGGCTTCGTAAGTGGAATAGTAGCAATTTTAGAAGTACAGGAATTTTCAGCCCACCTATTGAAATGAAGGTTTTCAAATGGAAGCGAGGGTAAAGCCCTATGGAGAGCCTGAATCAGGAATTGCTATGACAGATAATTTAGAACGAGAGGCAGGGAAGGTGAAAGAAACAGATGTCAAGTGTTTATATTAAGCCTTATTAAAGGCTGCATACCCAAATCACCTTCCCTAGAATTTTACCATTAAACATTAATGAAACAATATAGGTGTTGTTATGAATCTTCTGCAGAAATTATCTGGCTATAATAATAAATTATTAATATTGAAACTCTTGCTGAGTAGTATTTAGACATACAAATCCTTAAAAGGATTTCACGAGGAGTTACTATAATTTTATTCCATCTGAACAGCTGCAAAAAAAAAAAAACCCCTCCAGTAGTTACATCAGTATCTATAATAGTGATGCTACCTCAGTAAACCCTGTGCTGTGGTCTCTGTCAGACAGAAATGTTGTGTCCGTGTGGGCTGATGGAGGAAAAGGAAACAGTGTGGGGACAGAGGGCTGGCTGGCCCAAGGCCATGGTGACATGTACACCAGCATGGTGACATGCACGTGGCTGTAAGACAGACAGTTTCTCAGGGCTAGGGCAGATTTCTTGAAATGTGTATGTCACATTTTTCACCCTTGTAGACTGCAGGTAGTAGTTTCTTCTCTCATGCAGTTTCTGTTGAAACTGCACTGTACAGCACAAAAAGAGAATCAGTACCTGGGAATATGTGCTAAATTGCCTATAATCTTATTAATTATCAGGGAGCTATTCAACAGTAATATTTCCTGCATATAAAGTCACGTCTATCCTGCGTTCCTGAATAAGAGCAAGAAAATTAGTTGAGGGAGAACAACATTTCTGCAACGGACTTTTTTGTCTCAATTCAAGCTGTTTTGCATTATAAGATGTTCACTTCATAAATATACACCAGTGTGAAGCCCAGTGCCCATTGATGGAAGACTGCTGTAGCATAGGAATTGCCATACAGGTTTGGACCTAAAGTAGATCCATCTTCACAGCTGTCTTCAACTGTCTTTGTAGTCAGCATCTGTTACAGAAGTGTGAGAGTATGTTCTGATTGCATCATCCCAGCTCTGGGAGCCAGAAATTACATCCTTGTATCTAACGTCTTTACCAGACTTTTTAAGTCACTTTGTGTTTTTTACTTGTGTTTAGCTCCTATTAGCACCCTATACTGTTCTTGGGTAGGAAACAATCAGCCAGGACTCTAGTTCCTTCAGCCAGTTAAAGGAATAAGAGGTGTGGAGACCATGAAAATCTTCCCACTGTTTCACTGGCACCTCGGCTCAACATTCCAGCTCCTTAGCCGACAGCCCACATCTTGACATCCATTTCCAGTTCTGGTGTCTCTAGAGGTAATACATTCTCATAGCAAAAGGGTTCACTTCCTACCCTGACTTTAACATGGGCTGATTAGAGAATGGACAATCTGTTTTGCATTGCAGGAAGAGATGCTGCAAGTTCCTTTGCTTAATCTAGGAAAACAAGGCCCTAGCAGATAACATGTCTAGATGCTATAAAAATATCATAAATATTAGTGTCCGGGTGTATAGTTGTGTCCTGGAGCTGCGTCACTGGCTAACTAGCTCTCTGGCAACTATATAAGGGAGGCTTGGTGGGTCTGAACCTCAGGCTGAAGCGTGGTCGACGGCGTGGAAGAAAGAGTGGACTCTGCTTGGGTTTCACCTGGCTTTATTCCACCCGGTGACCTCCATGTGCAGATGGACAGAGCAGAGAGGGAGAGAGCCCCCGAGAGCCCCGGCAGCCCCTCTGTCCTCACCTTAAGTACAGGGGGCATACACTGAGCAGGGGAGAACTCAGCACCAATCCCAGGGGAGGGAGGGTGTGACCCAGAATGGGGAAACTTAACAAAACTATGGAAGAAGGTGGTACCAGGGTACCTTGCCAAATCCTAGGGCTTTTTCCCCAGAATCTTCCAGATCTTACAAGGTGATTGACAAGGTCTATCACCAGGGAAAGACCATCAGGGGGTTTGGGAATGGGGGTGTAGGAACAAGCTATTACAAACATATAACCAAACATACAGAACTTTAGAAAACCCAAAATGCACACCACTACAAGGGTGGGGCAGACAACTGCTTCAGCTACATGATGCTGTGATTGAAGGATTAAAATAGCATACAGATTAAGCATATTTTCTCTCTAATGTGACTGCTAAAGAGAAAAAAAACCCCTCATCATTCAGTAAGGAAAGAGTTTTTAAGAACCTTTTGGAACATCTACATAGTTTGATAGTGGGACTTCAAATTCATAGCCAGTTAGATCACAACTAGTTCTTAAACTGGTTCGTAAAACCTTTGCAGTACATCCTCAGTTCCCTGAACCCTCATATGGAAATCAAGCTGCCATGTCACTTCATCAAATAGCTCTTCCTTTGCTTCCCTTCACATGTGGTTTGGGCTAGGAAGTCCACCCCCTTCTTGGCCAGAGTTGCATTGTTGTGTTTGTGGCATGTGTAGCCGTGAGCTATTCAACTGATAAATCATACCTGTGTATGTAGAAATTATTAAGCATCTTTTTGTAGAGCTTGATGTCAGTCAATCACAAAAACACTTCTTTCTGGAAGTTCAGAGAGGTTTGAAATCCTAAATGAACTAAGGGAATTCCTCCTCCAAAAAGTCACTCCATCTGAGATGGTGAGCTGCAATGAAAAAGCACATGACATAGGTGTAGAAATGCAAATAAACAGGTTTTCACACAGCGCTTGGCAAGCAACATCAGTATTTTATTGCATAATCCCACTTTATGGGTTTTCCATTTACACTAAAGAAATACAGCCAAGTCCATCTTAATATGCCATAGACGGCTCTCTTTCTGAAGAAAATTAACATGCAATTTTCTGTAAAGAGCATTGTCCAACTTTAAATTCATTATCATACTTTTAAACTTATGGTCAAACTTCTGCTCAGACTCACACCCCACAAAACATATTAAGTTTGTGGAAATCTTGGCCCTGTCTCAAAAAGGCATTTCAGAAGGCACGAATGACAATCAAAACAATATTTTCTAACATATGCAATGATTCTCTCATAAAAAAAAGATCTAATTTTACCAGCTTTTGCTGATGTTATATGAGTACAATCACTGGCAATAAAAGCAGGATTTGAAGAGCAGACAAAAAAACTCCACAAACTCCAGTCATATATTTCTGCTCTGTTCATAATCTTGTTCATAATCTGGCTTTTCCCTAAAAGTGCACAGGCTTCTAGCAACTAGAACAAAAACAAATTTTACAAGTGGTGCTGAAAGGCATTTAATACTACCCAAATTGTAAAAGAGTTATATTCTTCTAACATACAATAGGGATTTATAATCCTGAAGTCACTGAATGCAGCATCTAAAATCTACCTCCACTCCTAACTGAAATAAAGTTATATACCTGTCAAGTTGAGACAGAAGCCATTCAAAACTTATACTGGCTGTTGTGTCCCCCTTTTGCTGAGAAGGAAGTAAAAGGATTCAGTCAGTGCAGGAAAATTAAACTATGGTGTGAAAAAAAAATTATTCGTATATACCCCTGAATTCTCTCTTCAGATTGAGTTCATAGTTCTGCCAACTTGTGTATAGCATAGTATATAAACTGTATAGCTAAGGGTGGGGAGGGAGGAAAGAGAGAGAGAGAATTGCTTTTTTGATCTTGAAGTAATACAGATGTATGTCTAGGGAATATATACACTATATTCTTAAATATAAAACAGTGGAGGAGACAAGGAGAGGGAGGAAAATAGAGTCCTTACAGAGTGACAGTTACAGTTTGTTCTAGATTAAATGCTTTCTTTAAATGAAAATATAGTTGTGACTACTGACTGTATCCTATTCAAGGGCATTTTAAATTTCATTGCGTATTTTTAAATCTCTAATTTACAACATTATTAGTTTTAATGCAGCACGGTTCTGATTAATCACTGATTGAATGATAGTAAAATAGACTTGTCAGGACACAATCTATCAAATATTATATAAGTAGATTTTTCTGTATAACAAAGGGGTTTCTATTTCAACACAAGTACAATTTTCCCAATACAATGGATAATAAGTAATTATAACAGCTGGTGTGACCTTTCTGAATATGTGCCATTTAACAAAATCAACAAACCATTAAATAGTTTTTAAAAAGCTTCATCTGTGTGGACATATTTTTAATATAAGAACACTCTGGCCATAGCTGTTTGTAGAAGGCGTACAGCTTCTGTCACTAGAGCAATGAAATTGTTAATTACATATTTGTTGTTCTTGGCATGAAACATTCTGGCAGAATGACTTTACCTTCAAGAGATACCCACCTTGTATCTACTTTATCTTGCTTCTCTTCTTTTTTTGCTAATATATTTCTAGTGCAGTGAGTGATTGCAAAATCTACCAGAATGTAGATTTGCCAAGAAATATCCAAAACCTGGCATAACTTTTTCCCACAACTGCAGTAAACATCTATTGCTTTTGTGTGTGTGTATAATTCACATAGACTTTACAACAGTTTTCTGTTTTCCCTTTTACTTTATTTCCCACCAGTAAAAATATATATTTAACTAGCTGATCAGTGGCAGAAAGTGCTTCTTTTCCAATATAATGACTTTTCCCATCTGTTCTCTTTTTGTTCTCATAGGAAATTGTTAGCTGATATGTGATTTGCATTCTCTTACACAGATCCTTTTTCGTACCTGTTTTGTTCTTGAACTGAACCATATATATATTAACTTGCTTCCATTTTCTTGATCTTCAGGGCGTTGCATAACTAAAATGATATGTTTCAGGGTGCACTCCTACCAGAAAACTCTTCTGACTGCCTTTGTAACACTACCACAACAGTTTGGTAAAACGGATTTTATGCCATGTAATGACTTCCTCGACTGCTCTTGGAGAATTCGCTTTCTGAGTAACATTACAATAAAATCTTATAAAAGAGAGTCCCTTATCTTTCCTGTCTTAATGAACATTTATGGTAATGAAGGTATTTTACCTGTCATGCCATCAAACTACGTCTATATTCTGACATTATGTCTGAGATTACTGCTTTGCAGCTTGGCTCAGAGCATGATTTGCTCTGTGGGTAAAAGGACAGATAGTCACTCTGTTGTCAATAAAGTCTTTTCTGTCACATTAAACTCCATCTGAAGTAACCCAAATATCTTCTGAGTATTTACTGTATAACTCAGGAACTGTTATTGTTACAATCACTTTATGTTTTATGACCTAATTGACTTATATTCTTGATGGGAAGGCAGTTTTCAGGAGCTTCAATTTAGAATTGCCTCTGCTTACTCAGCAAATGCAGGATATGAATAGATGGCTTAGTACCTGAAATTTTACAGTGTTTTAGGATCTTACCATCTCTTCCTTATTTCCTTCCCGCTTTTTTCCTTCATCCAACAGGGAAAAAAATAAAAGTATTTTTCTCTCAGCAGTTTAAGCTTCTTGTATGCTTTCTTTTCTCAGCTCACACAGCAAATGTTTGAATGAGCTTTGAAAGAGCTCTCTCATTGGGTCTTCTGAAGATAATTATATTATTATAGAAGTTCTGCTCATTCTGAGCTCCAAATTGGCTTACAAAATTTTCTGAAAGCTTGGTAGGTAAGCAGTATGGGGTTTTAATGTAACTGTTCATGAGAAAGTGCTTTTTTGCATGTGCCTTTTAAAACTTACTAACACTGCAGAGCTCTCCTGAACTGTTCACTGCAGCTCCAATTACAGTTCTAGAGTTATAGAGCTCTAGTTATTATGGTATTTTTGCTTTCTAAACCATCCTTGAAGTTTTATTAACACAGTGTAAATACTTTTACAGTTTTTAAAGCTACCTCTGCTTTATTTTCTGTGTGTTTATTTCTCCTAGATGTAAGGCTAGTTAAAAATGGAATTGTGGCTTGGAAAGATAATTCAGTTTTTATTTCTAAACTCCAGTTTTAAATTAGCATATTCTTGAATAACAGCATTTTAAAGGCAGAAAAAGAAAAAGCATAGTCTGCATGTGGTACTGATGTTGAAAATATTTTTTGCAAAAAAAGGAGGGGGGAAGGGAAAAAGGGAGGGAAACAGGACTTTAGACCAGGTGTTTTACTTGAGACTGACAACTGTTTTTAAAACACTGCTGACCCTTTAAGCCTGTATCCTAGCATAATATATGTTTATGTGATACATTGCAAATAGAAAAAGAGAAGATTCTCTAAATATTAGACTAAAATGGGAACTAACTTAGACAGAAATATTATAGCGAGATTTACCAAACAGTGTCTGAAAAAATTACCATAACTACTACAATGTCATGACAGAAGTGGAATAGTTCTATTTAGAGGGACATTTTTTCCATATGGCCTTGAGCTGAAGCTGACTGAGCTCAATGGAAAGACTCAAATTTTAAATAAAGGCCCACACGAGGTGCCTCAGAACTTAAGGCATTCTAAATTAAATAGCTTAGGATTTTTATTTTCTCTCTGAGCCACAGCTTATCTTAACTTTCTGTATCTGCTAATCTAATTACCAAAGTGGCATGACATGTGGGGATTTGAGAAATTTTTAGATGCTATCTCTGTACTCAACGAGAAAAAATAACATCTAATTGCTTATAATTTGAAAAAGAAGTTTTGAGTAAAAATTAAATGTCCACGGAGTGAAAATAATGGTTCTTGCTCTGCGTGAAACAGATTGATTTACAATAATTTCTTCATGCAGAAAGGCAACTGAAGGGTTAATTCTGCCTTCAGTGAACTTGAATTTCAGTGCAGTTATGATGAAGAATGACCGTTATTTGAAGAGGGCATTTACAGAAAAATCTACTTTGGTATGGAGATTCTGTGCCATGGAAATGCCTTTGCTAACCCTCATGGGTTCAGTCCTGGAATGAAGGATGCTGGTTGTGGTTGTCATGATGACTTTGAAAGAAGCAGAATTTCATGCCCTCTGTGAAAGAGAGAACTGCTAATAGAAACAAGCCTAAGACGAGTACTATCCATTGCAAATACTCCATTAATGCAACTTAATGGAAACATAAGAAATTGTTATGATTTTCTTCCTTCAAAACAGTATATATTCAGTCAGTAAAAATTTTACAATACTCAGCAAAATTGACTCCAGTGTTTTTTTCTCCAGAACTTTACTCCTAAAATATGCCATAAACATGCTGCGTCTCTGCTGAGGAAAAAAATCCAAGCATGTGATCAAGCCCAAGAAATAGTCATGCAAGTGAGAGAAACGGAATGAACAAAAATTGGCCTCTGTTTGTTGCGTGTTCCACGGAACAAGAGTTTGCCCACAGTACTATGCACAACCAGTTGATCAAATTACTGACAATTAGCAATAATTAGTGCTTCAGTAATTCATTGCACATAAGACAAAAGAAAAATTCTATTAATTTTCCTGTGTTTCTAACTTTGTGATATTGCACAGATACAGATACAGGCATAAAAAGTATTTTAAATACATCATGTATGTTCTTCATAGGCCAATAAAGAATCCTTTCATGTACATACATGCACAGATAGAAAAGTTAGCATGATTCTTGTGGCCAAATTTATACTGCTGTTGAAATTTTAGTGGTTAAAGTTCTTAATTTTTGAAGTATTCAGATCTGTAAGTTTGATGGTGTATAAACACGCTTTTGCATTTTTGTCCCTGTGTTTATTTTTTAAGACTATGGATTAAAAGAGGGGCAAGACAGGGGTTACATTAGTTCACTCACAGTCAGTACAGTTTGTGTAGGTGGTCCAAAGGATGAAATGCTGTGTTCAGTCTGAGCTGATACATCAGGCCAGCATGCATCTGAGTATGAGCACTTTTATCACCAGCAGTGTAGAAGACAGTGATCTGGCTGGTGCTTATATACCAAACTCCAGAAAACAGAGGTCTGTTTTGGATTAACAAGCAGTACCTCTAAAACAAGTGCCAAAACTGTTTAGCTGCGCACTTTGTGTGCATGGAAAGCCAAAGTCAAATGAAAATGTACACTTGGATACAGCATAGATACTAAAATGGATTTTTGAGCCGCAGTATTTATGCATGAATATATTTAAGATGCCAGTCCCTGGGATGAGTGTCAATCACTTCATTAGCTTCTGAAGCACCCTTACAGGTGTTGAATACACCTCACTGTCTCTGCAATGCAGGCCCTTAAATGCAAAACAACAGGCTAAAGTAAGTTTTACTTGCAGGGCAAACTGAGAGGAAGGAAACAGGTAATCACTTGTTCTGTAAGGCACCCATCTTAGCAGGTACTGCAATTCACACAGCACATTCAGATCATGCAGCAGAAAGCTTGCAGATGCCCAAGCCTGGTGTGCAAATCCAGTGATTGGATTGTGTGTAGTAGGTCTGTCTGCCTGAAACACAGAGCCAAGTCTGGACTACTGCCTTGAAATACATGTTAGAGCACCCCTCAGTGAGTAAGAAAAACAGGGAAAGGCTTGGTTTTGCCCAAGTCAGCATTAAATCAGAGAAAATAAGTGAGTAATAGATGCTTCCCAGCAGTAAAGCAAGTGTCAAAAAGAAAAAGAGCTGCACATACAAAAAATTCTCAGGCATCAAAGCTAGCTTCCTCTTTGATTTCTCATTCCATCCCTTTTGGTTGGTAGTACTTCTGGTGAAGCTTAAGGGCTTTCTTTCAACATATTATAGAGTTTACTTGCTCTGATGAAGCACTACACGTTTTCTAAGATGCATTCTGTCTTTTACAAGAAAATAAAGTATGTAACTGGAAGTCAGCCTGAAACCTCAGAGGTGAATTCCACTCCAAATAGGAGGGCTTGCTCAAAGTTTAGCCCCCCCCCCCCCCCCNAGATTCATATCGTGACCATGGGATCATCTCTGTGAGAATGAGCTTTGTTTATCCTCCTTTTCTAGCAGTGGGACCACATGCTTGGGCCAAAGGATGCACATTTGTGCAGATTCAGGCCACAAGTGAAGCAGAATGGGGCAAGTATTTCTCCCACTGTCTTCTTCAATTGTGGGAAATTGGTGAGGGAAAAAGAGATATTAGCCCAGTTCTCCTGCTATTCTTGCTATTTTTCTCCTATGGAACTCATCTGTCTCAGTGTTTTATATATTTAAATTACTCAAGATTTATGTGAGAGAACTAGATTTAATTGTAATTCTTTGATAATCTGCTGAGGCATCTGACAACAAAAAATATTTTAAGATAACTATGGCTTATGTGACTGGATAGTGATGGAGTTTAGATAATTCATGAGTTGGGGGGGGTAAGATATGGAAAATTTTAATAAACTCTGTGAATTTTGGAGTAGAATCATACAAAGAATAAAAAACTGGTTTTGTCCTCTTCACACTACTAACTCCTTTACAATCAATAGTTAACTAAAGACCTATCCTTTTCCTTTAAAGACCAGCTTTTGAATGTAATTTGCTTTTTAAATATAGAGGTTTGTAAATTCCTTAATTGTATGTTGTACACCATTACTGTTAAAATGTAAGCAAATGCAATATACAGTGTACAATTTTGTTTACAAAAGTTTTTGCAATATTTTCAGACGTACTGTTCTGAGTTGCTCCAAAACTACTAGCAATTCTCCTTTCTGTTGTGCTTTGTCAAAAACAGAAGTATTGAATTTCAGTGTCTTATCAGACACGCTCACTTCCAGATCTTCATGACACTTACCTACCTAAATATGAAAGTAGGCTTTTTCCCTTTCCTCTCTTAGCTACCTAGTTACCACACCTCTGTCATCATCATGGAGACCTTAACAAAAATCACCCAGAGAAATTTAATAGAATTTTCCTCCTTGTGAAGTAATCCTCTCATGTGTATAGCCAGCTGTGATATTCTGTCAGACACAAAAAGCAATTCTAATTGAAATCTGACAGCTCAGGATGTCCCCTTTTACCACCACATTTTTGCAATTTAAAAACAGAGTTAAGCTTTTATTTGAGGAATGAAAGCTTATTCCACCTGATAAGTCACCAAGGAGTCCCTGTTGGTATTTCAGGGATGAGAACTCTGGGAAATACTAAGAAAAAAATCTTATTTTTCTTTAGATCATCTGATCTCACTCCATTGTAGTTCAAATTTTGGTTGTTTGGAATTTTAATTAAAAGACAGTAATTTCATAGGAATAGAAATTAATTCCATGCAAAATAATACTGACTCTGATCTGCTGAAAGTCTTAAGTTCTGTTGTTCTGTAAAATTCCATGATAATTGCCATGTTTTGTGTTGAAATAATCCTGCTTCCCTACAATGTTTTCCTGGATGGACTTTAAAAATAGATTCATGTTCCTATGCTATGTTGATTCGGTGTGCATAAGAACCATAAGTACTTTATTTCTGCAGCAAAGGCTTTTATCAAAGGAGATGTTATCTTTCTCACAGGGAATTGGAATGTTGTCACTGAATTTAGTGGATATCCTGGTACATTTTATGGGAACTGCAAGGTACAGAATGCCATTTTCTCAAAGAAGCTGAAGAGAGCAGAGAGATTACAACACCTCAAGAGATCAGAACTCAACAGAAAATGTAAAACGTGCAAAAGAGAAAATTCAGTGATACAAAGATTCAGTCCTGAAAGTCTTGTCTGCATCGTTCTTCCTGTGCCTTTAGTGATTCATGGTGATAAACACTGCACGCAGAAATAAGTCAGCTGGACTGACTTACAAGGAACAAATAACTTTATATGGTCCATTTATTTTTGCAAGAATGGACTTTAAAATATTGTAATATATACTGTAAAATTTTATATGCACTACTGAAGAATGTCTGTTTTCTTTCTACTGCATAATTTGTCAAACTTATTTGTGATTTCTTATTTGTAGTCTGTACTACATATTCTTTTATACTTTGGGGTGGAGAATACTAAAAACTGAAAGGGGATGTAAACAAGCATATTTTTTATCACTTTCAAAATCTAGCATGAAGCAATTCTTGTAGGGCCCAGTTTTCATTATAGCAAGTAAGTCATACTAACTTTTATTGATCAGCTAACCTTAAAGTGGGATTCATTAATAAAACTTCTCTGCACTTATCCAAGTACACATCCAAATGTATTTTAGCCTCTCAGTCCCTCTAGATTTTACGATAATGGGCAAAGTAGAAAGCATTAGGCGTATCTTGCCCAAACAATCAATAATCTACTGCATATGTATAGATTGAAGAAAAAGAAGTACATGGAGGCATCATACATAAAATATGATACTGGGGATGGAAAAAAAAAGGGTTCTTAAGGTTCTTTCGGTTTTGATCATGAAACAAGTAGCACCCTTTAAAATATCCACTGCTCTTTTATTTCTTATTAATGCACCGTTTGCTTCAAATATGCTTTATTCTTTATTGTAAGAATGATATGGAAAGGCTAATATTTTGTAGATTTCCACTGTGGCTGTTCTAGTTCGTATTCAGGCCTGAGCTGCTACTGGAGGAAAAAAAAAAGGAAAAACTTTCTTAGGATGACAATGATACAAAAAATAAATCCAGGAAAGCAACAGATTTGAAATAAAAATGTAACACCTGCCAGGCAGGTTACTCACAGTATAAACAAGGATTAACACCAGCAGTGGGGCAGCAAATACTGGCCTTAGCACAAATAAGTTTAAATATCACGACCTGAATACAAGAAAAATTACTTCAAACACTGGCTGTTTCAAATTGCTTTAGGGTTCAACAACTACTCCTAGAAAAACAATATTGCTCAATACAGAGGCACTGAACAGATTCATTCCAGAAGGCAAATAAGCTAGAGAAGTTTTCCTAGCTTCTCCTTAGTTTTAGTGTAGATTATAGTTCTAGACAAGGAGAAATACAAAACCTAAGCAATTATTTAGAATAAACCATACAATCATTTGTCTGCATGTAACCAGGTCCCACAGATTTTCCTGAAACAATTAGTCTTTCTCAAGGGAATTTATTCTTCCTTAGAGGGACCAGATTACCAATAAACATTTTAAAAATCAACTGAATCTCAGTACCTTGTGATCAAGGATCAGTTGTGACTTGGGGAGTAGATGGTTTCATTGCTGAGTTAGAGCCTAGGCTTCAGGCATATGGCAACAGATGATCACCATTAAGGGCGTTAATATAAGGTTAATTGTTTGGGTCAGGCCTCTGCTGGCAGGCACTGGCTACATACAGCTGTGTATATGATTATCAGCTGAACAGGAGCTGACTGAAACAATCTGTATTCTCTGCCCTGACTACCTGTCCTCCCTAGCACAGAGGGAAAACAAACTGATGAATGATTATTGAATTTGAAAGCACTAAAGCAGAAACTTTTTGGTATTTTTATCATCAACTGGCAAGTCAAAGAAACATTTTTTTTTTGCTTTTTGACAATGTAGTTTTCAATCCATGACAAGAGCTCTCAAGGCATCATTGCCATAACTTCTGTCTCTTTCTGGACTGAGAGCAATAAGTAGTACCACGTAGGTTATCTTTTCCTCCTTCTCCCACTGGTGAGTGAGTGGGATGGAAAAGCACCTTTGTAACAGATGGATCTGCTGATGACCAAATGATCCCTTTGCACTGTGGAGTGAAACACAGCTTTAACCCTCCCTTATGCAGAGAAAACTGGCTTGTGGAAGAGGAATTAAGGACTAGTATTCAAGTACTACATTCAAGTGAATGTTAAAACCCTCACACAGATAAAGGCAGTCATTCAGCTGGTGGTAATATTTAAGAAAAGAACCCAGATAAGTACCATTCACATCAGGGTTTACTCATTGTTATTATTAATTATTATTAGTCATTGTCTTCATTCATAGCTTTCAGATGTGTTGATAGAGTTGTTGGCTGTTCCAAACACATTCACAAATTGATTTTCTTCCCATGTCTCTGGAACACTCATGAGGACATAAATGAACAAAAGAGTAGAATAACCACCTTAAATAACACAAGACCTCCAGCATGACTGGCCCCAAGAAATTCCTATCCTGAACATGGTTTCCAAAGGAAGCATGGAGAGAAAAGACTGCAGTACTCTGGACAAAATTTGTTTGACATCATCAGTGAATGTATGAAAGATAAGTTAAAAGCACAGAAATCACAGTAACATTTTTCAGAATGGTGGAAAATTAGGAATGTTCTTTGCTACATAGGTAAAAAGTACTCAGCCCCAAGGGTAAGTAGAATATTTTACTCCAGCTCAAACAGGATGCAAGTCAAAAAAGAGTCACATTAGAACAAAAAAGTAAACAACAATAATAATTAATGATCCATCATTTTCCTGAAAAAAAATCTTGGGATTAAATTAATTTTGTTATAAATTTATCAGAGTCAATAGAGTTTTGTCAAAATGTATTCTGGCTTGTTTGAACCATGCATGCTGAGTGAATGCTATCATTGTGGCAGAAATAAGGATGCTTTGAAGGGTACTCACACAGCTTCTGCATTCAAAGTCTATCTTTGTAATATAACAGGAGAAACTTGGTTCAGGTTATCTGTTATTGCTTTAAGATTTTAGAATTTCAGCTAGATAGAATTAATTGTATTTGTTCAGTATGGTATGGCAGCTACACTTCAGTTGTGGACTCAATTTTATGTGTATCTAGTCAGTCCATTCCAGCAAGGAAACTAAGAGATTAGGTTTAAGGGGAAAAAAACTGTAATACTTTACTTTTCTTTATTTTCAATTATTTTTGACCCAAACATTATCCTCCTTTTGTCCACCTCTTTATAAAATCTTTGATCTCTCCATGGTGTAGACAGAGTATTGACTTTTTTGCTCCATGCAAATCTGAGTAGTGTTGCTAAATATTTTAGTCATGCTTACATAAAATCTCCCACAAAGCCTAACCTGAGCCCCTTGAGTTCAGGTGATGCCTCTTCTCCCTGACCTCTTCTGCCAAACAAAGGAGGGGGAGGGATCCCTTAAAGGAGTAATAGCCATTTTCTTTTAACCTAACAAGGAAACATACCCGTGTTTCCAAAAATGTGGTTTAGGCAGTAAAATATGCACTGGCAACTAAGTCTGAGGGTGGAGAAGAGAGGGGAGTACTTTTTAAAAATCCTTTGCACATGCACATACAAACACTGTCTGCAATAATGGAAATTGAACATCATCCAGGGAGGACACATTTATTAGGCTCTGGATGTAAACAAAACACAATGATGGGAATAAAACAGAGATAGAAGGAGAAGAGAGGGACAGTAATAACAAGATGAATGTCCCATTGCACATCTTGGGCAAGAACTCATTTGTTGTTAGGTGAAAGATTTAAGTGATTTCAGTAAACCCTTGAAGACACCATTACCAACTGACAATTTGCTACAGATACCACAGAAGTCCAAGTAGTTGAAGAGCTCCAAAACTAGCAAAATCCATCAAATTCTCCAAGGAGCATAATATTGTTCTTCTGTGTAAACAGCCCTCTTATTCCTTAGGCTATGGGCCAGGTTATGACTCTCATTAAGTCAATCATCATCAGCTGGGCTTGACCAGCAAGTAAAAAGGAGAAGGCAATCTGCCATTATGTAGGCATTAGTCTAGAGTGAACTATTATCTTCAACACCCTGTAGCTCAAAGCATAACTACTTAGATTGCTCAGATAATAACTGTGGCCAGCCAGCCATTTGCAGTTACTATAGCTGCTGGCTTCAGAAGGCAGATAAAAATATTAAATCTCTATTAGAGCATTCCATCATAAAGTGCACTCAGCTGCAATACCCTGTCTTTTCTCTTAACACCTCTAAAGAGATACATGAATGCCAGACAGTGCTGTGGCATGGATGGTATTGTCATTTCATTATTTGCAGTTGGACCATAATGGTATGTAATTTATATCCACTACCGAAAAAAGAATAATACAAATAAAGATAATCAGTAAATGCATAGGAATCACACAGCTTGTAGAACTGCTGTTGAGGGTAATTGTATATTTCATTGCTTTCTAACACCCTGGGATGCTTAATACTGTGTCTTCTGCAGAGTGACCTGACTTTATTTAGTACAACTAATTTCAACTGGACAGAAGCACAAGGCTATGTTCTCCCAGCAATGGAATATATGATATTTATGTCTGTAGTACTTCAGGGTGGTTCTGTCTTGTGTTATCAGAAATGGATGTGTTTTGCTTATCCAGGTGTCTACAACAGAGTTAATAACTGTTTCTTTTAAGGCAAACTGATTTTCTTAAGGCAAGCAGAAGCAAACAGCTATTTTGCATAAAATTGCAGAGATTTATACTTTCAAAAATCAGTTTTGTTTCTGACACGAATGCATAGAAAACCTCCCCTTCTTTGTTCACTGAGATACTCTTTTGTTAGATAAAATACATGTATAATCTCATTTAATTCCCCAAAACCCAACTCAGATACAAATATTTATTTGGCTTCACTCTCATGAAGATAACTCATTCTAAATGCAAGTTGTATTTGAAAACATCTTTTACAGAAGATTTCTCCTTGCTTAAGGTAATATTTATACTGCAAATTGTGGTATGATCTGCTTTTGTTCATTTTTTTTTCCTCTTGTATGATTTCTCATGTCCCACAAGGAAATAATATAGCCAGGTAGATTGTTTTTCATAACTTCCTTCCCAGATGAAAGGAGATAATAGGAAATATAGAAACAGCAAAACCCCAGTTCATTCTGTTTGAAGGAACTGTTTTCTCATAGTAAAATTTCATTCTGCTTATTATTCTATTATACACGTTATCTTATTTTCCCAAAAGAAATGAAGCCAGAGAGGGAGGAATTAATCTGGTTTGAAAGAATAGATACCAAGAGTCAAATTATTGTGTGGCTCTGCAATTTACAGGACCATGACATTACAGTGAAGGGTACTCAAGGTATGTAGGTAGACAGTTAGAGAGATAGGATTAGAGAAAAGCAGTTGAAACCATTCTTGTTAGATTTACTTCTTCTGGCAAAACCATGCTCCTGATGCTGAGTCCTTAGAAGCAAGCAGCAGGTGGGCACAACTTGACCTTCCAGATCAGTCAGATTAAGAACAGAATATTTTTTACACAGTTAATGCTGAGGTGATGTTAATTACTTAGCAGATCCTAAATCCCACAGCTGATGTTTCATCATTCTGACAGAACAAGGGAATGATATGTCCAATATAAAGAGCTGGCAGGAAGCTATCTGGCAAATTTTCAAGATAGTATGCAATTTGGGAAGAAAAAAAAAGTAAAAAATATATTCAGAATGTTTTTTGGGCTTGTTTCCCAACCACACCACTTTTGAAGTGTCAACCGACAGAGAAACTGAGTATTAATCAAATAAAATGTGTATTGCTCATTTGTAAATGAAGGCTTGTCTGTGTGTACTGCTCATTGTTGATGAAGGCTTGAAAAGCCCCACAGTGCTCCTAATGGATTCAGTGAAATCAAGGAAATTTGGATCGAGATTTGCAGACCTGGAATTCAAAAGAAAGGCCCCTCAGTGAGCTGGCATTTTAAAAAGTAGCTCTCCTAGTTGCACATGTCTTGGTAGGGACCTGCATTGTTTTCAGAAACCAGAACCCTAATATTGGAGCTCAGAAGAAAGCAGAGTTTTGAAACACTTAACATTAACAATGGACAAACATTCTCCTATGTGTAAAAATGGTCTACAAAAAGTGCAGTTCAGTTAAATTATCCTGATAGAAACAAAATTGGCACCCTCCCTTGCATTACTTCCTGCTGTCTTCCAGGCCTAATGTTACCTTAATACATGTTTCTGAATCTAATTCTTCCTGAACATCCTGTACTCAAAGATTGACAGTAATATACAGTCACTCCTTCGTCATGTACCAAGATATTAACATATCACTAGGATAAAAAAACTACTGTTTTGATTTTACTCCAGTTGAACACCAAACTCTCTGAAAAATGATATCCCAAAATAAAGCAATGACAGGTGATTAAAAAAAAAAAAATTACCCTCATTATCAAAATAAAAAGGTTTGTGTGTGGTCAGGCCATATGTGAAATCTCTAACTGCAATGCTTGATACAAGTAGATATTACAACATTTTCTGAATCATATTCTCACATTAAAATGTAAGCGGCCCATAGCTTGTAGTAAACGACATGCCTGTTCATGCCCAGCCCAGCATCTTTTCAGATTGGTTAATGGACGTGATAAAAAAGTTCAAGTTGAGAGTTTTAGCTCTTTTGGAAGTAGTGTCAGGCTGTCATTCTGTGCTGAGAACCTGTCTAGCCTCTGAGTGTTTCAGGAATTAAAGCAAATGAGAAAAATATCCCCTAGAAATGTTTGGGTGGTTCTATTCAATAGGAATAAGTGGACTTACCCCTGAGCATACCACAGTACTGCATGAACATTATTTGCAAAACACTATGAATGGAGGGCACTATGATGTCAGTTCATGACCCAAAACAAAACAGCTTCAAGTGTTCAACAAAACTACTTTAACAGCAGAAATGTACTGAGCCTTGGTAACAGAGGGTTAACCTTGAGAAATTGTTTTAGTGTAAGCCTTGCAAATTTTAGTGAGATCTCTGTCCTCTTTTCTGGGCTTACATTAATACATTAGTCTCTTAGTGTTTATTGCTTTTAATAACCATGAATTGCTACACTTGTGGGGAGGTTATAGAAAAGCTTGAAAATGTAACCTGAGTGCATTTTACTAATTTAGAAAGTTTAAAGAATGAAGTAAACTAACAAAGTTAGGAAGTTATTTTAAAACATTAATTAATTTTAAAATTAATTATTTTTATCATAGCCATGTAATTTAGGAATCATATGGAGTAGGAATTCAAGCAATACTTTATGACAAAATATTTCTTGAGCACCTAAGCAGTCCTTCCATTTTGCCTTTTGAAAAAATATGATGCCTAACAGAAAATGTAATAGAAATACTTTAATGGACACCCATTAGAGGAATCCAAGATGTTAATCCTCAAACTCTGGTGATTAAAAGTGGGGGAAACAGTTTTCTCATCTCAGAAAATACTCCTTAAAATTATTTATATTTTATATACTCTTAAACTTGAGACTGGAGGGCAAGGAAGGCAGAAATATCTGTAGAAACAAAACTGTAGAGAGGTTATCCTGCAGCATCCAAGAGTAGCTAAATAAGAGCAGACCAGGAGCAAAAGGTCTTCAATCCAAGTTTCCGTCATTAAAACTAGATGCTCTGATCACCAGCTGTGTTTACCTGTGGCAGAAAAGGTCATGGATTCTTTAAATAATTGAACAGAGAACATTGGGCCAGAAAATTAGAGGAGGTGATTCATTGGTCCAATGATTAGGACATTCAGCTTGGGTACAGACGACCTAGTTTGTTTTCTTACTCAGGCAGTCAATGAAGCCACTGAATCTCTAGCTTCAAATGAAGCACATGAGGACAGCAAAGGCTTCTGGATGCCTCAGGAGGTGAGCAGTATTCACCACAGCAGCTTGGAGAAGCCGAGACTGAAAAGATAGCAGGGGAATGACTCAGACTTTGTGCTTAGACATGTGAGACCAAGGTTTAAATTTAAATTTCCAGTTTGAATCCTAAGTTACAAGAGAGACTTACCCATCTTCTTAGAAGGTGTCACTTTTGCCCAGGTTACTATGGGGTTCTGTTAGTTGTACTAATTCTGTGATAATGTCTGAATATGTACAACAAAAAGCTTAAATTTTGATGACTTCATATTTTCGTGCTTTAAGAGAACACTCTTTTAAGGGTTTAAAGCAGGAAGCTCCATTGAAATCAGAAGTTCTGGGAATTATAGGGAAGACATCAAACTTAAATGCAGAATTTAATTGCTTTTTTCTCATTATTAAACTAATAATGATTTTAAAAATTCATGAATTTTTATAAAAGAGGAAATAATACCCTGTTCATTGCCTGAATGGACGGGACTTTGGTATGTAAGTTTAAGGCTAAATACAAGCTTCCTAGAAAGAAAGAAGGACAAAAAATAATCATACCACTTAATCACAAAAAGTGCCTATGCAAGCATATCCAGACCATAATGATAGTCTGCACTTTGAGGCTAGTCATGGAAATGTCCAGACCACATTAGTGTCAAAGTCAATGGTACAGCTGTGGATAGATCTAAACATAATATAACACAACAATCCAATAGACTTTTAAAAATGAATAAGAGCATAGCTATAAGATGCTCATATCTTGTTACTCCAGATCTCTTAAAACTACATTATGGCATAAAAATTGGATAAACTAAAAACTGTTCCTATAGTTAGTCCATTTTCCCAGTTAAAGACCTCTTCCTAAGTGCTAATGTAAAATTTCAGAAGGATGAGTGGCATCTTGCAGTGGTTAAATGAAGAAAAAGAGCAAGAAGGAGGCCCTTTTGCTGAAAGCAGCACCTTTTTGTTTGTTTAAGTGGAAAAAAAAAAGAAAACACATATTCACAGACAAATATAAAATGTAATATATGTGTATCCATATGTGTGTATATATATATACCTATGTTGAATTTTTTAGTGACAGAGAACCAGAGCCAGACACTGAGAAGCTCAAAACAGCACTGCATTGGAGAGTTTGGAGCTCAGAGCAGCTGGATTCATCTGGTGAGCCTAGAGCAACTCAGCAGCAGCAAGAGCAAGTGGCCACGGAAATCAAAACCCAGCCCTCAGCAATACCCAGCACAAGCAAATGTCAGTGACTGTGGGGCAGACCTCTTCTTTCCTTGCCTGGACAGAGTCTTTATTAATATTAACTTGGAAGAGAACATTGATCTGTTTATTTAGGCTTGGGAACCAGTGAGTAGAACAATGAATTGAGTCAGAGAGCGTAAATCTGTTTTTCTAATTATAAACATGTAGTATTACTGGAGGATATGTATGGTGTTATTATTGATGAAACAAAGTGAAGGTTTATGCATTCAAATATTATGATGACAAGCGCAGTGGCAACTCCTGTACTACCTCCTGCTGCTCAAAAAAATACTTAGCATAGACTTGTCTTGGGATCTTTATCCAAATGTGTGGTTCTCTCACCTCACAGTGTGTTTTCTGCCTCTAGTTCTGAGGCTTCTCTCAATTTTTTTCCTGCAAATGGAAAAGAAAGATAATTGTAGTGTTAACTACAGCTTAAAGATTAATGGCAAAATAACAAAGCATGGAGTAATAGCAATAAAATCTGTGTAAGAGAGTTGAAAGCAAGCCAGAATGCTTTAAAAGGGGATGCTTCATTTCTCCTGGTGTAGAAGTTATTTCATTCTCCTTAGAAAAAAGGAAGCCAAAATAAATTGTCAGGACAACTTTTGTATTTCATTCAGTGGTTCTTTGATGGAAAATACGTAAGTGGCTGCTGGAGTATAGGCTAAGGCCAAGTTTTCCTTAGCTATTACAGGAGAATTGTGTTCACATACAGGTTTTCACAGCTCAGATAAACATTTTGCTCACGTATTTGGGTTTTTTTTTCTTTGTCTAAAATTAGAGAAGAACATTTTCAATGGAAGAGGCAGAGAATTCCTTTATTCTTTATCATTATAACCTGTAGTTATAGTGGTGATTTTTTCTGGAGATTGAACATATAAGCTTGAATTTCCTGAGACAGAGGAAATAACTGAATACAGGTCTCCCAACTCAATGTTTTATCCACTGAACTATTGCAGAAATGAGTAGGCATGATTTCCACTTCCAGTGCAACTTAGAGGGAATGTGATAGACAACCTTGTATTTTGTACAAACTCAAGTGATGGAGAAGGTTGCAGCACAGGCCCCAGGGTTCTCAAGGAAAGCACGAAGTTGTTCATCAGTTCTGATGAAACAACACAAAATAAGAAGTAAACTTCTCAGTGTTATTACTTTAACTGGTGTATCTAATGCAGTATGATATAGAAACAGTAAGAGCACCATGAGTTTTTAGATGTAACTGTTGGCAAACCCAGTCGCAGCCATTTTCTGCTTAAATTCTGAGTTAGAAATTTAAATATGCCAGAAAACTACCATAAATAATACTAAATCATGATAAATGCTGTCACAATGCTACAAAGCAAGGTTTGAAGAGAAAGATGCCAAATGGCAGAAGTTAGAAACTGGGTAATGTGGTGAACTGCTGTAAGAGAGGCTTTTTGGTGCATGCTAGGCTATTTTGATTACAAGTACAAAGATTGCTGTTTGTTGGAAACCCAGAAGGGAACTGTATTTTGTCTCTGCTATCCTTACTTGGAAATGAAACTCATTGTAGTTTTTGCAATCAATGGTAAACAGTTTTGATTAATATTTCTCCTTTGCTAGGTTAACCTTGAGGTTAACCTTGTTCCTATTTGCAAACTTTAAGCAGTTATAAAGAAGCTTAGAGTTTTAATTTTTAATTGTATATTATAAATTTATACTTTATATGGGCTTAGTGATAAAAGGAGTTAGAGATTCACATTGTGACATTTTGAAAACCGAGCTAGAACTGAGTTTGTGGGGGTTTTTTTGGTTTTAGTTTTTGATTTTTTTTTGGGTTGGATTTTTTTTTTTTTTTGAGATCAAGATGCTCAGGAATCTTGTTGTGTTGTTGTAGGTTGTGTGCAGATGTAAATAGGTAACAGGTCATTCTGGTTGGGAAACCAAAGATGTACCAAAATGAATATCAGTCACACAATTTGTTTTTGTGTCAGTGGTTACATAACTTCTCATGCTGCAACCAAGCTGGTTAAATAAGCCTTCCATTTTAAGGCTGAGTGGACCTGAATTTTCTACCTCAGTAATGCACAGGTACCCAAGTGGTGCACTTAGAGCCAGTTATACAATTTTATAACAAAAAGATGGTTCATGCACCAGAGAATTAATAACCCAGTACAAAATATGAGACACCAGTTAGATACAGGTGTATGAGAATAAAAATATAGAAAAGGAAAACTTTGGGAGAATCATAAAGTGCTTTACACACACTTTTCACTCTCTTGCCAAGAGTTAGAAATTGCATCCCAGTTACATGACAAAAGCAAAATCTACTTCACGTTTCTCCAGGCAAGTAAACTATCAACCAGAGAATTTTTAAAATAATTGTCTTTATTTCAGGATTACAGAGCAGAATAAAATTATCCTCAGATTGTTTCTGAACTAACTGCCAGAAATCATCTTGTTAAAAAAAAAAAAATGTTGCTCAAGGATGTACACTTAGATTTATTGAAGTCCTTTTCAGAAGATAGTAATATCGATTCTCTCATTCTCACAGAAATCGAATGAACAGAAGTGTAATAAAGCATCAAATTGTTCCTTAGTTATTACTTTTTCATTTGTTTTACATTATCGTCAGTCTTTTCAAAAATTGTTTATTATTACTTATCAATGAAGCCTTGAGAGTCTCAATAGCTCCAAAGACCAAGTAAATAGATGGTGACTGTGTTAAAAAGCAAACTATAGTAATTTCTTTTAATATGATTTTTAGACATTGTACACAGAGGTATAGCATACAGTTTGGATATATAAATGTTGATGGTGTTGATGAATGTTTCGTATGCTTATCAAAAGACTGTGGTTTTAGATTAAAAAACTTATTCAATGAGTACATTTTTATGGAGACTGAAAGAATATAATTTCTCAGAATAAATATTGAATAGAGAAATATATAATTTCATGGGCAGCAAAAAGAAAGCTATATATCATTAGGTAAGAGAGGTGCTGCATGGGCATTCCCACAGCCTAGAAGATCAGGATTGTCTCTGAACCGTTGTACTGAGCATGTCTGTACAAGTGGGGCATTAAAAAGTTGTCTACACATTCTGTATTAGGTGTAAAAGACAGGTGCAGGGGAGACAGCCATTCTGTTTCTCTAACAGCTCTCTTTTGAAATTATCAGATCCTATGAATTCATTAAGGATTTTAACAGTCCTCTGTAGTTAGAAAGGAAATATTTTCTAGTTGTATAATATTTTTTATTTGAACTCAGTTACTCAACTGTCACTGAGGTCAAGACCTGTTTTAAAAAAGGCTGGATTCCAAATTTTCATGCTTCTCCTACTGACTTCTCAGATCTTCAGAAGTGTCTCTAGAGAAAAAAAAAACATAAGCCTCACATGATTTCCACTAAACATGCAATTTCCTGAAATTTTAGCAGTAGCAGTAGAAACCTTTAAGCTCCTGTACTTCATAAATATATTCCTTTTGTTGCTTTGCCTCACATTTTTTAAATTAAACTATGAAGCAACAAAAGAGGTCAAGGTAAACTCAATTAGAATAATATTGCATTGACATATGTTTACAAGTAGAAGTTTAAAGCTATTCTGTGAAGGTTACAAAGTTTGTAACAAATGGCATGATGAGTGGTCCCCTGTTGCTTATGAAGTTAGAAAGGCATTCCCTATGGCTGTGTAGCATTCCCTATGGCTGTGTAATTTCTTTCAAGCCTCTTATAGAACAGTACACATCTCCACTTTAATATAAACATGACCCTTCAACAGCAACATATAGCATACCTAGCTCTCTATTTGTTGAAATAATGGATAAGGTGAATCCAAATGTTTTGGCAAGATTTCTGGGTTCAAAGGCAGAAATGTATTTCCCCATAAAATAAGTCATCTGCAAGTATTAAACCCCCCAATATGTAAAAGAAATAGAATATTTCTTCAAAAGACAGACTTTATTGCTGACTACTCAACAGATTTAGGATTTAATAATAATATTTAAGAGGTTTTTTATTTCCTTTTTTAATCTGAATTTGCTTTTTGACACTTTTAAGCAAATATACTGAGCTTTACCATCCTGATTTCTCATGTAGGTGTCTTGATGACTGGTATATTTAAAAGAGATGAGAAACTGAAACCCTTAGTCACAGTCAGAGGTAAGTTTCTGTCACAGCTCTGGATTTGGCTCTCATATTCTTTGAAGCTCATTCTGCACCTGTCCCTCCACCCCCTGCCCACTCCCCCTTCCCGTGAAAAAAGATTTTAAAAGCTCAGTCAAAACAAAACCCCAAAACAATCCTGAGATCCTCAGACAGTCGTATCTTAGTGCATAGTCACTAAAATTAAACGTTGCTAACATGTTTCAGAATAGATGTTCCCTGACTAAGCAAAAATAATTTTGAATTCTATATTGAATTGTATCATGGGGATTTAGTTGACTCACCAGTTTAAAAACATCTAGTTATACATTTAACTTGATGAGGCTTTTTATAGTTAAAAACTGCAAAATGACCAAACCAAGTCATGTCAAAAGCCAATATTCAAACTTTGACAATTTTTGCTTGTATTGTTTGTCTATATATGTACAAACCCCTGGGATTTAAGATTGGATATTCAGGACTGATACAAGGACATATACAAATTTTGATAAGGAGAAATCTTAGGTTATATTATTTTGAAATATTTTGTTCATTAGCAATTATTTCTCAGACTTTGTTTACAAAAGTCTCAGTAAGCTACAAAGTATTATATTTCTGTTTCTGAAAAATGGTTATGACAGTTCTAAAGTTATGCTTTTAAGGACTGTCTCAATGAAGTTTCAGTGAAATAGCATAGATGTGGCTGTTAGTCAGGAAAGGAGAGAACTCCCACAAGTGATTAACTGTATCACAAACATGGTATACAGGCAGCTAAAAAAATATTCTGAGAAAAGACACTAAAAGAAGTGTTCAGAGTGCTGAGACCACAAATAATTAAGAACTGATTGTTGATGCTAAACAGAAAGGGCAAAGGAAAAGATATTTAGAATTTACTTGACTAAAACTCTACCAGAGTCTCCGGTTTGGTTTCTCTCACCTGAGATTCAGGTGGTGGTTCTGGTGGTGGTTTGAGTGAGTCTTTTTTTGCCCTCTGCCCTCTGAAGGCTTTGAGCCAGACGTGAGAATGAAATGGAGTTTTCAAGGTCTTGTTGTTTCTTGGTTTCTCGCCTGTTTATTAATTCTTATCTTACAAGTTTTTCTCTGTGCCTGGCTGAGATGTTCACAGCAGCTCAGACACAGGACAACTACCCTCGTGACGGGAGGTCACTACCTCTTATACAGATAATTACATGCTTATTATTTACAATTCTGTGCCAATGCCTATTACCTATACTAAAGTGGTCATCTCTACTCTGACCCAATCTTCTTAAATTACTTTGTGCCATCGTCACTGCAGAAGATGGATGCCAAGGGAGAACAAGAAGAACCCAGGGTACCACCCTAAATTCTCCATCTTGTTCCCCAATTCTAAGAACCCAAAACTACAAAATTTTCCACCTGGTGATAAACTACACTACTGTCTGTCACACATTTGTGACTTGTAATTCTTCTCTGTGTTGGAAGTTGTTCTCATGGACTGAAATTAAAGCCTGTGTCTTCCTGGGCTCTGTGCCAGGCACCTCCCCTGGACAGACCCCCTATCCAGGTCTCAAACCCTCTTTCTCGGGTCTCAGACCTCTCTGCCAAAGTCTGTGACCACCGAGGGTGCCCAGAGGGATGCCCTGGACTCCGACACCAGAGGAAATGTTTGAAGTCATCAGGATTCCATTTTCAATGGAGGCTCTTCCCTCTAAAACCTCTCTTTACTTTGTGCAAGAGAAGCCCTCAGGGGTCAGTCCTGGGGCCAATACTGTTCCACACCTCTGTCAGTGACATGGACAGTGGGATCAGGGCACCCTCAGCAGGTTTGCTGCTGACACTGAGCAGTGTGGGGCACTCGACACAGGGGAGGGAAGGGATGGCATCCACAGGGACCTGGACAGACTGGAGAGGTGGGAGCATGCAAACCTCAGGGAGTTCAGCAAGGCCAGGTACAAGGCCCTACACCTGCACTGGGGCAATCCCAGACACACCCACAGGCTGGGCAGAGAAGTGACAGAGCAGCCCTGTGGGGAAGGACTTGGGGGTGGTGGCTGATGAGAAACTCACCACGAGCCAGCAGTGTGCACTCCGAGCATAGAAAGCCAAGGGTATCCTGGGCTGCATCCAAAGGAGTGTGGCCAGAGGGTCAAGGGAGGGGATTCTGCTCTTCTGCTCTGCTCTTTTGAGACCCTGTCAGGTGCACTGCGTTCAGCTCTAGGGTCCCAAACATAAGACATGGAACTGCTGGAGCAAGTCCAGAGGAGGATCACAAAGTTGATAGGAGTAATGGAGCATGTCCCCTAAAAAGATCGGCTGAGCAAGTGCGGGCTATTCTGGAGATAAAAAGGTTGTGTGGGAACCTCATAGCAACCTGCCAGTATTTGAAGGAGCCTACAGGAAAGCTGGAGAGGGACTCTGTCAGGAACTGTAGTCATAGAGCAAGGAATAAAGGCTTCAAAGTGAAAGAAGAAAAATTTAGGTTAGATATTTGGGAGAAATTATTTACTGCTAGGGTGATGAGGTACTGGAAGAGATTGCCCATAAAAATCGTGGATGTCCCAATCCTGGAAGTGTTAAAGGTCAGGTTGGATGGGGAATTGACAACAAACCTGGTCTACTGGGAGGTGTCCCTGCATCTGGCAGGGGGTTTGGGATGAGATGATATTTAAGGTCATGTCCCACTCAACCCATTTTATGATTCTATAAAGCAACCACAATCCTCAGCCTCTGAGGCCTTTGAGGCTGTGGTTGGCATGAAGTATCTCTCTGTTTTTTTGCTTTTAAAAATTCTCTCACCTTTTACAGACCAAGAATACCAAATTCAGGGCTATGTACTGCCAAACCTAAATGAAAACTTATGTTAAATAGTGCTGAAAATGTGAAGAAAATCAAACTCCAACTGATGAAGCATTGCTTTGTGAAAATCTTATCTAGCAGTAATTCTTCCTTTCTCCTTTTGTTCCTCATAACATTCTATAAAAAAAAAGTTTCACAAATAATTCAGTGTCTATGACATTTTAACACCTGAAAGTGGTTGTAGATCTAATCTATCTTCATTAAACTTCATTCACTGTGTTGACATCGTACTGTAAAATTGAGTTTAAATGCTTAATTTTACTTCTTGTGTCAACACAGTGATATCTCAATGACGTGATTCTTGGACCCCAATTCATTGTTTTACAGAGGTAAACAGCTTCCTTACCTTTCGCTGATCAAATGGGGTAACCCTGTTTTTAGACCAACCTCAGTGGTATGCAGTGTTCACTCCCTTCAGTGTGAAAAAGGACATTGCATTCAGACTGCAGCAATGACAACAGGAACTGCTGGGGCAGCTGTGTCAGCCATAAAAACAAAGTGTGATAGATTGGTGTCCTTTTCCAGCACTGCCAAACAGCAGGCACTTGGTGAAGGTTACAGGGAAACCACACTCGTGTAGTGATTCTTCTCCAAGATTCCATTTCCACTTTGGCAGTTACTGGTTTAGAAAACTTCTGTGAAAAAGATGATGATGTCCTGACACCTGAAAGGTAATCTGTATTTCTGCGACAAGTAACATTGAATTTTAAACCAACTTTGTTGGACTAATGCATCTACTCTTGACCTTCACCTCATAAGAAATGGATGTTCAGATCAAATCCACAGAGATTATCTTCATAGGTTCAATGACATTAATCAGAGAATATGAAAAGATCTCATGCCACAAGCATCCTATCAGTTTCTAGACACCTTTTTCTTAGGGTCCTCACTGAATGAAATGTGAACCTGAAGAATAAATTTCCCTAAAGAAGATTTTCACTATACCTTGGAAGGCTATGAGTAATTATGTAACTCTTCATTTGTCATCAGCTGCTTTGGTGAAAGACTTTCTTTTTAAATAGATGAAACAGAGAAAAAAAAAAAACAAACAAACAAAAAACAAACAACCTTAAACTCCAAACCATAGCAAAAACAAGGGCAACAAAGGAATATAAAATGCACAAGTGATGGATGGTTGTTGTACCTTTGTATATTGAAGTAAAAGGGATGGAAATTGGATTTCTATGCTCTGCAGTGATATTCCACAGATGTAATTGCTGCTCCTGTGATTCTTTTTACATCAGTAGACACTAGGATCCTGTCTGTGATGTCTGCTTTGGAGATGCTAGTGCATATGTATATGCTAAATGATCATTGAAAGGCTTTATATGTACACTTTTGCTGTTCATGAATTCACATCCATGAACAAGGTGCATCCCAATGCTGTGCTACAGTTTTGTGAGATCTGGTCCAAAGGACATATAAATATCCTTGCACTTGCATTTAAATCCATTAGGTGATACAAGTACATCATGACCACAAATGTCCTAAGAGACTGGGAGCTAACCTGACCTTGGTAGCCAGCAAAAGAGAGTGAACTGCTGGTGTAGTATTAGTGTAGTACAGTCTGCTACAGCTGTTTCAGGATTCAGCATCCACAGCAATTTCATTAGAATGAACACAGATAATGTGAGGATACTTTCAAAGAGGGATTAATAACCTATGGTAAAATGACATGTTATTTTCACCAGAGGGAAAGTGAAGAACAGATTCAAGGCAGTTTGACACAATGTAATTCCAGTTAATCCACAGCAAATGTTGCATACAAGGAACTCTGACTTTCCCCTCAATATGAGATTTCATATTCCTTGACCTACTATAATTCAGACTAAATAAACTCAAAAAATTCAGAATAAGATATCTAAATCCAGCATGAATAATCCACCATTGATTAAATCAGTCTACATTTCAAGCTCTTAAATTTAATTCTATACTCGACTTAATTGGGTTTTGGAATTATGTACTGGATTTGTCTTTGATCTGCAGAAGGAGCAAACAGTGCATCACAGCACTCAAGGAAGGAGAGATGAGTACTGCTTGAGAGAGGCTAACTAAATTTCTCCTTAAACCATAAAGACTGTACCTTTTCATAAGTGTCCTCTTTCCCAGATGTGCCTTTTTCCACTCTCTTTTTGTTTGCTGAGTATTTCTGCACAAGGAAAAGACACACGTTACTTAAGGCAACCCAAAGGGACAGATTGCACCTGAGCCCCTGCTGGCACTTGTGACACAGCAGTGCAGGCTCCCATTTTTCTCTGTGCACAGGCAGCCATTCTCAGGCTCCCCACAGCAAAACAGACATCTTGTGTCAAGAGAAAGAAAATAGTCTGCATTTTTGTAGCTGAAGGATTGATTTCCAGAGGAGCTCATTATAAGCTTGGGATTCATGTGTTACTTAAGCATTCTACTAAATTTTCTCTGTTAATGAGTTACGGAAAACTATATTTTCTGCTGGGAATTAGCTGGAACAGTTCCTTTCTGTGTAAATAAACCTCAGTTTTATTCCCAGTTATTTCTTTCTCCAGTTTCTTCCTATACTTCAGTTCTGATGAAATTTTATAATAATCAAGAACAATTTTAATTCTGCTCTTTTTTTCTTCTCCTTCAACTGAGAGGTTTTCCAAGGCCTCAACAGTGTGAGAATAGGAAAAAAAATTATGCAAAAATAAAAAGTAAGATGACCAAAATTATGAACCAATTTGAGTTTCAGTCTCTGAATTCAAAAGGACCTGATTTATACTTTTCTGTCAGGAGGTGCTTCCATTATTCTCCATTGTTTCAGCAGAATAAAACAGGACTAAAGCCTTAAGAACACAATACACTGAGTCCAACCCTAGGTGATAAGTTCTGCCTCATCTGTCATATTTAGTTCAGTTCTTTTATAGTCTCTTCAGAAAACTCTCAATAAGATTGTCACTGAATCAGGTAAAAACTTTATAGTCTAGCTGAAGGTTCTAGCACTGTTTTCAGAAGAAAATGTTATTCATTTAAAATAAAGGTTTACAGAAACTTAGCTATACCTTTAATTTATTTTGCAAATATTGAATGTACAGCCACACTTTGCCTCAAACCATACTTTGTTTTAGGTCCATAGCTTGCAAATGAACATTGAATTTCCAAACCAGACTTTCTGCTGTCTACTCATTACTTCTGCTATACAGTACTATGCAGTTCCTGTCTGTGCAATTTCCTTTTATTAATGTACAAACAAAACGTGATGAATTAAACATGCTATTGCATGTATTTTTTGGCAAGCATGAAAGATGAGGTAATTGAAGATGGTTATTATTTCCAGCTGTACAATGCTGGCACATAGTGACATTTAAATAATAAGAGAGAAAGTAAAATAGGTATGTGGTTTTAACAATACTGCCCCTCTAAACATCCCAACTGACTAATTTCTACTCATTATTTTGGATATACCATTGTCACACTGAAGCTGTGTCTCAGACTACTTAAGTAATTTCTGATATGTAAAAAAAAGACTAAATCCGAACCTGAATAAATGGAAAATGCTGCAGTAACTAGGTATTTTATTATAACTAGATGTTAGAACCTAGACAAGGGATGTAGAGATCTCTGAGACATAAAAATTTACTTCTAGGTAAATTCTTTTTCTTTGTCAAAGAATAGATTAATTGTAAGAAAATGACTCATCTTTATTTTTCAGAAATCTGCGATAAACACATAGGATTTTTTTGTGCAATGCTATTTAGTAGAAGAGAGTTGTCAAGGTTTTCCACACATTCTTCTGATTAACCTTTCGTTCAAGATCATTTTCAGTAAGAAACTATTGTTTCTATCTTGATCTCCTGTCTGGCAATCTATTGCAAGCTGTATTTTACCTGGTAGATTTTTCTCTCAGAAATTATAATTTTTATTACTCAACCATGCAGACAGCAGCTGAACATAAAACAGAGAATGGTGCTCTTTCAACTAAGCAGTCCAGTGCTTGAATCATGAGCTGACTGGCTCTGTGGGGAGTGATAGGCTGGTTTAATTTTCATGTTCTTACTGTAATTCTATGGAATTAGCCACCAAACGGAACACTTAAAGACCTATGGTCAATTTCAATGTGTACACTAATTTTCCATTTGAAAAATAAAACCAGCAAATACTTGGCTTGTTTGAAGTCAATAGCCATTACACACAACAATGGAGAGTATTGGATTGGGACTGTCAGTCCTTTGTCTCAGTAAATTTGGAAAAACTGCAGCACGTACATGAATTTTTTATCAGAGCTTTGCAGAAGTTCTGTTCATAACATGTAGCCCATGAAAATCACAGTAGCTCATGGATTTTCGTGTTAGGCACAGTTGGTTTTCCCATGTTTACATGCTCTTCAATCTACTTTGCTTGTGAGTAGAGCACACAACCTTCTTCATCGCCTTTACAGACATAATGTTGTCCTCAGCAGCACTCCAATCAATCCCTCCAGCCCCATACTTTCCAAAGGATTGCTGAAACAAATGACCAAAGTTCAGCAACTAAATTTAAAATCTTTCTCAAGACGTCATTTCAGTGATTCTTAAAGGATGTGAAGATTTCACAGGTAACAGAGATGCATACCGATGTAAATGTGAAGTGATATCAGTGTGAATTAAATCCTCCTTAGGACGTTAAATGGCATCTCTTTTGTTTATGATGTGGCAAAATATGACATTAAAACAGTCTTGCAGCATAGCACTACATTTCCCTTGAATTATGTAGTAAGGGAAAAAAAAGAGAGAAAAAAATGCAGCAGAGGGCAGAAAAAAATCAGATATTGGAGCTCACTAATGGTAGAACTTATCCTATTATTTCATTAATTCAACATTCCAAATGGCCATTAATATCAAGGAAAATCAAATCTCTCATCTTGTCTTCCAAAAAGCAAAATATAACAAAAAACTGTTGAAGACTGGCATATACCTTCAGTGTTTCTTACTTCTGTAACCAATTTGGTCATGTACACATAGTTCACGAGTTCAGGACCAGCAACCTATATGGTCATCCAGTCCCTCTTCAAACATATCACTAGATCATACATTTAATTCTTTTACCACTGTGCTGAGTCTCAGAATCTTGGTTTTAGTTGAAACACATCTTCTAAATATATATCTGAAGTCATCCTAAAATATGTGAATTAACCACATCCATCTACAAAAGGTGTAGGTGACTAGTTGCAATTCACTACTCAAAATATGCTATGTTTCCTATTTAAATTTGTCTGGCCTCAGGTTCTTCATGTTAAACATTTTCATTCCATTCTTTAAAGTCTAGTTTTATGACTGTAATTCTCCAGATAAAAGTACTCAGACACTGTAAGCAACAAGAGTTTTCTTTTTGGTGTCCTTAAGACACTGAGCTTTTTCAAGCCTCCTTAGAGCTTTCCGCACATCCAATCACCCAAAGGCTAATTTCTATGTCCAATTTTTTTTTTCCAGCATCATTTCTGCAAATGCAAACACTCAAACTATAAACAGTATTTCAACATCAGCAATTTCTGTAGAAGTCTGATACGCATGACTTAGAATACATGCCTAGTTCTTTCTTAATTTAAAGGAATTTTGAAATATTCTTTAGAACTTGTAAGGTAAGATTAGCACTTTAAAAATCAAAGGCCACTACTTTGGATTATTAAGACTTCATAAACTCATTTTTCAGTTTACTACTTTGGATTATTAAGACTTCATAAACTCATTTTTCAGTTTTATAAAATAATTTGCATCAAAATAATATATGGTGATACCAAATTAATTCACTTAAATCAAGGGAAGTCTTAGGTACGTAGGGATGTTAGCTTTGAGGGATTGTAAGAGATCATATTTAAATTTAAGTTCTGATAAGAAGCACTAGTTGAAAAGTTCACACATCTTGTAGTAAACATGCCTCACTTATGGATTCTGTGCCAAAGCTGCAGCAGGTATCTTTGACACAACTGTATGTTTCACAATTGTAGTATTTGTGTAGGTGACAGTAGAGGTGAGTCTTGGTCTCCCAAGGCTGATTTGTTTTCAAAGGATATTATCTTATATCTCGGTTTTTTGGTTTCTTGCCGAGATTCAAGGTTGTTAAAAGTCCCCGGCCCTCTAAAAGCCCTGAGCCATGTCGCAAGAAAGAAGCGGAGTCCTTCAAGGCCTTGTTCTTAGTTCTCATGTGTTGTTTATTATTTGGTATCTCACAATTTGCTCTGCACCCGGCTGAGGTCCGGACAGGAGCTGGGACACGACGCGACTGCCCACTGATGGGGCATTGCTTGGTTCTTATACAGATAATTACATGCCCAGTATTTACTATTTTGTACCAATGTGTGATATCTATACTAAAAGGGTCATTTCTACCCTGATCCAATAGCCTACAACTACTCTGAGTCATCACCACCCCAGAGGAAGGAGGACGAAGAAGAAGGAGAAGGATCTAGGGCAACACCCTAAATCCTCCATCTTGTCCCCCATTCATCTCTATTCTAAGAATTCCTAAACTACAAAATTTCTCACCCCGTGCTGTACTAAACTACTACTTTCACACATTTGAGGTTTGTAATTCCTCTCTCAGTGTTGGAAGCTTCTTCCATGGACTAAAATCAAACTCAGTGTCTTTCTGGGCTCTGTGCCAAGGTCTCCAACCCCTCTGGACCAGCTCCACACCCCCGTGTCCAGGGTCCGAACTCCCTTTCTCAGCTCCCAGGTCATCCAAAAGGATGCCCTGGACTCCAACACTTATATGCTATTTTTGTCCTTTTTGACAAATCTGCTTTCAAACATCCTTGATCTAAAGTAGCTAGAAAGGACTATAAGTACTACACTGCTGTTGAAACAAAACAAATAAACAAGCAAAAAGGATCTTGGTTGTCGTCTGCTTACATCTAGTACAAATGGGTGAACTGATCTAACAAGATGATTTTTATTGTGATTTATCCCACCAGGTTTCCCAAAATAAGAAAGTCCTTAAAAACTGAGATGAAAAGCAGCAGTTTACTGAAATACCACTGCAAATGTTCAGTGATTGATTTAGGAGCTAAAATCTTAACTATTCTAAGGATCTTCTCTTTAATTTGGCCCAATTCAGCTTTCTTACTTAATTCAGTGACATAGATTTGAACCATTGCTTCACTATCACTCATCAGTGTGATATTAATAAGGACTGGTGGATTCATTCCTTCTGCAGGATTTTTAGGCAAAAAATGCTGTACATGAGTGAATATTAAAGTTTATGCTTTGAATTTCATGTGACTAATTTAAAGGTCATACTTGTTAACTGTTGCAAATTTTTGCCTGTGGAACCTTTGACATTATAAAATGAAATTTAATATTATAACACTCTAAAATTCCTTCAGCCAATGGATTTTGTTTCATATTATATGGCATTTCACATCTTGAAAGCATAACATTCCAAGCCTTATTCTTAAGGAAAAAAGCAGGAGTATATTTTGATTATGCAGACACCTGTAAAGATTAATTGTAGATGAGCACATTGTAATCAAGAATGAAAAGAACACGATACTTTACTTTTATCATTATCACTTGGAAGAGTGGGAAGAAATTAACTTACATTACAGATGGAATAGACAGTACTTTTTATCTCGCAACAGATGTACAGTTTGATCATGGAAAGGTGAACACCCTACTCTGGCATGCCTAGTTCACAGTTATTAGGTAATCTTACCATTTTGATGTCTTTCTTTGAAATCTCTGTTCTCTAGAGTTCTCTAGATACTGTTCTCTAGAGTTACAGGGATGAAACTTCTTACAACCTGAGGTTTGGGTAGACGAGTCATAGCTTCCCATTGGTAAGCAGTCAGTACTACATGTATACAAAAAAATTTTTACTATGTAAAAAAAAACAAAGTCTGTTAACAGTAGGCAGAAATTTGCTGCATTTTCTTATTTTCAGTCAAAAGATTTAAAGGAAACTTAAAATGCAGGCATTTGAAATTACTGTAATGGATGTTTTATCATCACAAAATGTCTGCTTCTCTGAAACTATATTTGGAAAAATTCAGCTTTTTAGTACTTGGAAACTATGCTAGAGGAGATTATATAGTGAAACATGCTGGATAGAGTGTGACTGGAAGGTTCCACGGTGTTGTGTCAGGAGATTGCAGCCAGTCATGTCTGAAAATCTGGGACGTATTCCTTCTATTCACACCCCTGTATTTTACATCCTGGCTAGTGTGCTAGCAATAATACAGTAATATCTTTTAGATGACATGTTAAATCAAAGTTTTCCAGAGATTAGTGATTACATGGTACATTTTAAAAAAGAGAAGTACAATAAATCTAGTGTCCTGACAAATTTTTTCAGTAGTCTTCATAACCTTTCCCCTAAGGCAAGGGCACGGTCTCTTTGGAAATAAGCATTCATGCTCAAAGAGGTGTCCTGCTCAAAAAGCTGCTAAAAGATTAACGGATATCTAATGCTCTAGGACACATTGCAATATGCCATTTTTGGAATGCCACAGTTTCATGGTTGCATTAAAGCCTAATTTTATTTCTGTGCTCAGCATACAGATTGCAGATGGCTCTATTTTTCACTGGTTTATTGAAACACTGGCAATTTGAAATATAGTTTTGGGGCCACACATATACAAAATGTATAAACTACATATTTACAAGGAATTAAAATTAGGGTTTTCATGGATTGAGGGTTGTGAGACTGATATGAGAATTTTAGCTAAGGAAAATTATTTTCTTTCCTACACAGTCACTATCTGTAGAACTGTTACTAAAATTGAAAAGAAAAAATGGAAAAAGAAAACCAACCAAGAAAACTGACAAAACCCACAAACAAACAAGCAGCAACAATAAAGCAGTCCTGGGCTTCTCAAGCTCAGCAAATAAGGTCATTTTCGTTTTTATATAGTATCCAGTTGTAGCAATTGTATAGTATTTCTTCTAGATGAATGTACTCTTCAAGGATTAAGAAAAACTTCTGTGAAAATATTGACAGTTCTCAGACACAAAGAGATTTTTTTTGCATTAGAAAAGTTATCTATCTTTATTATGTTAACTTTTTCATCAAAATATAACTTCTTCCTAAACAGAGGAAAAAAATGTAGATGTTGATTTTCCTGAGTGTTACCAACCAGCATTTGGACATCCTTTGGGGTTTTTTTTGTTTTGTTTTTTTGTATTGTTTACATGTTTATAGCACTTAAGAAGATCTTCTATCAAAGTTTTCCAGCATTTTTTAAAGGTGAAACGTTTTGTAACATGGGGATGTATTAGGTAACTAATTTTCAAGTATGCATTTCCCTGAACGTACAGTGGTGGGTCTCTCAAACTGCTTCAATTCAAACTATTGTAGTCATTCCAACTTATGATTTACCCAGAAAAACTGATAGTGTTATATGTACTTATGGTCTCCCAGCTCTGGGGTCTAAGTGTTCACAACTGTTGCCCTGGAGTGACAGTTTGTGTATTATCCCTTCTGAATTATGCAGAACGTGCTTTAACCTGGAACATAAACAAAAATGTATTGTGTTAAATTAAGGATTATGGTTGCATATTGGGACAGGGAAAATGTAATGTCTGTAATATGCAAGGTATGTATTCCTGAAGTCTGAAAACCTCTACTGGCACCTGGTGTGTTAAGGGTCAAGCAGCAGTGCCACATCTGGATTAGACAACTGCAGGAGTACCATAGCTCCTTCTCAGTCATGATTTACTGCTTGTTTTCAGAATCAAGGAACTTTGTCCTGAGATTTCTGAGGAGTGTGAATAACAGAGTTTAGGTTTCTCAGAAGGGTGTGGATTAATGTCACTTTAAGGTCTGCAAAGTATTTGTGCGATGGGTGCCTATGCACTTGGAAGAGGAGCTGTAGATTCAAAGAATGTATTCAGATAAATCACTGAACAGCCTAATGCTATGATACTGTGACCCTTTAGGCATATATTACCACTTCAAGATAGATTTTGAACTCAAGGACAATGTTGCCTGTGTCTGTGGAGATCTGTGAAAATACAGATGGGGTTGAAGCAGAACCAGAGTCCCCAAGTCCTGTTTGTAGTGGCAATGGAGCCACTAGATTCTAGGAGTCACTCCCCATTGATAGCATCTAAAGAAGATAGTCTTCTGGGAAGCAACTTTAGAACAAGATTGCTAAAAATATGTCACCAGTTCTGAATTGTATGAAGCACAATTGCATTATTCCGTTTAATATTCTATCTTCCATTCTTTATGCATGCAGATAGGCCCTCTGGTTTTAATGACATATGTGGTTCACACTATGCCTGATGTCAAAGGGAATGTCATAGAATTTGGCAGGAGCTTAGGTCCCTTGATAATGGGCACAATGAAGCTACACATATATAAACAGAACGACCACAGTAAGCAAATTCCAATTTTTGGTCTGTTAGCATAAAACTCAAATGAACTTCCTAAATTAAATAGTTACAGGAAGTTAAGAATTAATCAAGGTCTAGCAGTGAATGAATCAGGTAGTTTAAAACCTATGTCTGTGAGAAATTTTGTTTGCATCAGAAGTTTTTAAAAACCCTTAATTTTGGCTAAGGTACAAACAGATGGCAGGATTTGGAGATCCAAATATGCAAACTAAGAATGGGAAACCAGGAATAAAGACTGTGCTGGGAATGCAACTGGAGGGTTCTTGGATTCCACTTAGACAAAATACTTCCCTCTTATTTCTGCATGGTGACATCTAGTGCACTGGTCATTGCAGGGCTTGCTTTAAAGCAACCCAGAATAAGAAAGCAAAACTGGATGGTGGAAATGTGATAATGGATATAAAGTCATTCTTTCATCAAGGCCCACCTGTCCCCATTCTCTGTGCCAACCTGAAATCATACTCTTTGTGGAAGAGTAAGAACTTGGCAAATGCATGTCCTCTTTTATCACTCCTTCTCTAAGTGTTTCCTGACACTGCTGTGTTCTCTACAGAGACCATTGTTCCTTGTTTGTATCCACAGCTTGTGATAAAATCCTTGTTTGAGACATTTGACTGTTGGCTACCTCAAACTCGGTGAGGGCCTGCAGAGAGACTTTGACAAATTAGACATGGGCAATTACCAGGTGTATGAAGTTAACAAGGGAAAAATGCCAGGTCCTGCACCTGGGCTGGGGCAGCCCTGGATGTACAGGCAGACTGGGCAGTGAGAGGCTGGAGAGCAGGGCCATGGAAAGGGCCCTGGGCTCCTGGGCCGTGGCAAGTTGAAGATGAGCCAGCAGTGCCCCGGCAGCCAGGAGGGCCAAGCATGTCCTGGGGACATCAGGGATAGCATGACCAGCCAGGCAAGGGAGGGGATTGTCCCCTCTGCTCTGGGCTGGGGCGGCCTCACCTCCAGGGCTGGGGGCAGGTTTGGGTGCCACAGTGTAAGACATTCAACTTTCTCACAAAAGGAAGAGGAGGAGCAGGCACTGATCTCTGCTCTGTGTGACTGGTGACAAGAACCAAGGGAATGGCCTGAAGTTGGGTCAGGGGAGGTTCAGGTTGGATATCAGGAAAAGGTTCTTCACCCAGAGGGTGGTTGCCTGCACTGGCACAGGCTCCCCAGAGAATGGTCACAGCACCAAGCCTGACAGAGTTCAAGAAGCATTTGAGTAATGCTCTCAGGCACATGGTGTGACTCCTGGGGATGGTTCCTTGAAGGGCTGGGACTCAATGATCTTGATGGGTCCCTTCCAACTCAGATTATTCTTTGATCCTGTGACTATATACGGCCACATTATGCCATACAATCTCATAGAATGAAAGGAGCTATGCTTATGGGACAGCTTTTATAACAACAGACAAACAAACACTAAACAAATTGCATGTCAAATCTCTGGAAACAAAATTACTCCATTCCCAGGAGCTTCCTGATGACTAGGTGTGACCAGTACACCCTGCTCCCAACCTCTGCTCATGGGGTTAGCATAAGTAATGCAGTTTTATGGGGCAAGTTCTGTCTGAGCAAGTCATGTATTGCTTTGTTTTCCTTCATTATCAAATCCTGAAGGTCCTAGGGATCAAGTAGAAAAACAAACAGAATTTTTTTCCCCTTCCCTACTGGCCTCAAGGTTCCTAGAGGCCAGGCTGATTACTTCCTTCCTCACCTGTCTTGAAGTTCCTGGTGGTAGTAACGGCCCTGCCAGAGAACAGGCGAGTGTTCTCTCTGTCTGCAGCAACCAGAGCTGCACTCCTTAAAATCAAAAAGTTTCAAGTCCAGAGTGAGGAACCTGGATTACAGCAGCCACTGGACAGTGAGATTTGTGACCTCCCAATGGCCAGAGACACCTCTGCTGTCCTCTGCTTCCAAAGTAACCATAAGTTTCAAGCCTAGATTATGATTGTTATATAGATGGTAAACCATATATTAAGATCTGACATAATCTGCAGAATCCAGGTGATTAGAAATCACAAGCTGTGTTATAAATTCTATATTATGCTACTTCTAATTTGTATTATATGGATTCTGTTAGTAGACATCCTGTGCCATCCTAATCACAAATTCAGTTCTATACTGATCATGAAATCATATTAAGAAATTAAAACTTCAATTGCAACTGGAATAATGGTGTCATCCTTCTGCTAAGGCTCCCTAAAGGAACCCATCTGTCCCCCCAATGTCAGATGACACTAAAGCTGTGGAATTTCCAGCTGGTAATACAAGAGCAAAACCAAAGAGCTATTTCCTCATCAAAAGAAAAATTGTGCAGGAGTCACGTTTCACAGGAAGAATCCAGAAAACATCACAAAATACTCATTTCCCTGCAGCAACAGGACTAAGTTCCCTGAAGATTCCCATTATGCTTGGTTTTGGATGTGGGATATAGGACCTCATCCTACGCTCTAACTACAAGCTTGGCGAAAAAGCTCAGACATTAACTTTCTGTATAACAACTGTGTTTCCACACAAAGCTGAAATGTTACACAAGACAAGAGGACACTGTGGTATGTTTTAACAGCCTCCTTGATTTAGCAGGCCTTCTAGAGAGGTCCTTTTCCTACAACAAACCTGACCCATAAAGCCCACCACCCCTTTCCTGCTCAGGTAATATACTTCCCCCAAAACACATACCCAGAGAAAGAAAAAGTGTGACATAGAGGGATTAATGCCAGTTTTGAAGAAATTTCAAAGGAGGAAACATGATTTGGCCCTTTCTAAAGTTCAAAGAGAGAAAGAGGAGATCTGTCAGTCATACTAAAATTGTTAAAGCAAAATGTTTACTTAAATGATTGGAAGGACTGGGAAGGACAGAGGAGCAAAGTGATAAACAGATGATCAGAAACTTTGATGCCTACTGTAAAACTCTTTAACCTTTAGAGTCCTATGGAATGTGGATATATTCCCTAAAATAATACACAGTGCTACAGATCTACTTTTGATCTTGTATGTATTACAGTCACACTGTTAATATTGTCATCCTTTTAAGATGCTGTCCTTGAAATGCCAAACCAGTAACTATTTGGGCTGATAGTAGAGTCATCTGATAAGAAATAACTGCTTATCTCATCCATGATGCCAAGTTAAAAGAAACAAGAGTACAGTGAGATCAGAATTATCTGCTGAAGCCATGAGTAATTTGGAATAGCCACAAGAAAGAGGAAAGAGGATTTTTCTGTGGAGCACTCTCTGCCACTCTTGTGTACCACAAAATGATGGGTTGATGGCACTACTCCACAGAGCTGTTGGAAACATGCCACATTTCTGTATATTGCAGTAGCTTTCTTTTATACATTTAGGTTATAATAACCTAAATCTGCATACAAATTTCCTTGTCTAGTCTTGTTTTTTTAAAAAAAATTTTGCACCATGTAAGTGTGAACTTTCATACAAGAAGGTCATAGCATTTATTTATTCTTTACAAAGTTTGTGACCCTAAACTTAGGAGAGCTTGTTTTAAGAAGAGAAAGGTGGAATGAAGAATAATTTTTCTGATGTCTCAGAGCCAAAACCCACAAAAAAATAACAACACGCATCATGAAAATAATGTTGGCTTGATCAGAAAGGACGGCAAATATAACAATGAAATGAAAGAGCCAATAAAATATTTAATCTGTTAAAAATCCAAGGAATTTTAATTTAAAATTAATTAAAATTTCAAGTAAAATATTTCATATTATGCAGTCACCAAGGAATACGCAAAATAGAGCTGTTATGGAGGGAGTTAGTTTGGTTTAGCTTTGCAAAGCTGCCAACTGTCAAATTTAAGTAAACATTTTTAAGGAACGTCCATGCACATATATGAAAATATACAGCAGCAGAAACAAATATGAGGATGAAGCCAGAGTAGCACCGGAAAAGTCATCTCAAATCTAACTATTGTATCTGGAAGACTGATTAGTTTTGCCCCTGTTGCAGTAAAAAAAAAAAAAATGGTTTTGCTTCTAAATATATCTCTAAGCGTACCGGAATTGTGAGGCATTTTGCCAAATCAATTCTAACACAGTCACTGAAGGCTTTTTTTTTTTTGCGTCTGTCTTCACCTTTCAAGTACATTTACTAGTGTCTCCCTTGAGCTCAGGAGCAGGTACAGGGTTCCTACCCCAACTTTGGTGAACTGATTCATACATGTGGAGCCTGAAATCTCCTTCTTCTGTCCCTCTGTAAGGAAGAACAGATATTTACATGGAGTTAAGCCTATGTAAATCACTTAGCTTGACTCAGACTTCTGCCTTTTTGGTGTGTACTCTGTCATCTGTCTGAAGCCCCAGGTTTTTATAACGCACATTTATGCCTTTTAAATTTAGGCATTTAATGGTGGAAAGCCACTAATGCAAACTATTGCTATGACATTCTGTGAGAATAAGTTCAATTAAGCTGTGGAGATTTTGGCTGCAGGACAGAATTTCTGTGTGAAACTCATTGCAATGACTCAGGATTTTACTGACACACTTGCAGTATTGCACTTAGGCACTAACTTCTAGAATCAGTTTTGGAGAAGGATCTTGGCTTTCACAGAGGGATTTTTAATTTTCTTGGTTGTAAACCAAGTCACAAGCTCTTAAAAACCGAAATACCAAATATGAACTGAAGGAATAAAAGTGTAGATGTGAAAAATCTAATTTGTGCTCAATTTAACAATTCTGGCTCCTTTCTAACGGATGGCAAGTGACATAAATTTAACTGTAAATTTAAGCAATCTGTTTTTATGCTATGCAGTTGTAGTGGGCTGGTCCTGGCTGGATGCCAGGCACCCACCAAAGCTGCTCTATCAGTCCCTTCCACAAGTGGAGAGGGGAGAGGAAATATAATGAAAGGTTCATGAGTTAAGGAGAGAGAGAGAGATCACTCACCAAATACCGTCATGGGAAAAACAGACTCAGCCTAGGGATGTTAAATGAATTTATTACTAACAAAACCCAAGCAGGATAATGAGAAGTAAAATAAATCTTAAAAACACCTTCCCCCGCCCCATCCCCTTTTCCAGCTCTACCTTCTCCCTTCCAGTGGCACAGGGAGATGGGAATGGAGATTATGATGGACTCATGACACATTGTTTCTGCTGCTGCTCAGGGAGAAGAGTCTTTCTCCTGCTCCAGTGTGAAGTCCCTTCCATGGGGGACAATCCTCTGAGAACTTCTCCAACATCCCACAGGCATCAGTCTCCGTGAAATGCTCCACCATATGTCCCTCTTCCATGTGGTGCAGACTTTCAAGGACAGGCTGCTTCAGGCATGAGTGTCTCACAGGTCACAAGTCCTATCAGGAAACCTCCTCCAGCGTGAGCTCCTCTCTCCAAATCTGCAGATCCCTGCCAGGACCCTGCTCTAGTGTAAGCTTCCCATGGGTTTACAGCCTTCTCGCAGGTATCCACTCACTGCAGCGTGGGTCTTTGGCAGGGGCTACAGGTGGATCTCTGCTCTTCCATGGGCTTCAGGGGCACAGCTGCTTCACCATGGTCTCACTCTCTTCTCTGGCTACAATTACATCTGTGCAATAACACTTTATTTCTTCTTAAATATGTTGTCACAGAGGCATTACTATCATTCCTGACTGACTCAGACTTGGCCAGCAGCAGGTCCATCCTCGAGCCAGCTGGCATTGGCTCTGTCAGACACTGCAAAAGCTTCTGGCATATTCTAACAGAAGCCACAGAGCCAACCCTGAGACCAGAGGCCAGCTGTGAAAACCCAGTACAGCTGTATACAGCTGTATACAATGTGTAGTCCACAACAATGTCAACAACAACAACTAAAAGGATTAATTTTTTTACAGACAGATACTGTGATCTATGGTGAGCAGTACTTAGATTCAGGCATCACAGACAAGCACAGACTGTGAGAACTGTGCTGGACCATAGGCTCTGAGGCACCCAGGAGTTGAGGCCATGTCTTGTCAGGAGCTAACAGTACCCGCCTGAACTGGGATTACACAAAACTAACACTGCTGCTGCTCTGCACTAACTCTGCACACACTGAAGGGGGGACTGATTACAATTCAATTACTCTACCTGTAATTATATGTGTGCTTGAGCCCATTGAGTTCTGAACAGCAGCAGGCTGCACAGTGATGATCTCCCTTTGAGCAGGGGTCCTACTTAGAGTTATTCTTCAAGGCCTCTAACGAGGTAAATAGCATTTTACATTAGGCCTAAAATTATATCTTATGCTAGCAACATACACATATCCAGCTATAATTCTTTAGAAATGTAGGAAAAAATGTGTTTGGTTGCCATCTAATCACCATCTAAATTTTTGTTTAAATCATTGTCAAATAATTATTAAATTACTGTTTAATTACCAGTTATTGCTTAATCACTATTTGATTATCATACAGTAATCAGTTACAATTGGACCACCATTTAATCATCAATAAACCCCTTTTGCTTAATATTATTATGACTTTTAATAATTTACCTGCAACAAATACCAAAAGAAAATTAGTTTCTTCCTCTGCTTCCTGAATTACCAAACTGTCAATGAACCTCATGGAAAAATAGCAGAATATTAGGTAAAAATCATAACTCCAAGTTCCTGGTGCTGCAAAAAGTTGAACATTACTAAAGCTGCATGACACAAATATGAAATACATACCACTTGGCTGAAGAAAATATGAGGCTAAACATTCAAACTAAATAAAAACAGGAGGCAAATTTGAATACAGTCCTGATGTTTCTCCATCTGTAGCTGAAGTATTTTCCTATTAAATCATTGCTTCATGGGCTACCTTCTTGCTTACTTTCTACTACACCTGTCCCATTTTCCTTCTTTACATTACAGTCTTGAAAATCTGTTTGAGACTCTACACTGTTATTGATTAAGCAACAGGTTATAAAGAAACTACTAAATCCTCTGAACACATAAATATTAGTTATTTATTGTTATAAAACTTTTCACATTACTATATACAGTAATACACAATACGATACAAAATAGTACTTTTTCTTACTCTTTAATTTCACTGTTGTTTTACTTTTTTAAAATCACCTGTCTCTGAAGTGTAAGGCAGCATCACCATCTACGTCATGTTGCTGCCTTGGTACTCCTCCAATCATCTCCTGTTGCTATTACTCTGTTCACATTCTGTTCAGAACAGTACCACTTCCTGGTCCAGTTTTAGATTTCATTTTCATCTGAAACTGTTCTTTTTTTCTGGAACATTCAGGATAAATAGAGTCATGTGTGCTATTCAGGTTTATTTTGGGAAATACCTATGCTCCAGATAGCACACCATCTGCCTGTTACCCATATTAATTTCTGAAACAAATTTAAAATCTAGTAAAACTTTCCTGATTAGAATTAGTTTTTCATTTTGTGTATTCCAGATGGTTTCTACTTTACATCACAAGAATCTAGGAATTTGTGGCTCCCTTAGTAACACTAACAGTGGAAGACACTGCAGCCAACCTTCTCATGTGGATTTGGTGATAAACAAGGGCAGCACAACTTCAAGAGGAAACATCCCCAGGATTGTAGCCCAAACACTCACATTGAAGAACAGACATACATAAAATGTTAGGTTGCTGCTAAGTGTCACCAGATACAGAAAATGTAGAGAATAAGGTGACAAGTAATCTGGACAGATAACAGGAAATACTCAGAAGCAGACAGAAGAAAGCTTATTGATGTTCCAATGCTGATCTAGCTTGGGGTGTGCAGAAACATTTCTAGGATTAGAGAATAACTCTGGCACAATAAAGTAAACATTAATTGTACAGATCTGGACTGGCCCTAAGACTTGCAATTTCATACCATGAGGTATCAAATATGAGCAGAACAGTCCCCATTTACATACATTGATTTTTGTACCCCTGTGAATCAGATTGGAGATTTTATTTGGGTTTCCCTAAATTGGATTGTGGAGGAAGATTCTTTTGAAGCAAAATCTAATTTACAAACACACACACAGACAGACATACCCACAGAGATACCCCTTTAGGAAGGGAATTAAACATATAACCCATGGAAGGGGAAGGGGCTCCGCACACAGGACAGGCTCCTGTATCACACATTCTGAAGAAGTAGGAAAGAGATGTAAAAGCCATAATGGCTTACTGTGTAGACTTGCTTTGAGGAGAGCTGGTACCATGGACCAGGAGAATGGGTAGTCCCCACCACATACCAGAAGAGAGCCATGACACACTGTGCCAAGAGAGCTAACAAGGTCAGAGCTGCTGTACAGAACATGCAGTAGAGGCAGCACCAAGGTATAATTGACTCTAACCATGGAGGGATTACATGGGATACATGTACAATGTAGGGATCTATAAGTTAGAGCTGCTCTTACAAACTGAGCTGCAAGCAAACTAGAAACTTGTGGAAAAAGAGATAACATAGACATCCTTAGATGCAACAATGCTAATTAAAACAGACACTGTTCTCTGAGCTACTGGAGTACTGTTAGTGGACTTCATATTATCTCAGAAAGCAAATTCTGAAATCATGTAGCAGAACGTACAATGGGAAGAATAACTGCACAAGGTCCATATCAGAGCATTGAGAATAAAGGCTACAGCCTCTTAAACCAAAGGAAGTGACTGGAAACCTCTATCTGTGATCCAGTAGCAGCTGTGTTTTGCTAATTCTGACATTCAGGTGACCAACTGCATTCAAAAGAAAGAAAGAAAAAAAAAAGTTCTAGATGTGTATATTGATATTTATCTAATATTAGATGTAAATCTACTTCCATTCATAACATGTTCAGTTCTATAAACTGTTAAGTGCTGATGAAAACAATTACAGATTCAGGCCCCAGATGGCTCTAATGACCTACACAGTCAATACTAGTTGTGAAATATTCTAAATTTCAAAGTTAATCTTAGCATCTGTGTCAAGTAGGAGGTCCTTTTCCTTTACAGAGACACTCTTGAAAATATGAGCCAATACATATCCTTGTAGACTGATAATCCAATTAAAATTTGTCGCTTTTCACTTTTTTTTTTTCTGAAATCTGTGTATCATGAGACTGGTCTTTGTGAGGCTGTGAAATTCCTAACAGTACCTGCATTATCTGAGCGGAAAAAAGATGCTAGAACAGACAGAAATAAGAGCTGAGGAGCAGAACACCATACTAATTGGTGTTTGCAATGGAACTGAGATGGTCTGTGAAGCCATTAATGATGTTAAGGCCAATGTGGCCCCTCATTTAATAGCCCTGCAGCTGAGCAACACCTTTCCCTTCCTCTGATATAAAGGGGAAAGTTTCATTCTGAGAGAAGAAGTGCAAACTGAGAGCAAAGGTGGCCACTCTGTAGTCCTTCTCCCACTCGTTTTCTAGCAATTCCCTACCTCTCCTCCATGGCCAGAAGGACAGAAAGCATTGAGAGATTGCAGCAGACAGAGAAAAAGAATGGAAAAACAGAATTGTTAGTGCACACAGGATAATGGAAGACGGGAACAGAGCAGGAGTGTTTGAATGGCAGAGAAAGACCAGCAGGGAGGGAAAGGACAATTTTTAGAAATAAGAATAAGAACAGGAAATAATTTTCTGTCTTACAAAAACGTCCATCAGCTGGATCACTCCATCAGCACAAGGGAGCTCTGATGTAATACTTACACTGTACACTGGTGACAATTCTGCTGCATTTGGTGGAGAATGGGAAAAGATGCAGTTGTGGGATTTCTCCACTGTCTATTTACTGCTTGCTACAGTTTCCAAACATTCATTAATGTAAAAGAGATACTCATGAAAAAATCTTCATACACTCATAGCACAGACATTCATTTTTCCCAAAAGTCACATTGAAAGTATTTTGTTCATTGCATTTGTGTTCGTTTGGCTTACAAACAATAACAATGTTATGTACCAGACTAATAATTATTTTTTGGAAATATCTCAGAATAAATAAGAAAACAGGTAGTAGAGACATTTCAGTTTTAAAATATTCTTTTCACTTTCTGTTTTTTTCTTCCTGATACATTCCTGGGAGGCAGTATATGTCACTCTCACAAATATTTAACTATGCACACAGATGTTGAGACTTTGGAGTATATCTATGCCAGCTCTCGGGTGGTGTCACCTGAGATCCCTATGAGTGGGCACAGAGATGTGCTTAGTATTTCTAGTATTGTAACTGACTTATTCAGAGACCAGAAAAGAATTTAATATTTACAGGGTCAAAATATGAGAACCAGAGGAATACAATTATTTAAATTGAAATTATTTAATATGCTGGTCGAAGAGCAGAGAATATGAGAATTCTAACTTCTTATCCAATCACTGTATGCAGCATCAAGGAAGAAAATATGTTTATAAGCATTAGGACAGAGATAATAGCCTGGGTTTTTATTCTTCCAGATTAGTAACCAATCACTGAGCTTCAGAATCATGGTTCTTCCTGTCCTTGATATCCTGCACATCTTTTCTCCACAGCTATACACCTTCAACAGAAGGGATGGATGATGTCTAGCTTTTTCTCTGCCCCATGCTCCCACCAGCTAATAGTGAGGTGATAGGACCTCTCTGAAGGGACTTGAAAGGTGTCATCTGGAGCCTTCCCAGGTACATCTGGGCAAAGCCCTGTAATCTCTAGGTTACTGTGTAACAAGTGCCTGACTGAGACTCTGTGCTTTGTTATGTTTTCTGTTGGTTTTGTTTGTTTTCAATATGGGTCACTGAGCTATTGCTCCCAGACTGGAGTCCTTTTTTGCAAAGTCAAATCTATGAACGGGAAAAAGAATGAAGACCTAATATTTTGTAGGTGCTTCCCACTCAGGATCACTACACATCTCTTAGATCAGCATGTTGACTGCAGGCAAGCGTTATTATGATGGATACATATTTGGGACAACATTCCTTTCCCCACCCCTGCAAAATGAGGCACCTAACATGAGGTTACAGATTGACCTCACTAGTAAAAAAAAAAAATAAAATAATAATTTTGAATAATTTTGGAAGACAAAATATAAATCTAATATAATGACACCATTTTTCTTGAGTCTAACTTTTGCTGTATTTAAAATCAGACATAATAAGTGCACAGCATACAGAGGTATTCAATAGCATGGACCTCAGGAAGTCTGCATTTCATTCCATGTCTTTTGTCTGTGCTATTTAATCTTCCAAAACTCAGTTTATGTGCCATATTTTGATCCTCTCCTTCTTTTCACTAGCATTACAGATTCCAAAATATTTGAGGCAGATTTATTTTTTATTACTATGTTTTTATGGTGGCAAACACGCTAAGCCTTGATTCCCACTGGGGACTGTAATGCTAATAATATCTCTGGTGATGTTCAAGGCAACCAGAATCATAGCTTTTAAAGAAGGGACAATGAATATTGCCTTAGTGCCTTTCTGTATCCATCACGAATGTACTGAGGCATACCCTGAGGGCCACTCTGGCCCTGTTCATGTCAGTGATGCACAGAATCTGTTAAGCTTTTTATCCAGCCAGATGCACAGAAAACTGAGCAGCAGCTGGCTCTAAGACATGTTGAAGAGATGCTCTGTGGCCAGAGCATTACTATACTCCAGTGGAGCACGCATCATGAGACAGTCCTGTAAAAAGGGCTGAGCATTCTCACGTCAGCTCTTAGGACACCAGGATATAGGAACTTCAAGGATGGTGTCAGACTCATAATCTACTCCCACAGGGTGTACTGAACGGAGATTCTTTACAAGCATCTGCATACAGCAATATCTGACATTTCCTCAGCTGTTCGAGTTTTTTTATATCTACTTTTAAATGTATATAAAATGTTGTATTTTGATAACTTAGAGATCATATAGTCATTACTTTACCAGTAAAATGTCCTCCAATACCTTCACATTGGGGTTCAGTTCATCCAGGTCATCTTTGCAAGAAAATCAATAATTATAAGTTAATAGTAAATATTATTTTTAATTATTCATTAATTTTAATAGTTTAATGGTTAATTTTAAGATGTTGTAGGCTGACTCCAGTAGAATTAAGTCTGAAAACCACCACTGTAGCACGTCTGTCTTACCTTTTTTGCCATAACTAATTGAAGAGATAACAAGGAATTAATAGCCATAGTAATTAGTTTGCCTATTTCTGTTTCAGAGTCTTTCTGCATATCTGGCACTAGCTAACCAAAACAAAGTGCATGTTGTTTTATATTCAGCATTTCATAGCCAACAAAAGATTGTCACAGTTTTAAATAAGTTTTGTAAGCCTAATGTTGTATCAGCACAGACTTTTTTTCTGTTAATGTAATAGCCTTATTATTGATACATTAGGGGTGAAAAAAAGAAAATTTCTTTGTGAAAGCCTGCAATTAATCAGTTAAAGATCTACTGCAAAATCACAATGTATTGATGGCCACACAGAGGATATTTAAATTATTGGCCACACAGAGGATATTGAAATTATAGTATTACTTGTTTGGGAAATTTAGGGTAATGCAATTGCATCAAGATGTTTACTTAGTAATCCAAAATTTTCCTAAGAATAATGTGGGTAGGGATATTATCAAGAAAAGGAAATGTTTATAATAAATTAAAACCATGCTTGTTCTCTGTAGGAAAATTTCTAAAGATTTTGTTGATATTGGCAAATTAGTTGCATATTTGGTTTAATTTTTTTAAAAAACCACAACATAACTAAAGAGAAAGTAAAACACAAATATATTCTCTGTTTACAATTTTGATAGTAAAATAAATCTGCTGCTCTGCTGATTTGAATCCTAGTTATTCATAATTCTGTCTAGTCACAAGACATCTCTCTTTGAAAAAGGCTACGGTTTGTGTTTAGCATCCCTTAATTCCTCTTGACTCTCACACTCTCCTTGTTTCCATTTTGTTTCTATGACATCAGAACATGAACTAGAAAAAAAAAGTGACTCGTAAAATTATTTTCTTTTCTAATATATACTTTATATATACTTCTTTAGCATAAGAATTAAATTTTCCACAGTATTTTGACTGTCTGTAAGTAATTTCCAGTGCTTATTATCTTTTCTATAAAAATACTTTTGTCAATTAATTTGCAAAAATTTGGGTTGTCTTAGGTAAAATTTTGGGAAGCTTATGTAAATTTTGCTTTTGTAACTGGACATGAACAAGCAAGATATTTCTAGCTTCTGACAAACATTATTCCAAAGATTATGATATACTCGATTTTGCTACTTTCTGAATAAACAAAACAAAACCTTCATCTGTGGTGGATATATTTTATATGAAAAAATATTTAAGTATTTAAGCATGTGGGGTTTTCTCATATGAAAATTTTACTGACTTGAGGAAAACGACAGCTCTGGCTAAGGTTTTTGTCACAGAGCTCTGTACTGAAACATTCACAAAAGAGGTAATTTAAGTGAATAAGTCTACATATACATGTAGCCTGATTACTATCAATGTCATTGGTCTTCTGAGTAAGAATTTCTGTGTTTAGACCTCAAAATGCATATTTCTACAGTTCTAGACAGTCATATTTCTCTATTTCAGATAATCCTATTAATGTAAGCTGTGTTCATGTACATTCAATCATTAGGTTTTTTCCATTAAATGATATTAAATAGGAGTAACTCACAGGAAGAAAAGATAGCAGGAAATTATGTTGAAACATTCATTAAAGAGAAGCAAGTTTCAAGAACTTTTACCTAACATCCTCTTGATTTTGCATAAACAATTTCCATAAAACCATTGCCCTTTATTTCCCTCAGTCAAAGAGCAGTCCTTCTGAAGTACATCTGTATTTTCTTCTGAGCTCTTAAATATACAGAGAACTCCAGATGCAAAGTGTGTTTAGATGCAGCCAATCTATATAAACAGAAACACTTCTTCCAGAAAAGGAAAGACATGAAGTCAAATAACAATTCAAGCTGGTGATTTTCAGAAAGACTTCTTTTCCTCTTCTGTAGGAATGGAGCAAGATTTCACCCTAAACAACTATAATCAGTCTTTTGTGGTGATGACAATAAGTGAGAATTATTGTGAATGAATGAAAGGTGTCAGGGACTCGGGAAGTCACATACAACCTGTCTTCAAAAAGGCCTCTTATAACAGTAGATTTACTTGAGTCCTTAGAAATAGGCAAATGCTTTACCACTTTATAAACAGAGCTCTTAAAGGAGTCCACTTGCATAATAAATAATCTCAGAGTCAAAGGAAGAAAGTATTATCCTAATTTTTGTGTGGTTTTTTTTCACTTTAAAAGTGGTTGATGGTGGGCAGGAGCACCGGCTAGATTTGCAGATCTAGCTCTTTCACAGATGAAAATTTATGTAAAAATATTTGGGTTTATATCTGCTTACATATTAAAGCTTATGCTCCAGTGTAATATTGCACACAGAGCTACCTTAGTAACACATATTTATATGCTGGAACATAAAGATGCAGAGATTGTGTTACTTTGATCTTTAAAGCTGAGAAATATCTCAGGTTGTTGCACTATAAGTCAACAAGAAGACTCTTCTTCAATATGCTGATTATATTGAGAGCAGAATTTCACCCTTTTTTACTCAAAGGAGAGTTCAGTGCATCTGTAAAATGGCTATAACGATTATTGCCTGCCTCAATGTGTTGCTTAGCTAAAAACTTTTGAGTGACTCCTGCAGATGACTCCCTGAGGCAATGACTTTGTTGAGTCTTTGAAACACTGCAAAATCAACAGTTGAGCATAGTATATTTTTTTTTTAAGCAAACAATTCTATCTTGCCATAAAGCAAATTCAAAACTCATTTTCAGTGGTGCTTCTGAGCAGGTCCATGAGTCTGGAATACCTAATCCTTGTCTTAAACTATTAGCCATTTGCTGAATTTTTGAATCATGGGTTCTATAAACTGTTCAGATTGGTGAAGCTCCACCAAGAAATTCTGCCAGCTCCCTAACAGAGATTGGAAAGAGAGGGAGGATTATTCTGCTCACCTGTTCTGACCTCCTGTCATAATTTCTGAAGTAAAACTGTTTTTTCTTTTTCACCACATAAGCAAACCTTACCAAACTCATCATTATCAGAATAATATTTATAGTACAGTCTAGATAAAGGGAAAGGAGGTCTGAAACAGATAAATAAGGCTGACCCAAATAATTTCTGAAAATCCAAGTATGGCAAAATATACACGCATAATAAAAACATCCTTATCTTGTCACACATAGAGGTAGAAGATGGCTCAGTGCAACATGTGGTGCCAGTATAAGGATTTCTAATGTCACACAGCAAATCAGTTTCTAAATTAAAGGAAAAAAACAATTTCATGTTTTAAAAATCTGATAAGATTTCTCCATCTGCCGTGTGCTACAGTTGACAGCTGTTTCCTTTTGCATAGCTAAGTTCAACATGACCTTAGCCAGACAGAGGGTGTAGGGTATAAGGCCATTGTTGAACATGTTAGTGGAAAAGTATTAAAGCTTGGCAGAATTTTCTTGGTTTTGCCGTCTGTCTTTTACTCTGATTAATACCTATCCCTTTCTATGCTGTTCCTGTCTGTCTCATATTTCTTCTCTCTGGTAGATGCCTTTTAAGAGTAGCTTGATTCAGCTGTAGTTGACCTTTAATGGAGCAGTGCTGATTCACATCAAGTTTTTATAGGCCTGCTAGTTTCTGCACATATGTGGAGCAGGGGTCCTCTTTGACCTACAGGAGTTACAGAAAGAGAGACAGATTTTTGGGGACGGAGGTTTAGTGGGTATTTTCTTTTAAAAGAACAGTGTTTTCTTAAAATCAAAACAAACAAACAAACAAAAAGCATTTCCTTTATTATAAGAAAAAAATCCTACACAAATTCAAGAGTGGCAAAAAAGTAAACAATTACAATGTTGAAATTAATATAAGCATAACATGTTTTGTCATGTACACTGAGACAGATTGTGTAGCCTTACAGAAAAATATTTTTATGAAGGAGATTGGAAAACTTCTGCAGTCGAGTGTCAAATCATCATGATTAGCAGCAATATCTGACTGGCCACAGCCTCAGTGCCAGTTACAAACACACTCTAGAAAGAAGCTTTCATCTTTCTACTTTCTTGCCATGCCTCTATCTTCCCTCTCTTTATTCTTCATTCTGACATGCTCTTTCTTTTATATTCTCTTCACCACTGGTTTCTTCCCTTCTTCCTTATTTTCTCAGTTTCCAATTGCTTTCAATTTCTTAAACATTTGTTTCACCTCTGCCCCTCTGTCATTCTGTTTGTTCCTCCATACATTTTTGCTCCATACATTTTTCTCCCACCCCTAAAGCCACATTCATCCTTTTTTATCTTTTCCCTAGATCATATTGTCTCCACTTTAACCACTCCTTACACATACATTTTATCCCACAACACAGATCAAATGCACATGGTCTTCAGATCATATCTAGTCTCTCTCCTAGGCCTTCCATTTATTTTGGTACCCTTGACAACAGTGGGAATGACACCACCTCTTTATTGACAGCACTTGCAGTGTTTCCAGGGTACATGTTGAGTATGGTCCTGGGGTTAGAACATATTTACTGGCCTGCCTTCTCCAAAGAGGTTTGCTTTCTTTTCCAATCTGGAAACTGGGTGGACTAGTGCACAGCAGACAACCGAGAGGCAAACTGACAAACTATCCTAAAGACATCAAATTTCCCCTGACCTGCCGTTCAAATACATTGCATGAGTAGATAGGAAGTTGATACCATTTAAAAATTCCTTATCTGCCAAACGTGTTTTTGGCAGTGAAACTGTTAAAGTACGCACTGCACTGCAGCATCTTCAGGTGCTGAGTTCACCCTGTACATGTTTGTTTATCCAGGGAAACTAAAGCTGGGTGCAACACTTTTGGAAAAGTCACAATATGTGGATACAACTAACCATACAGCCAGAAATACACACCTTTTAGAGGAAGAGAACAAACACTGACAAGCATCTCAAGCTCTTGCTATACTTAGTCAAGGTACATTTCTTGTCATGATCTGGGATTGAATGCCGGATTCTGAGAAGTACAAAAGAAACCACAAGTAGCTTTAATAATGATTATATGTTCCAGATGAACATCACAAACATGTAACACATGTATTGGTGGTACCTATTGCATTAATAGTCTGACTTGCTTTCTATCTGCATACACATAACACCCAATACCACCACAGTGCATGATATGCTTTTCATCTTCATATGTAATGGATGGCACATGTCCCATTAGCAGGGAAAAAAATGCTAAGCCATAATATATTGTGCATGCTTCTTCTTAATGTAAGAGTTATTATTTATTGATGACTTTTATTTGCCCCTGTTCAAAAGACAGACCACTGAACAGTGGACAACACATAAAAACTCTCCTCCACAGATCCTGCTTTTGCCTTCATGCATGAAAAATATTGTACAAAGGGTCACAGTCCATCTTTAATTCATCCCACTTACATTCTGGTTGCACTACCTTTCACTTAGGATTCTCCTATTTTGTATGTAGCCACTTTAACAAGTTTGTGTCTGCAGTTTTGAAAGTTGCAGTGTTAGCATTATGCAAATCCTTCCCAGCAGTTTTTATTTTGATTTGGTTTTTATTTTTTCCTGTTGTAGTGAGGCAACCTTTCCTCGGAAGTATAATAAATTGTATGTGGCCGAGATAGTCTGCCAAAATGCTATTGTGTTCAGACGAATGAATTCTCACTTTTCCTTCTTTGAACTTAGTCTCCTTTTTTAGGTCTCCCTGCTGCTTCTCTGGCTGCTAATTTTACAAGATTTATTTGAAGGATCTAAGCAATAATACCCAATTTTACTGGACATAACTTTTTGTTTACACATATTGTCTCTCCTCACCTGATTAACCAGACCTCTCTAACTTCCATGCAGATAATTCTGTGTCGGTTTTTTTAAAGGCATAGAATGTTTTTCGGGTTTGGTTGCAGTTGTCAATTTTATTATGCTCATTTAAGAAGCTATAAATATACCTTATAATGACCAAAGACGGGTGGTATATCCTCGGTTGGGTATAAAGTAGACCACTGTCCGTCAGACAAGACCAATCGTCAAACTTAGTGTCTTCCAGCTGTTATATTCCTTCATTTTTTTGGTGCTCGCTGCCGATGTTTGAGTCTAGTCAGGGTTTTTATTTTGACTGGGGTGGGGGGTTTTGACTTTTTTTTTTTTTAAATCGCCTGAAACCCCGTTGCGAAGGTCAGCGGGGCGCTGGGGAGGAAAGCGAGACTTTAGGAAAGACAACCAGGCAGTGCCTTCTCCCGCACGGCGGAATTGGGAGCGGGTGAGACACTGCAGCCGCTGCCGGGAGCGGGGTAGGGGCCAGGGTGGCACTGGCGAACGCCCCGCCGCGCCCGAGGGAAGGCGCCCTTGGCTCCGCCAGCGAGAGTCCTCTGGGCAGCAGCCGGTTCCGCCGGCACCGGGCGGACTGGCCGCTCTCCTGCCGCCTTCGCCTCGGCCGCGGGCGGGCGGCCCGCACAGCCGGGAGCCCCGCGGAGCTGCTCGGCCGGGGCGCTGAGCGCAGCGGAGCGGATCTGCCCGGCCTCTGCCGCCCGGCCAGGGTCGATATGCCGCGGTACCCGGTGCCCTGCGGTCGGGACCAGCCGTGCCGGGGGCGGGCAGCGTCCTCCGCCCCCGCTGCCTTCGCGGCCACCGCGGGCCCCGACAGCGCCCGCCTCGGCTGCGGCTCCGCTGCCGTGTTATGGTTAGCGTCGCTGATGAGGACGACGTCATTAATTTTTTAGGTGGGGGCGAGAGAGGGTGGTGTTTCGGGTTTTTTTTCCTTTCCAAAGCCACCCTCCAGAGATGTGGTTGTGGGCTGTTTTCCCTGGGACGTCGAGAAGCGACCATTGTCGCACTAAGACGGGACGCTTGTTGAGGGTATTTTGGAGAGGAAAATTTCCCAAGGGAATCATCCTGTTTACGAGGGGGTAGGATTGAGTGTTCTCTACGCGCATTTATGGCAGGACAGACTGGTGAGGAGCAGGGTTATTCCGGCCACTCTACGTCCCCTCTCTCCAGCCCTATGGTCCTCTATGTGGGACGGGCGCCCTTTGGGACCGGCGCAGGGCCGGACTCGGGTCGTTGCCTCCCCCCGCACGGCCCTCACAGCTCCCATGGTCAGCGAGGGGGCCGTAAGGGCCCGATCACCCCGGCGGGACCCCCATCAGAGCCGGGACTTGAAAGTGGGCCTGAAACTCCCTCGCGGCCCTGGGATTTCTGTTCACCCCGGAGACAAAATCGCCGCTGTATTTCCTGTCCTCGAACACTTCCTGACACTGGGAAGATAACAAAGGGGAAAGTTTAAAGCAATAAACATCCCAGAACTGCCTCGCTCCTCATGTGCGTCCGGGGCTGCGGGCGCTGAGGCCAGGATGCACTCGGCTGAGGAGAAACTGGGCTTTTCCATGCCTCGGCCCGACCCGTGCTCTGACACCTCTTTAATATCTTTTCGGGATTTTTCTCTCCCCAAAATTTTGCAGGGATTTACTTTTCCCACCTGTCAGAAACGTTACTCCCCTGCCTAAGCTGCTACCCATGACAGCGTGTCCACTTCTGGCTGGATAAAAAAGAGGATGCGGTGATGCCGGCCAGTCCTGTGGAGACGCTCCGAGTCTTACTGAACTCCGTGAAAGGCTCGAGGAGAGAAAGGATGGCTGCGTTCTGCTTTTCTTTTTTTTTCTTTTTTTCCTTCCCCCCCCCCCTTTTTTTTAAAATTAAGCAGTAGCGGGATTTAATAAGCTTGATCGTATTATTAAAAGTTAGGAAGGTTTCCTGGGCGTACAGGGTCCCACTGACAGGTTTTCTTCTGTTTTGATAGATTTAGTGCTGTTACGGTACACTTCTCCCTCACATGCAGTAGCTAAGACTTGAAGATTAAAGATCGCACACCTCTAGATGAGTCAAAGCCTACACCCCGGAGCAGCTAATTCATTTCGTGATTGATTTCCCCGCTGAGCTGTTTCCAGTTTCAGCCTTGTGTGAAACCTCTTCCCCTCTCAGCACATCCATCGCACGGGCTCCTCACCACGTTCCGCAAGACAGCGAGAGCAAATCTGAACCTCTGGGAACCTCATATCCAGACCCTTCTTGCAGCGGATCTTTTTGGTCCAAAGCTCCTCAGGTTTTAAAGCGGAGCAGACTGAAGGAGACTTTCTGCGTGCCCGATTGGCGAGGCTGCGCTGAGCCACCGCCATGCCGTGGGACAAAAATAGCTCTCCCGACCGGAGTGGGAGACTCGCTGCCTTCTGCGGCCGGGTCCCCTGGTCTGAACCCCGGGACGCTGAAAGCGACAAGCCCCGGAGGGGCGGGCAAGGAGCCTTTGCTATCCCTGCGCACCCGGCGCACGGCCGCCGCAGCCCGGTACTGCCGCAGCCCTAGCAAGGCCATCTCATCCAGCCCCTAGCGAACTCACTTCCTCTCTTCCGAAACCAGCAACACCTCCTTCATCATTTCTCAAAGCTGGTTTTGTCGTTGTTGTTGTTGTTCGGTTTTTTGTTGTTGTTTTTTTTTTTTTCCACATTTAGTGCTTGTTAAGAACTAGGAATGCCTGGACCAAGTAAAATCAAAAGTCCATGCAGTTCAGTCCATGCAGTGGCCAACGGAAGAATGTCTGGTT
>VZDJ01000010.1:1726132-1739940 GCA_008694505.1 Cyanoderma ruficeps
GGGGGGGGGGGGGATGTGGATGTAGAGAAACATGTATTTTTCGGAAGAGTTTCATATATGTACAAATCTCGGTTTACGTCTTCCCATTCACGTTTATACTGATATCATAAAAGAGAAATCCTTCTCCAGGGTTTTCCTCTAAATACCTTATTCATTGAAACTAGCAGTTCCACTCATTATTCCACTCCCTTAAACTCGATTCTGATGCCGGCTAAATATAGAGCTTCTCCTTACTGGGAACGCGAATCGAATACACACTAAGCAAATCAGTAGCACAGGAGGGGAAAAAAAAACCTTGATCAAAGCCCTCCTTTTCTTCCCAATCCTGGTTTGTGGGGCGGAGACAGGTTTCTCGCTTATTGCACATCATTTGCAAAGATCAAGCTTAAAATGCAGTCACCTCTCCCAGAAGTAGTAGTTAAACCAAAAGTTAGGCGGTGGGGGTTAATAGAATTACANAGGAGAAAAGACACAAAAGGTCCGACGCGCGCCCACCGCGCGGGGCCGTGGCCGCTCGCCCCTCGGCCAGCAGAGGTCGCCGCGCTGCCTGCGCGGCCCGGCGCGGAGAGAGGCCGGGCGGGACCGCGGAGGGACCAGCGCCCCGCATCCCCCGGCCCCGCACCGCCCGGTCCCGCACCGCGGAGGCACCCAGACCCGCACCGCCCTGTCCCGCACCGAGCAGGGACTCCGCATCGCCCGGCTCCGCACCCCCAGTCCCGCACCGCGGAGGGACCCGACCCCGCACCGCCAGCCCTGTACCGCGGAGGGACCCGACGCCACACCGCTCAGCCCCGCACCGCTCCGCATCGCCCGGCCCCGGGGGAGCGGCAGGCCGGCAGGGGCAGAAACCGGGAGAAGCCGTGCTCCCCCCGGCCCGGAGGAGCGGCGCAGGGACCACCCTCCAGCCGTGGATTTCAGTGGAACTGGCCATTGCTAACGGTCTGCCCCAAACACGTGCCAGGCTGTCCGAAGCTGCCCGGCTCAGAAGTCTCTTAAACTGCTTTTTGGTTAACTCAGCTAACAGAATTACAGCTACTCTTCTGATACCTAATTGCCTAAGTATTCATAGTTACACGTATACCTAACCTTTTATATAGATTTTAATCTAAATAAACACCCCCACATACATGTGTATCTCCAGCTTCTTGGGTTGTGGAAGTGATCACCTAGAACAGTTGCATTTCACACTGTTTATTTAAACGTCGAATATGTAAATTAACTGTGTGCGCGTGTTTACAGCCATATCTTTACCTCCTGACACTATCTAGAGTTCATTTCAGGGTAGTTTAGTTATCGCAGCAAGTGGCAACAGTGGGTCCCGCTTCTTGTTTGAAATAAACCTGGAGGATGTGTTTGCTCCCTCAGGCTCCGAAAGGAAAACATCTTGAAGAGTAAGTTAGAAATACAAGATGTTGTTTAGTAGCTCTCTCAACAGTAAATGCGAGTTTCAGAGCTATTTCTTGGCTGTTTCATTGCAATCAGACTTCCTCGTGGAAAATTATTCTATATGAATATGACTTTGCCTCTCTTACACCCAAACTCTGTTGCCTTTTAAAAAACATGGGACATTGAAAACAAGTATATTTTCCTCATGAATAGTGATTGGAGGGCACTTCTACTCTACGTTGATGAGGGCGGTATAACAATCCATATGGAACAGAAGACAAAATTGGGATCCAAACAATTGGGTTCTCAAAGGGAACGTTTAAATCCGGGTGTGGAGAGGGGGGTGTCGGAAGAGCATGGGGTGGTCGCGCTCGGGGACGGGAACAGTTCCGCACAGACTAAAGGACAGGCACCGAGTAGCCGAAGTGGAATCTGCCCTTTGAATAACACACACAAAGAAACCAGTGCCCATGTCTAAGATGCGTTTTGCCCGATTTGAGAAACTTTCAGATAACTGCCCTCTGGAATCCGAGGGGCGCCGTGAGCCGCTGCGCAGACGAGGGTGCACCGCACCTCTCCTAGCCGTGGATCTCGGGTGAGGACTCCCCGCATCTCCTCCAGGGAGCAGCGCCGCAGGTCCGCTCCGACAGCAGGTCCACATCTTCTCCCCCCCCCCCTTCTTTTTTCTTNNNNTTCTTTTTTCTTTTCTTTCCTCCCCTTTTTTTTTTTTTTTAATAATAATAATGATCTTAAGAGATTCTCTTTTGGGATAGGCAGAAGTTCTTGAGAGACAATTTAAGGTAAATATTTGTACCTTCTTCGATCTTGTGTTTAACAAGAAATATTGAAGATTCTATCCATGACTTTAAGAGAAAGAGGCTGGAGGAGAAACGTAAACAGTCCCATCTCGTGGCTAGGGTCGTGCTCAGCCGGCCCTCCCTACCCTCCCTCTTCAGGGCATCTCCGCCTGCGCACGCCAGAGCGTCGCATCCGCCTGGGAAAGACAGACGCTCAGGAAAAAAAACAGTTGGATTAACACCACCACCAAAAATATATATATATACATATATCTATATATTTACATATATGTGTGTGTGTGTATGTATATATCCATATGGAAATAGTACATGCGGCGCAGCAAGCCCGGACAGCGGGAAGGGGTATAGGAGCCCTAGCGGGGGCCGGGAAGGAAAACGAAAGGTGTGACGGGGGAGATAAGCGACGGCGATGGAGGAGAGCGACAAGACGAAAGTATAAAGGGGAAACACAAATAAGGAGCGAGGAAAAGTTGGCCGCGCGAACCCGAGCCGGGCGGCCGCGCCGCCAGACGCTGAAATATGATAATCAGGGCAGCTGCGCCGCGCCGCCCGCAGCCAATGGGAGCGCGCCGGCGTGACGTGCCGGCGCGTGACGTCGCGCCAATGGCGAGCGGGCTGAGTTGGAGCAGAGAAGTTTGAGTAAGAGATAAGGGCGAGGCGAGTGCCCGCGCCGCCAGCGCCCAGCCCGGCACCGCCGCGCCTCCGCACCGCACCGCGCCTCCGCGCCGCTCCTGCGCCGCTCCGCCACCGCTCCGCACCTCTCCCGCGCCGCGCCGACACGCGTGGACCGACCCCGCCGCGCCCCCGGCGCCGCGCCCCGCACCGCGCCTCACCGCGCGTCCCCTTCTCTCTCCGCAGCCCTGACAGTGTCTCCCACGCCGGTGGTGTTTTGTGCCGTTTTCTTTTTTTCTTTTTTTTTTTTCCGATTTCGATTTTTTTTGCCTCTATTAATACTTCTACTTTTTATTATTATTATTTTTGTTATTATTATTCTTATTTTTAGCGACAGCTCTCAAACCTACTTTGGGGTCTTAAAACGAAACCGTACACCATTTCACTGTGGACATTACACCCTCTTACAGATATGGGAGACATGGGAGACCCACCAAAAAGCAAGGCGGAATCTTTACCGTTGTTGGAATAAGTGTGCTGTCTATTGTAATCGTCTCAGGCAGACGAACTGCTAAAGTGCTGAACTTCATTTGAATGGTAGAGAAGGTGCCTTTGTTACCATGCCTGCATGCTTGCTCTGTCGTAGCCTTATATGTTTACAGCCTGGGGTCCTAATCTCTTTTAAAGTTTGGGGAGCAGAGAGGATTTTGATGGGATCTCCAAGCACGGAGCCTTAAATGCTTTCTCGGGATAGACTGCGGTGAGGCTGTCTGACTCTCCAGCACCTAGTCGGTCGAGGGGTATTAGCATTAGACTTGCAAAAGAGAGCAAGTGACAACCGTAATGATGCTTGTTCTTGCTAGAAGCCTCGACTCCCTTCTTCTGAGGGAAAGGGCTGAGTGGGAAATGCACCCAACCGGGCTTCATCGTTTCTAGTCAGAGCCTCTTAAAATGCGAAGTGAAACACATAGGTGCTCTTCTCGTAAGGCAGGGCATTCAAACAAGAAACAATAAAATAAAAATTAAACAACGTGGGAGCTTGAAGTTTTGATTCCTTGCAAGGTTTGTGAAATTAGGACCTTCACCTCAAAGATTCTTCACATTTGCATTTTAACATATGTTCCACCTCCTTTCTAGGCGAGGCAAGGTTTTGGTGGCACACTACAATTACCATCCAAAAGTGTAATATTCTTTAAAAAAAAAAAACACAAAAAACCCCACCTAAAAAAACCCAACAAACACCCACACACACACACAAAATATACAAACAAAAAAGGCAGAAACCAAACAACGCTCCCACAATATGCTTTATAAGGGAATGACATTAAAAGTGTGTTTATCTCTGTAGGAGAGTAAACGGTTAGTCAATCATGTATTTATTTTCATTTCAGAAAAACGTCTGATTTCCCTATGTGTTGGTTGCGGCAATCAAATTCACGATCAGTATATTCTGAGGGTTTCTCCGGATTTGGAATGGCATGCGGCATGTTTGAAGTGTGCAGAGTGTAATCAGTATTTGGACGAGACCTGTACGTGCTTTGTTAGGGATGGCAAAACCTACTGTAAAAGAGATTATATCAGGTACGCCATTTACGTTAATTGTTTGGTGAGATTTTATTTTTCTTTCTAACTATAAATTTGACGGAGGAACTAAAAGGAAAAACTGTGAGGAAGCGGGTAAAAGAGAATTGATATGTTTTTATGTGTTTTCCTATGAATAGACCTGCGAGGAAAAAAGTTACTAGTGAAGTTTTTTATTTCTTCTTTTCAAATGCAAATATTTGTATTACTAGAACTAGGTTCGGGGCCATGTAGGACCTTTCGAGGACTTTGGCAATGCATCCTGTGATTCTAACCAAGGGGGGAATCGTAGATAACCAAGAATGTTTTCAATAGTGTAGATATTATGAGCAACACGGAACAGATCACTTTCTAAGACAAACTGAGAAATGCATCTCTGTTTCTGCAAAGGCACAGTGACATGCAAAAAAAGGCACTTCAAGCATGTGTGCCGTAAAAATAAATACACAGGTAGAGAAAAAGAAAAAGAAAAAGTAAACCCTGCTTAAACGAGGCCAATTTAAAAAAAAAAACCAAAACAAATAACAACAAAAAAAAACCCACCCCAAATTTCCTTCGAACTGGAGGACCCTTTTATGGGGATGTTAAAACCTAGGCCAAAATGTTTCTTTGCTAAAATAACTGACATTTAATCTTTTTTAAATATTAACCCCTTTGGTGATATCTGACTGCCTTTTCTTTCTTATCTTATCTGTACTGATGAATTAGACAGAGCAGATCAAATTGCCCATCATCTGTTCGCGAACAATTGGGTATATTTAGATAATGGAACCGCTTCCTTCCTCACATTAAAATCTGGTAACTGATAAAATGTGAGAGTTGCCAATGCTGACACTATTGAGAAACCAAAGCAGGAATTTCGAGTGTGTTTATTATTTGTGCTCCTGGGTCATGCTGATCCGTTTCAGTGTCGCCTACTGGGTTTGCCAAATCATAAGTTTATATGACACTGAGGTATGAACAGTATTTTTTTCCAGAAAGTTTTAGAAGCAAATCACCTAGCCACCTAAGATATTTTCTGATTTCTGTGTAACTCTGAATTGAAATAAAACCCTCGAGTCCTTCCTTGTCTAGTGCACGTTTTATAAGCAGACCGTTCCTTCATGCCATTGTGAGATTATTCTCCAAGTTCTAAAATGGCGAAAAACAGAGCCTTTTTTTTTTTNTGGGACTGTTCTCTTAAATGTTGTCCTTCCTCTAAATTCAAGTGAAAGGAAAACGTTTGGACCGAAAAGTCCACTTACCTCCTTGTAGAACTGAGCGGGAGAAATTTAAGCAGGAAAAAAATAATCTCTTTTAAATTAATGCGGAATACATTTAATTTGCTACAATTTAAAAGGGAAAATACACATTCTGTGCAAACTGGCAAAGCATGGCTTTGAATTAGACCATGACCCAATCTCTAAATGTTAAAACTGTGGGCAACCACCGCAACTTTTTTACCTATGAATACACCTACTTTACGACCACTCTGTTATTTTCCTGTTCAGCCGTTTGTTTTTTTTTTTTTCTTCTCAAAACTGTGTAATTCGGGTATATGCAGTCCTAAATATAGGATTAGTACACTTCTATAGCCATAAAAGCTACAGAGTGTGTAGTTACAAGTATACATTACGGACTGTACCTCTAAAAAAGTATACCGGTGAGGAAATTGGTGGGGATAAATACTACCTCAGTTTTAGGAGCAGTTTTCACAGTTGTGTAGATTGTGAGCGTGCATAAGTGCATGTACACATACATTTGTCGAAAGATGTTAATTTTGATCATATCGAGGACTTCTGACTAAGAAGCACCCGGTGGGAGACGAGAGAATGTGCAGTTCGACACCCGAGATGGAGCATTTTCTTATGTTTATCTGCTGGTGGGTGAGCTGTCGTTCCTCTCTTCCATGGGAGACGAGGAGCCCGCCACCCACTCCAGAAACTCCTAATTTGCTTTGTGGGGCTGTCAGCGAGAGGTTGTCCTCTCATTCCTACCGGAGCCCTTGGCCCCCGGCTCAAGGTGGGAGCGTCAGGAGGAGGAGAGACGGGGCAGGGACGCTGAGGTAGAGACAACCCAGAGCACCGAAACTGCCTTTTTGTTGGGGGCGGGAGAGACGAGCTGTATATGTGAGCCTGAGGAGGCATGTGTGTTATGCTTATATTGTGGTATTAAATTAATCTGGTGAGAGGGGGCTAGGGGAAGAGACCCCGCGCTGGCAGTCACTCCTGCCGGGTCCCGGAGCCTAAGTTGACGGCTCTCCGAGCACACATCAAGCGGCACAAGTCTTGAGTGGTTCTGCGCAAAAAGTACCACAGTTTGGTGAAGGTGGCAGGTTTGTCTGGGATGGCAGCTTCGGCAGTCTCGCCTTTCCATGGTGTTCTCGGGTTCAACCCCAGGCCAGGCTAGGTCAGGTGAGGAGGCAGGGAGAGGGCAGGGATGGCCCCACTCCTGCAGCAGCCCGAGCGCTGGGGCAAGAGGGAGAGGTCGGATACCCTCTGCCTCCCAGTTCTCCTCTTCCACCGGTGTGTTTGTGTCCACTCCGCCTTTTACGGCACGGAGATCAGGGCACCGACTGCGAGTGAATCCGGCTTATTCCTTTCCTCTTTTGGCTTCTATATTTTCCATGCTTTTTAAAATAGTAGATTGCGTGCGGTGCGTCTACGCGGGGCCAGGGGCTGCCCACGAGCGGGAGTGAAAACCTCTTTCTTTTTCCCTTTCCTTTCTCCCCCCCGCCCCTTCCCTGCCCTCCCCTTTCCCCCTCCCGTGCTCTCCCTCCTTCCCTCCTTCTCCTTCTTTCTGGGCTGGGCCCTGCTCAGGTTATACGGCATCAAGTGCGCCAAATGCAGCATCGGCTTCAGCAAGAATGACTTCGTGATGCGCGCCCGCGCCAAGGTGTACCACATCGAGTGTTTTCGCTGCGTGGCCTGCAGCCGCCAGCTCATCCCCGGCGATGAATTCGCGCTGCGGGAGGACGGCCTCTTCTGCCGGGCGGACCACGACGTGGTGGAGAGGGCCAGCCTGGGCGGCGGGGACCCTCTCAGCCCCCTGCATCCCGCCCGGCCGCTGCAGATGGCAGGTACCGCCCGGCGCCGCGGAAACCCGCGGGGTTTGGCAATGCCCGGTCCCGCTCCGGGCGGCGGGGAGAGCCCCACGGTCTCGGCGGGTCCCGAGCCCCCGTGGAGAGCCGGGCCCGAGCGTGCGCGCCCGCGGAGAGGCGGCGGCGGCGGCGCGCCTCGGTCCCGGGGCTGCTGCGGGTCCAGCCGCCGCCAGAAAGGCCCACGCTGGCGGCACGCGTGAGGTGGAACACCTGCGGAGGGGCCGCGCCCCCAGCCGCCAGCCCGCCCTCCTCCTGTCCCCACCGCGCACAGGGCGCGGAATTCCTCCATCACCCTGCCCGAGCCCGGGGCGGCCCCGAGCCCGAGCCGGAGAGAGAGGGACGAGCGGCTGCGGAGAGCAGGTCTGCGCCTTCAGACCCCTCCGCTGCCTTAGGAGCGAGTGGAGAAGCTGTTCTGAGCGCTGGAGGAAGTGGGGTCTGAAAAAAGATAGACTTCATAACTACAGGCTGGCGCTTAGGCTGTAATTTAAAACTGTCAACAAGCTAATCTTCGGTAATTGCCTTTTAAAGTGACTCTTGCCTTCTTGAAACGTTTCATGTAATTTGATGAGAATTTCATCTCAAAACTCAGCCTTGTAACTTCAGAGTCGCCCCACCTTACAACTTCATTCACACTTTCAGTTCTCGATGGGTACGTCAGAATACTCAGAGACCCTTAGCTTTAGGGACACTTCTCGAGGCTAACTAGGCTGGACAATACAAGGTTGGCCAGCCTTTTTGCTGTGCGACTAACTGGAAATCGGAAAGTTGTTTGTTAAATGCAGCTACTCTAAAACGAGTTCATTTCCCTCTTACGAGCTGCTTTCAGGTGACATATCTATATATAGGGAGAAATAATCCCGTAACTGATCGGGGCAAAATTCTAGAGAGACTGTGCTCCCTCTATCGTGTTTGTGCATGTCTCTGAAAGGCTTAGTGCGTCGGCAGGTACAATACTGATAAGATTTGAAGTCTTCGTATTGTCGTCATCGCATTTGCTGATGTATTGTTGCAGTTAGAAAAGTCGGAACCCGCCTGTGCAAAAGCGAGCACTTCTGACTGTTAGCTAAACAGTTTTAGGGAAAAAAAAAAAAGGTACTGTTTTTATTTTTCCCTCGACTGGGTCAGATTACACATAATAGCTACAGCTACATAACGCACAGAATAGCAGAACACCAGGAACACTCGAGCTCTTGATGTGATGCCACCCGTAGTTTTGTGTTGCTGGGCTTGCTCTCCTTCTAAAAGCACTAGATAGATATTTTTAAATTATTCATCCAAAGTATAAGAAATATATTTTAAATTATTCATCCAAAGTATAAGCACCTAGCACCTCCACTTTTTAAGATAAAACCCATCTCCCGTGCTTTGAGATACGGAGCTCTCACAGTTTTCTGGGGTTTTGTTTTTTGGGTTTTTTTTTCCATTGGCATGGTGCAGAGGATTTGGCTTGTTTTGCTCTGGTTTGGAAGCGTCAAACCGCCGGGAGCCGCTGAACGTTATCACGGCTTCTGGCTAAAATGAGCTAGATTCACTATACAAGAAGCAGACCCCAGTTATGATTAATTTAAGAAGTATTCTTTCACTAATTTTCGGGCCAAAAGTCTGTTTTGGTGATTTGTCAGGAAATAAATACATGAAAACCTTCTACTCCTTTCCTAGCACACATACACCTTAGCTAGCTTGCCCTCCCCTGTCAAGTTACATACAGGTTCAAGCTTCTGTCATTAGGGGTTTTAGGGGGTGGTTTGTTTTTGGAAATTAATTGTCTGTGGAGTCAGAAATGTCAGTCACTCCACCAGTGCATAAAGCAGAGGAGGCTGCAGCAGCTCCGATAGATCTGAGTGCTTGAATGGCCTTTGAAAGAGGGTTCATCACCCGCCCCCCCGCCCCCCCCCCNTAATGAAAAACAGCTTCACACCTTGAGGACCTGCTATGCTGCCAACCCCAGACCTGACGCCCTCATGAAAGAGCAACTGGTGGAAATGACTGGCCTCAGCCCCAGGGTCATCAGGGTTTGGTTTCAAAACAAGCGATGCAAGGACAAAAAAAGGAGCATTATGATGAAGCAACTTCAGCAGCAGCAACCCAATGACAAAACTGTAAGTGGCTTCAGCCTCTGTCTGTGTGCTGCTTAATTCCCAAGGAGAAACGCTTGGTGTATGTCCGGGCCGGACAGCCCCAGGGCTTGGTTTGATACTGTTAATTTTTTGCGATCTCCCTGAAAACAATGAAAACGATACTGCTTAGCCATTACCCGTTGTTTCTGCTGTCAATGCAATCGCAACAGACCACATCGAGGAGCCGATTTAGGTTGCTCAAGCGTACTTAGGATTTGTGGGGCTAAGAATACTCAGTAGCTTACAATAACTTCTCTGCAGCATGAATGAGACCTGCAGAGCTTATGGGATATAATAAACCCAGTCTCATCTAATGCTTCTACTGCAAATGCAAAGGACTCCTTAAGGAGAAAAGGACGCCTTTGCCCTCTTACATGTTTTTAAACACGAGTATATCCAGAAGTAAAAGTAGTTTTGTTTTTTTTTTTTTAAGTAAAAATAAGAGGTGTTTTTCTTAGCACTTTATGTACTACGAAATGTGTGTGTGTGTCAGTGCACTTAATGCAGGAAAGGACAAATGCAATGCAGATTTTTCAGAATTACCATACTGTTTACAGGTTAATATATATATATATAGTTATATCTATGTAGAGGTCTTTTCTGCAGATATATGCATGGGTGGTGTAAACAGGCAGAATGCATTGGGTTCAGCAGAACAAATTGTCTGTCTTCATTTTAAACCAAATTTGTTTCTTTTTTATTGTTGTTGTAAGTCCACTTGAAGAAGAGTCTGTTACTCTCCCTGTGTATATTGACTGACCCGAGAATGACTATTAATTCATAAGGCTGCCTAGTTAAGTGGAATTTAAGGAGTTTCGTTTCACCCTGTTGGAATGCAATAAAACACGGTGTTATTAACTCGCCTAACAATCTATTCGTCGAGGCTTGGAGTTATGTTGTACACTGTGGCTGCACCACAGGGCATACTGAGAGGGCTGGGGGGGTTTTTTGTTTGTTTGTTTTTGTTGTTGTTGTTTGTTTTAATTTTAATTTTTTTTTTTTTTTGGAAAGAGCATAGTAATGACGTACCCCGAGTTTGCCATACGCTGGATATACGATCCAGTTAAGGTCACGCAAAACAAAACCAGACTGGATGCGAACTATAGCAGGGAGCAGGATTACCCGTTTCTCGTTCTGAGGCGTCCACTGGCAGCTGAGATAGAGCCGCTCGTGTTCAAGAGAGCTTGGGGCGGAGGGGGTATGCCTTGAGACGGATAGGAGGATTAAAGAGAAAGAAAGTAAACTTCCACCGTGATAAACGCAGCGAGTAGAAACAGGCTGACCTAGAGTAGAATAGAGTAAGACATTCACAGCAGATTAACAAAGCAAATACAAGCGACCGTATAGATAAGATAGAAAGCAGTTTATTGACTCAGCGTTTATATACAATAAAGTTAACCAAGCTCATTAACATCTTTTGCTGGGCTGTTTACAGAATATCCAAGGGATGACAGGAACTCCAATGGTGGCTGCTAGTCCGGAGAGACACGACGGCGGTTTGCAGGCAAACCCCGTGGAGGTGCAGAGTTACCAGCCGCCCTGGAAAGTACTGAGTGACTTCGCATTGCAGAGTGACATAGACCAACCTGCTTTTCAGCAACTAGTAAGTGTCGGTTCCCAGCCCGAGCCAGCCGGTACCCGGGTCAGAGCAATGGGAGATTCACTCCAGGTGCCAGATGCTCTCAGAGAAACAAGCAATCCAGATTAGCTGAGTTTTCCAGAAATTGCGAGGCGGGCATGACTGCATTTGTAAAAGCAGAGAACTGAATTGATTTCACAGAGCTTTGTGCAAAATCGACCTTAGTGTATAGCAGAGATATTTCTGAGTTGAGTGTGAGTTTGGATAAGGCCCAACTCAGGTCTGATAATAGCTCGTACACTCCTGAAAACTGAAAGCACTTCACCAAAACATTCTTTATATGTCACTTAATTGTACTTGCATTTGTGAAAACAGTTTCTACAATTCACCCCTCCCCACTTCAGGCTGATTTTGCCTTTATGTTGTAGGATGATTTTTAAATACGTGATTATGGTGTCAGCCGGGACCCTTGTTTTGTCAGACAAATATGATCTCTTATATAAAATTTCAAAGTTCATGTCTTATGCATGTACTTCTAGATATAATTTTATGTATCTATATATATACACGTGAATCTATACATATATGTTTATCTTGCAGTAAGTGTTGTTCTTTGAAAAGGAAATTGCTAGTACATATTTAGGTGAAAAATTCAAGCAATATAATAAACTACCTTAAGCCAAAACAAAACAGACCTTTTAGCATAAATTCTGTCCTTAACTCACTTCCTTATGCCTACGTCACTTGGCAGCCCGTATGGGACCATATCACCAACAATACTTAGGCACAGCAAGGTGAATTAAGGAGAGAAGCCCTGTCTTAAGTCAGTTTCCTGGCCTAAGTGTGTTAAAACCAGATCTTTAAAATAATAAGGTACTCTTGTGTATAGTATTTCAGGGATTCAGAGTAACAGTTACAAAAAAATTAACATGTAAACCTTTTTTTGATCTGTTGGGTGCTTTTTTTTTTCTTTTTCTTTTTCTCTTTTTTCTTTTTTTACACCAAGTGACGGAAGACAAAGGTTTGTAGTTGAACCTAGCATTGTGTTCAGACCTTTTCAGTTTAGTATCATGCTCTCCTGCAGAATCCCTTTTCTTTTGCCCAACAGCAATTTGCAGTGTGTTCCCCTCCCTGGCACACTATGCTTGCTCTGGAAGCTGTATCACAGCAGCAGGGCTATTTGCATCCTCTTACATTTAAAGCAACCACTGCTTTTCCTGCTTTAATGAAGCTGTCCATCAGACAGGAGAAAAAAATTATCTCATTTGGTTGTTTTACTTACTGTGCCTTAACAAAATAAGAGACTTTAAAAATCTTTGATGCAGTGAATAGTTCAAGAAAAAAAGGAAATAAAAAGGCCAGATGAAAGATGGATAGTCCGAATACACATAAAGGTAAATAGACCCTTAGCTGGACAAACTATTGTTGATATATATTCAGCATAATATGTTATGCTGAAAAGAGTTAAATTAAAGAATAGTGGAAGGAACAGAATGTTCACTGGCCATTCAAAGCACGGCTCTAATCTGGAGAGGACCTTAATCACAGAATTGGCCAGCTAAATAGGTGCCAAAGAAATGCTTCTGGATTAACAAAGCTCCACCCTTCAAGTCATGCCTTTTCCCAGCACTACTCCTAAACTAACGGGAGCAGTGGGGCACATTAGGATGGAATAGTGTGACCTTTTTTATCAAACAGACTCTCATTAAGAAAAGATAGCACCAGCCTCGAATCACGAATGAAAGAGGATGGCTGGTTTCAAATGCCTTCTGGTCCTGGATGCTCCTTCCAGGTTTATTTTGGTATGTGCACAAAAGGGGAAAAAAAGTAATCTTTCAGTTTCATGTCAAGGAAAACACATCCGCTCCTAAATAATTGACTAGAACATCCTATTGGGATTGCCACTCTTACAAGACAGGGAAGAAGGCCTCATTAATAAGTTTGTTTGTTTATTTGCTTGACTTTTTCAGTCTTCTTTTTCCATTTTTTAATCTACTTTTTCTTGGTGATTTGGCCGAAGGCCTGAAGAAGGTTCCTGTGAAGTCAATGGGGAAGCTAAACAGAGCAACCAGCAGTGACACAGCCTCCTGTGGAGATGTATCAGGCCTATTGGCTGCATGCCTTGTATATTTTTTTTTGTGTTCTTCTTTGCCTGCTACTTTTCTTTGAGTTTTACAGTTGTAGCAACAGTTCTTTTTCTTATTTTTCTTCTTTTTCTTTTCCTCTCTTTTTTTTTTTTTCTTTTTTCCTTTTTTTTTCTTTTTGGCAGGTTAATTTTTCAGAAGGAGGACCTGGTTCCAATTCTACTGGAAGTGAAGTAGCATCAATGTCCTCTCAGCTGCCAGATACACCCAACAGCATGGTAGCCAGTCCTATTGAGGCATGAGGAACATTCATTCAAATATCTGTTGTTGTTGTTTCTGCCCTTACCCTCACCCCTGTTGAAGAGAGTGGGGAAAGTGAACATGTTGGGACTTCGAAATTTAGGGGGGAAAAGAATATTTAACAACCCTGTAACGAACCTAGCAAGGAACTGCTCCATGAGATGAACGGAGTCATATTTGAAAAGACAAGGTAATATGGTAGCAACACTGTGAAGACAATCATGGGATCTTACTAGAAAAAAAAAAAACTTA
>VZDJ01000010.1:1740015-1771520 GCA_008694505.1 Cyanoderma ruficeps
CAAAAAAAAAAAAAAAAAGAAAAAAAAAGAAAAGAAAAGAAAATCTTTTCATTTGACTGCACATCTTAGGGAGAAACCAACCAAGGTAGAGGGACTTTCTATCCGGTCCCTCCCATTCCGAATGGTGCTGTTTCTATATTGGGGATAGCCTTGCCAAAAGAAGCTCCAGTAGGTTTTCCATCGTCAGGAAAGAGACGATTCAGCCCTGCATTGCTGAAAGATTCCTTGCAGGAAGGTGGAGCTGCATTGGTTTGCAATGTTGTTTTTAGTTGACTCTTAACAAGGGGTTCTTTCCTGGGTCTCTTCTAGCATGCCTGTAGCGGGGTTTTGATTTTGTTTGCTTGAGATCCACCCCCTATTAAGCGTGATGCGATTAAAAATAGGTTTTTGATTCCTCTTTAAAGGCGAATTTATAAAAACATTGCAACAAGGTATACCTCTTTTGCCACAAAGCGTCTCGGGATTGTGTTTGAAATGTGTCCGCCCAAGAACCTTCCCCTCCCCCAGAGATGTGTATAGTCATTGGTTATAACGACTGTTTTTCTCTCTTCCTTTCTCTTTCTCTTTCTCTTTATCTTTCTCTTTCTCTTTCTCTTTCTCTTTCTCTTTCTCTCTCACTCTCTAGGAAAAAAAATAGGAAAAAAGTAAAAAAATAGGAAAAGTTAAAAGAAAAAAAAAATCACTCCTTTTGTTTGCTCTTGCATTGCAAAATTATAAAGTAATTTATTATTTATTATCGGAAGACTTGCCACTTTTCATGTCAGTTGACTATTATTTTTTGTTTGCTGAAGTAAAAAAGAAAAAAGAAAAAAAAAAGAAAAGGTTGTACCGTGGTCTTTGAATTATATGTCTAATTCTATGTGTTTTTGTCTTTTTTCTTTCCTTAAATATGATGTGAAATAAAAGCGCCATATGTAGAATTATTATATCTTCAGGACTATTTCACTAGATAAGCGTTTGGAATAGAAAAAATAATAATAATGATAATATTAATATTAAATAATGAACAAAGTTCCCTCTTCTAAATATTTACAGGTTAGCAGCTAAAATACCTGAAATAAAATATTGCATGCAAAGCCGGTCGTTAGTGAATAAAAGGAGTGTGATATTTTATTGCAAGTATTAACGACCAGCTTGTAAATTTCCGTTTCAACAACTGTATCAGGGCTAGTTGGATGCCTTAGCTTTCAATCGATAACGTTAGAAAGTCTCTTGTTCCCCCACCCCATCCCTCGCCCTTAAAAGTGATATTACTCTAGGCATGATCAGACATAACGTTATGACATCTAAAGAACTGAAGAGCTCAGGCTTTTTGCTGAGTTCTGCTATTTTTAAGAAATAATAAAAAGAAAGTGCTGTATACCAAAGCCTCGTTGTTGAGATTGTTGAAGTGACCTGTACTTTAAGTATAAGCTCCTGATAAAAGGGACGCTTTTTGCTTAACAAGTCAAGTATGACCATTATTTATCAATGTCTGCTGTCAAAACAATTGAATAATGCTGCAGGAGGAATAGTTGTGGGGATATTTCTGTCGGGGATATTGCTGTGAAATTGCACGAATATGTTCCTTATTTTCTGTCGACTTCCCTCTCTTCACTCCCTCTTTTCTTCCTTTTTTAATTTGCGGGGGAGAGGGTGGTGAAAGCTAGAAACGTGGGCGATTTCTTGGGGAAAAGTAGAAAGAAGTAAATAAAAAAAAAATAAAAAAAAGGGAAAGGGTTGTTTTTGCTCCAATCCAAGTGCTCCCTAGTGCTCCCGGGCAGCACAAGACAAAGGTTCGCTTTAAAACACCCTTAAGGACTGGAACATACAGAGATTTTAAGCCTGACAAAGACAAGTTGGTTTGCATGTCAGTTATTCCAAACCCCAATGTTTTCTTAACATAACCTTCTTTTCCCTCCCTCCTCACCATCTCAGCCCACCCTGAGCAAGCTCAGCTATAGACAAACCATTTCGACAGTACAGAGAACATGAAAAAAATGTTAAAATCTAATACAAGGATTTCAATCATCCTGATTAGAAACTGGATTCATTTTGTATGCTCAAGTGTAATACATTTTTGAGTACTTGATAAATATTTAAATAAATATGAAATCTACCTTAAACTGTGTGATCAGTAACACTTGTGTTTTCATGCAGGATCAGAGGATTGGTACGGCGCTTCGGGGGGCGGGAGGGAGAAGGGGTATCATTTCTGCCCGGTGGTCTGACCTGTGAGTTGTTGGAATCGCTCTTACTTGGGTGAGTTTGGAGAGGAGTCTCCGACTCGGGAGGGTCTGTGGCTGGCGCTGGCAACTTGTACGGGCAGGGCACCCTGGGGACCTTTGCGTTCCCCTCTCGCCCCGGGAGGCTGAGGTGTAGGCGGTAGGAGCGGCGGGGAAGGGGGGCACAAGGACGGGGGCTGACCCCAGGGGACAGCAACCTGCTCGCCGGCTCGCCGGGGGCCGGTGAGACCCGTCCCCCTGTCCCCCACCCCCGGGAAGGACCTTCGGGCCTCCGAGGGCCACGCAGGAGGAAGGGCGATTTTGGACTGCCGGTCCTTGCGAGGGAAAGGCCCCTCAGCCCTGCGAGGCGCCCCGCGGTCCCGGCTCGCCCTCCGGGGCAGCCGTGAGGATGAGGCGCCCGCCGGGAGGCAGGGGCTGAGTTTGGCCTGCCAGCACGGCGTCTCGCACCTGGAAACACACAGGGCAGCAGCAGCAACAGCGTGTCTTTGGAGCCGCCCCGCTGCTGCGGTGCTGCAGCTGCGGGCTGGGAGACCACTCGAGATGTGCCTGCACACACACACCGACCGCCAGGCTCCTCCTGCACCCCCGCAGAGGGACTGAGACCCCCAACCCTGCCCGGGGGTAGGAAGAGTCGAGGCGCTTTGGCGGCGGCCACTCCGGGGTCTCCGAGTCCCCACGGCCACTGCGGCCCCCACACCCGCGATCATCCCGGAACCCCCGCCGTCTAAACTTCGCTTAAACGATACCCGTCTGATTTTCAGAGGTTTCTTTGCTTTTACGGCCTTTGATTCCCTTTCTCATTACGTGAATTTGTGAGGCCCAAACTTTAGAGTGTTTTTCATCCTGAAGCAAATAAAGACAGACTTTCGAACGGATCCTCCTAGCGCCTTCGGTAGAATACTTCCTGAGCTTGGGCAGCAGGATTTGTGTAAGCGGGAGGAAAGATCCTCTTCATGAAATGCATGTCCTTATGGTGTTCTGCTCTGCCCTGATTCCTCTTTCCGGTATGGACCGAGGTTGGCTATCAGCAGTCCCGGATCTGCCAGTTTACTTCTTGCTGCACTTACACTTAATAGTGTCAAATAAGCCCGCCATAATTTCTCTGAGGACTTTGTTTGCACACACAGAGATCAAACTCTTCTCATTTCAATATTTGTACCCAGGTTAATTAGCTCTCAGCATCCCCAGCCAGCGTGGCACTGTGACGCAGAAGCCGGGTACGTGAATTCCAGAGCTGGGATCAGTTAAACACCTCAACGGTAAGCCATTGCATTTATATACATCTGTATGCATACATTTATTAACAAATTCATGTTGGGTTTCCTAAGAATGGATGTCAGGGAAGGAACAGGGGACCCTCAGGCAATGCCAGCCGTCAGGCCGCAGCATCCCCAACCCCAGCACAGCGCCCGGGACGGAGCCGGGGAGGGGTCAGGGTCTGTCGTACCGAGTGGTTTCACGGGCACTGATCCTCCCTGGCCCGCTCTACATGCCCGAAACGCCGAAAGCGTTTTACGGTGAGAGATGCCGCTGCTGGGCGCTTTGCGTGCTTTAGCGGAGCGGTAAGTAGTTAATAAAGGGGCTGGAAAGAGATCCTGTTTACTGATTGTTCCTGATTGTTGTTTTCTTGATAACAGAGCAAGCCACTGAATGACTGTTTGAGCTCAGGCGCCACAAACATAAACTTAACAGCTCCCAGTGTGCCGGCCCTTCTGGAGGATCACTCCTCACCTCCCAGAGCTTGTGAAGTGCAGGAGGAGAAGGCAGTTCCCAAGGAAGCAGGCTCCGGGGTGGTGGGGGTGGTGGTGGGGAGCAGAGAAAACTCGCCTGTATATCTGATCTTTCCATATTGCACGGTATCTGTCCTCAGTAGCCGGGGCCAAAGGGTGTAAAATCAATAGGTACGTTTATCCGAGCCTCCTACCCGGGCCGGAGCTCGGGGCAGGCTCTGGATGCTGCTTTGCGGCATCCCAGCCGAGAGATGCTGCTTTTGTATCACGCCGCAGTGTCGTGTGAATTTCCCTAAATTTTCCTGCAGCGGCTGAGGGCCACCAAACAAGGGCTCGCTATAGGCCACGGAGGGAGGACGAAGCAGACAAGGAGGGGGTTCAGTCTCGCCGCGGCAGATCCGCGTCGCGCACCCCGCGCCGGGCCGGGCCGGTTCTCCCGGGATCGGCAGCACCGGGGCCGCAGCTCCAGCAGCGGCTGCCGCTGGATGGATGAACCACCTGCGGCTCCGGCTCTTTTCTGGGGTGTGTGGCCAGGGGAAGGAAGGAGGGAAGGAAGGAGGAATGTTGCAAACCAGGATTTTTTGCTGGAGTGTGTCTTCTTCTTTGTTTTATTTTCCTCTGAAAGACAACAACAGGAGTAAGGTGTGTTTGTGGGGAAGAGAGAAGACAGAAAATTTTCCAGAAATGAGACGGACCAAAGCAGAGCTCGGCTTCTATCTCCGAGCAGACCTCGTGTGGCAATGGGAAGAGGAAAATAGGGTGTTACTGTGGCTTTTCTTTAGGAGGGCTGTTCAGGTCGGTAGATCTCCAAGGCTAATCCAAACAAGCCGTTTGACTTGTGAGGTCCGGTGTCTAGACATAGCTGGTGACTCGGCGGCTCCTTATCTGGTTTTGGAATCAGCCAAAAGAGACTTTTCTTAATGTCCACAGCAGCACTAGGATCTCCCGGGGCCGGGGAGCCACCGCACCTCCCAGACAGGACAACAAATACACCCACCACCTGGAGGCTTTACAGCCCACTTTGTTGTTCTCGAGCCGCCGCTGCCGCGGCCCGGCCTCCCCCAGCCCCGGCCGCCGGGCAGGGATGACCGGACGGCTGCCCAGGCAATCCCACACCCAGCTGCTGGCCACGGCCGTGCCCCGCTCGCCCCCGGGCACGGAAGGGCCGTCTCGGCAGCAGGAAGTGGCCGTGGACACCCAAGCCCCGCTGGGGTCAGAGCTGCTGCTTTCTCGACCCCCATCACAACACCCCCTCCCACTCTGTGTGTGTGGCTTTGTCACTACAATTTTTATGGATTTTTTTTTTCCCCAGTTGAAGTTTTGCAGAGGATGGCTAAAAATTTCCAGAGTCACTCTTGTTCACGAACCTTAAGGGATGATCGAAGCAAATCAATTAAATGAGAGGAAGCCAGTTTAGATAAAAGATCTTCTTTGGGGCTAGAACACTGCCTCTGTCTATTCAGTTCTCCATGCTGGATTTGTGAATATTGCAAGCTGTAAAGCTTGTTTGAGGTGGTTAGAATCAATAAAGGCGTTTAACTCAAAAGTAAGCAGCATTTGAAAGTGAAGAGAAAGAGGCATCTTTTGCTTGGATGTCACTCGTTCCATTTACTCTTTTTTTTTTTTTTTTTTTTGGAGGTTTCAGGTATNACATTGAGTGGCTGATAGTGGGTTTTCAGATTCTTGAACAGTGCATAAGCCCATCCACTGCCCTTGCTGTTTTTCTGCTGAAATGCAAGCCGATGTACTGTGTAATTCCTCTTCAAACTCTATAATGTTTCTCTGAGTTCAGGGCCATGATATCCCATTTTGGGAGCTGATTGCTGTAACTATGATGCACTGATAGGCTATTTGCAGTGGAAATTGTAATTGAGTCTGCTAATGTGGAATTACAAAATTTACTAGTGGGTAGGACTCTCTCTGTGAATAAGTACTGTTTTCTAGATTTAGTAGTTGCAAATTTCCTCGTGTATAGAGCAAATTATATTCCAAGGCTTTTGGAATAATTTTCCATCAAACACATTTAAACCATTTTAAACTCCCAATAACTCAGGGAGTTCAGGATCAAGAGAGCAACATTTCCTAGAAAGGAATCTTAACCATGATCCTGGTACTCCTATTTTTTTTTTCTCATGGGTAAAATTTTGTGTTTATTTTTAACTGTCACAAATACAAGGTGTTGTTTGAAAAGTGTTAAACTTAGCAGGTATATAGAGATAATACTGACGTGTCACTGTGTATGATAAAGTAAAATATGGTGGGAATTAACTTGAAAAGTTTATGAAGGTTTTAGCTATAGCCCATAAATTAACATTTTTTACAAAGATATTATGGTATGTAGAAGATCTTACAATGTATATGACACTTAAAAATGCTCTAAAATTTGGAGGCCAAATATTTTTTCCCCGACTTGAAGACACAAACTGAGGCCTCAGACACTGAAGATCTTTCTGTAAGTAATCTGAAGTAATTAATATTAGAACACTCTAGTGAATTAGAAATTGCAGGAGGAAACTTTCCCATTTACACAGGGCCTCCTGTGAAAGGTAGCGAAGGATTTGCTGCTAACCTCTAGTGAGGCAGGAATGCATAGCTTTGGAGGCTCAAGTCCAACTCTCATTGCAGCTAGTGACAAAAAACTCCCTAGACATGTGGGTAAAAAATCAGTGTATAAAATCTGTATAGAAATCATATAGAGTCAGTGTTTAAAATAATATAAAATCACTGTTGTGATTTTGTAGGAAAAAATTATTTCCTTTCTACTACCCTCATTCTTTTCCCATATTTTACTTTAAATATTATAATTTTCTAAGACAACCTCCCCTATTATTATATTAATAATGTAAAAATATGTTATAGGTATAATATATCTTATTATAAGATATTGGTGCATTACTAAAAGCATCCTGCTTGGTGTGGGAATCAGAAACAGGACTTAATAACTCATCTGAATGTAGAGAATATTGTAAAATAAAACAACTACTCCCTGTCTTGATAATTGTTACCTAAGGGAAATGTTGTATGTCCAAGTCCAGGGGTAGAAGACTACATACAAATTACCTATATTGTGTTTTAAGGGAGATGACTCTTGGCAAAACCTAATGGAATTAGCCCCATACCAGGTCTGAAGGTCTAATTGGCATGTATGTCACCTTTGTGATATGAAGTAAGGAAGGCTTTGCAGGATTGACCTTACTGGTATGACTCAAGTTCAGGCTCATTCTGAGCTCAGCAGCTACCCAATTGGTTGCTTCAGAATGACCCCAAGATACACATACAGCACAGTCAATGGGATCTGAGGTGTTCTAAAGATGCAGGGCTTCTTTTTGACATGATGGGCACTCGAAAGGCTAGAGCTTTTTCAGTTAATCAAGTAACCTTATTCAGGGCCGGGCCTTTTCTCTCTGAAATCTGGGGATAGTTTTGATAATTAAATCAGGATGATCAGGACTGAGCACTTTCTGAGAGGAAGCTCAAGATGTTGTATTAACTTAAATAAAAGCATTTTAATTGAGCATTGAGTCCAGATCTTACTGGTTTACTAGGCAGTGTAAACTAGGAAAACAACTAACTCCCACTGTTCATAGAGGAGCAGTATGTTTTGAAATCTCTGTTCACTGTTTTTCTTCTAATGAATTAATTTTCAATACATCTTTGCCTGTCATTCCAATAAGCACTGCTGTTTTATGCTCTGATCTTATTTTTTTTTCTGAGTAAAGCCCCAATGGACTTTTAGAGAGTCATGTGTCCTCAATTCAGTTGAGGCCATCCCATTTCAAAGTCAGCAATCTCTGCCAATTATATAATAGCAAAGGAAAGAACATTTAGATTTTTGCAGGGACAGCTACATATCATATTTCTTCACGATACCAGTATATTATAAGGTACTTCAAAGCAGGTCATTAAATTAGTCCTGGAAGTGAAATTTCAACATTTGGGATCTCAGTCCCACAGTGCATTGGTTCTCCAAAACTTATTGCATTAGGCAAAAGTGCTTGCAGTTTTAATTCAACTTACTAGATCATTACCAAAAAGCCAACCTCCCCCCAGTCCCTCCACCCCTCCCCATAAAAAAAAACCAAAAAAACACCCAAAACAAAAACCCCAAAAAAACCCCAAAAACCAAAAACCCAACCAAACCAAAAAAACCCACCCCAACCAAACAAGAAAAAAACAAACCACAAACCCAGAAGATTATGAAGGACAGATACTACTACTTACAACTATCAAATCAAAATTATTCTTCATCAATTTGACATTTTTTCCTTGTGAACATTTTGCTTATAGAAAAACTCTTCTTTCTGAAATCATTGTGTCATTTAAGCAGGTATTTATTTGAGGATGCTTACAGCTCTTCCATAGATATGTAGTGCCTAATACAATGGACTGTGCTCCTCTCATGTGCTTAGAGCAATTATGTAACCTTTGTAGCCCATAGAAGTAAATAAAACAACACAGTGATGTTAATACAACTCTGCAGTAATAACTGACTAATACAGACTGAAAGCCTTGCGTCTTATAAATGCTAAATTACGATAAAATAATCTTTTTCAACTCTGCACTTATTCCTGTTTCTATGGTGAAATTGTTGCCAACTTTTGCAGGAGAATTTGGTCTCTTCATTCACTAAGTGCTTCATAAAAGAAGTGGGAATTAAGAATGAAAGAGCCTGACAAGTAGCAGCATTGCAATTATCAGTGCAAATTTTATATTGCAAAGACTGAGTGTGGATGGAAAACACCCTGAAAACTGAAAGTCCTGTTCTGCAAGATCAAACGCTTCTCTGTCTATTATAGTCACTAAAGCAATATCTTAATTCACTAGAGTTTTATTTGCTTTTAATTATTTAGTAAGATAACTCTATACCTCATATTTTAGAAGATATTTTTAGTTTTGATACACATTTAAACACAGCGCTAGAAAAAAGGCAGTAATTAAAGCAGCTGTTGCTCAAGCAGAGAATAAAAATTTAACAAGTTAATGATGAATTAAGTTGGGTGAGTTACCTGATCCAGTTCTTAAGAATTTCTGTTATTGAGGTGGTGCTAATCTGAGTTGTCCTTTAGTCAATCATTGTTTTATATTTTTTATTTGGCAATAAAAGTGCATAGAGCCAGACAATGTATGAACTCTTGTGACTGTGGAGTCTAAAAGGAACAAAAAATTACTGATTCCAGTTAGGCCAGTGAAACTGCCAGGTGCAGTAGATTGGTAAATACAATTCTAAGAAAAACATGGAAGAGAAAAAGGGAGGTTGGAGGTGGTTTATGTCTGCCTGTGTCATTCCACAGAGTCTGTAATACCCTGACAATGCTCTCTGGTACCGGAGCCTTTATTTCATGGCACAGTCTTGATGTGCACGGGCGCGTGAAGGGTTCCACTGGTGTTAAGAACCAGCAGAACTTTTCCAGGAAAAGGTGTTTCCCTTCTCTTCAACATAGACTGAGTTGGTTTTAGTGGGGATGGTTAGGCAGGTACTCTCTTCCTTGGAGGGTTGCTGAAAAAAGTTGTGGCAAGATAGTTCCCAAAGCATACAACTGACTAAAATTCACATCTGTGTGTGAAGAGGCACTGACCACAATGATTCCCCAATGATGGATAGAGATCAGGTGTCCCTGATAAACTTCATCATGCCTTTGTAATACTGGAAATAGAGCATTGGCAGTGTGGCCTGGGCTTGTGTTTCTGTCAGTGCTTTCTCCCTCTTCATGGAAGCCCCTCTAGAGTGGCTGTTGGGAATCTGAGTCAGAGAGCCAAAACTCTTCAGTTCTCAGGCGTGTGGCTGCCTGCCCTTGCCTTAAAGCATTGCTGCTCTTTTCCCACTGCACTGCTTGGGCCGTGACCTGGAACTCTCCAGATGTGCAGGCCTGGCCCCGGTCGGCTTCTTGCCCTGAGTTCCCACACTCCTTTGTCCTCCCTCTGGAACAGGGTGTTCCTTCTCCAGTGCTGCAGACTCATTTATGTGCAGGATATTGTGGCTTGCTTGGGCAAAGCTCCACCTGGGCTTTCTCCATCTCCTCGATCAGCATGGGATCCATATACATGCTTCGTGACAGATTACAAGCCTCTGTCCATGAAGATTGGACTGACCACGTGGCACCCTCCTTGTAAAAGTTCTGCTGGTAAAGGGAATGAGCCTAGTGCTACTGGCAGTCATCCCTCACTTCTCAGAGTTTACATTCAAGGCCCTTTCTTAAGTACACACAGTAATGATTGATTGACTGATTGATTTTTGAGGTTTGCAAGGTATTATTTATAACTTCAGAAGATGCCTGGAGCAGTAGCTCCCCCTTCTCTAAAAGAGATCAGTGGTTTCAGCATTTATCTAGGATGTGGCAAACCTGGTTTCAAACTCCCTCCATGCCTGCTAAGGACATGCATCCCTCCACCACCCAAGGCAGTCTTGTGTATGTGTGAAGCTGCTGTGTGTCTGGTGGGGGGCTTCTATCCCACTAACTGAAGCTATTCAACAGCAGAGGTGAGGCTGGAGAGAGGAATCAAGAGCTTGAAGATTGAGAGCTCTGTCATGAAAAGCATCTTTGAGTCCATTTTTTTGGACTCAATGATCTTGGAGGTCTTTTCCAAATGTAATGATTTTCTATATCTATAATTTGGAGGATGGCTTTTGCCTGAAGCATGTATCTTGTCAGAAACAGACTAGGCATGCCTGCAGGCAGAGCTCTGGATGTTTAAGAAATTCCAGCATAGAAATCTGGGTCTTCTGCAGAGGTCATTTTTCTCTGAGAATGGTCATCAGCTAAACAAATTTTGGAGGATCCCATTCTGGGCCCTAACTGCCTAATCACCTCAGCTCTTTGGGTGGCGACCACTGTGGAGAGTGTTTGCAGTGTCAGACAAGGCCGGAAGTCTCCACAAGAGGAAAGATCTGGGCAGCTTCCGTCTTTCAGCAGTGTAAGAGTGGTTTGTAAGGCTCCTGCAATGGAAAAGGGAGGCTGTGAATCTCTGCCTCGTTTAACTTGGTCATTGCTGTCAAGTGCCTTGTCCAGTGTGTGAGGGAGACTGAGAAATGACTGTAAGCTCCCTGGCCACAGCTTGGTCTGAATCAAGCTGAAGGAACTGCCACAGCTTGGAGGACACTTCCAGGAGGTAGAGCAGAGCTTTTACCTGCCCTGCTCACTGGGAACTCTGCTGGCTGCTGAACTGGAAGCATTATTGTTATTTTGACTGCAGCTAGGCGATCCCATCTCAGCAGATGAAAGGTAGGTTCCCCAGAACTCTTCCCCTTCATTTACTTCTAAGACATTTGCTATCAATGGATGAAGATTCTCTTGTGATCCATGCCCTGGCACATGTTCTGGCAATGACCTGTTACAGCAAATTTGTCAGTCTGTACTACAACTCAGAGTGCCATCTCTGTTCACTAAGCATTATACCTTGCTGGGAACATGAGACCTGTGTTCACAGAGCTCTGCTAGCCACTGGTTGGTCTACAAGTGGAGCTTTAAAGCATAATTTTGACCTGTGTGCATGAGAATATGGGCATCTACCTGCACAACCTGTCCCCGCCTGAAACCTGCACTAGCTGGTTATAAGTTGGAGCAGACACAATATGAAAATGGAAAAGAAAAGACTGCCAGCAAGTCTCTGCTTCTGAGTTCTCTGGTATTCTTTGGTATTACCTGTTGCCAATCTAGCCAGAATACACCAACCTGCAGTACATGACCAAGTCATCTTGGAGAGTGAGAAAGAGGAGATTGTAGAGGAAGAAGTAATTATTTGAGAGACATGGGTAAGGTTTTGTGCCCATCTTTGCAAAGTTATTTTCTACTTAGAGGTTAGAGATAGAATATTTAATTTTCAGAAATACTCTCTTTGTGTCTGTAATAGCTGTGATTATAGATTTTCTCTTCAGTCTGTAACAGTTGTGTTTCTTTCTTGAGTACTAGTAGATATGGCTTCCTCTTACTGAGCTCATCAGAAGTTTCTTGTCATATTTTTATCAGTAATACCACAGTTTACTGAGAAATTTCCAAACTGTTGTATTTGCTGTGCAACTGTTCAATACAGTGTGTGAACAATTGACCAGTTCCTGTGCAAGAACTCGACCTTATACAGAGCTCTAAGTACTGTAAGCTCTTCAAATTAAGTTTGGTAATCCTTGCTTTATTCCGTTCTACAAAGTCAGTCAAACACCAGCAGCTTTAGACAGGTAGACTTGTCTAAAAGCACATTGTAGTTATAATTTGAATAATAATTGCAATTTGTAAAGCAACTGACTCCACGAATATTAGGAGAAATCTCTTGGCAATGGAAGGCTGCATCAGAGACTGCAAAAGAATCTTACCAGTGTTTTTAATGGAAACTGTTGTTCGAGCTGTTTAAAATGATCAGCTACAATGTTATGGAAAATAGTGGTGCGGTGGTGTAGTCAATATAAATATTTAGCAGCATGTGGAAAGATACGCTTTATTTTCACTATTATTCACTAAAAAGAAAACAGTGAAGCTAAGGACAAGGGTGAGCAGAGCAGAAGGTCAATGTCATGGTTTCTTTTCCCAGAATAATGAGGTTTTAATGATTAGGAGTTCATTATGACCATATTTTTCATCATCATACAACAGATATACTACAAAATAGTTCAATGCCATCTAAACCAGAGTTTAAGTGGAAGTGAGGAGACCTTAGCAGTTTTTCTTCTTCTCACCTTTTGTCTTGATTAGGTACACTGCTGTGTCCAGATTCATTGTTCCAGAGCACAAGCTCATGGAGGTGCCACAGAGACCTGCAAGGGCAGCTTCTTTCTTTTGTACCACACCCACAGCACAAAGAAGCTGGGGCACAGTTTGAAGAGCTGATCCAGGATGTTTAAAAATACTGCATATCTAATGACTAAGATAACCCTCCTCAAAGACGTTTTGAAAGAATCTATCCTATGCTTAATCACTAAAATGTTCTTTCTGCTTGCCCCTAGCAAGATTCATAATTATAAAGAAAAGTTAGGGATTTTCCCACAGGAAGGCTGTCTGTCTGAGATTTGGAAGTTCTACCTGGTATAGCATTATACAGCAGGAGATCAGAGTATGAGGCCTTGCATACTTTTCTAAGGATCAAGTGAAACCCACCCAAGCTGCAAGGCTGTTGTAGACTTTAGTTTGCTTTTCCTCCTTTTTAATATTAAATAAATCTCTAACTGTTTCTTCTTTCAGCTAGCTTGTGTGCTCTCATTTAAAGACAATGTTTGCTTTGTAAAAAATACTTACAGTGTTTCTACCATACGCCACTGTTATGACACTATTAATTCTTTGTCATGATATGCTAGACTGCAAGTTTACTCAAATGTACAGACTAACATTATGTACTTTAAATATAACTACATAATCAAATATATTCTAGTTTTTTCATGTTTTGGGATACAGTGACAGATGGTGACTCCTACTCTCACTTTCATACTGCTTAATTTCACTGGTATGAAATACAATTTGATGGGTATAAACCAGAATTTGACCCTGAAGTATCCCACAGCTTTTTGATGCAGTCATTTTTGTAAGAATGTATAATGTAAAACAAATATTCATGGAGACTTTAATTTCATTAAGTAAGCCAGAGTGCTGTTTTCCTCAAAAGCAGCATTAGTCTGCCTCTGTCTCCAGCAGGCAGAAATCATGCTTGAGCTCCATAAGGCAGCAGCAGCAGCAGAATGCACTTTGCATCTGGTGAGTCCCAAAACAGGTAAGGAAACAGTAAGAAAGTCACTGAAAGAGAGCAGCCTCACACTGACCTGGCCAGTTACTGTTACACTTCGTACATCCTCAGGAAGCTGCTGCCATCTGTGTGGGCACTGAGGCCTGACACAAGCAACTGCTCTTAACAAGAGCAGCAGAGGACTGAGTAGCCGCCATTGGTTGATGAGTTATAAACATGATCTTACACAATACCTCACTGGAAATAGGACCTACTGGATGTTTCTGACGAAGAGATGACTGTGCATAAGCCCGTGCTGCACCAAATAGCTTGCAATTTTTTTCTCTTCGGAAATACCTGTAAAAGCAGAGTACATTTGCATTCTTAGCAGATATACAGGTACTGTGCCTATGTTTCTATATGCTGAAGTTTTAGTAAAACCTCATACTTTACTTAATAGTCCTTTTACTTTAAGGGAAAGAGTATTTTACACAGAGTACTGTACTACAGTACTCTGTGTAAAATAAATAAATAAATAAATAACCATGAAAGGTCTGCTGTAAAAACCCAACACACTTTTAGAGGGAAACTAAATTTACATCAGTAAAGACAGCAGATCCTAAAATATTCTTATAGAAGAAAGTGAAAGCTTTTCCACCATAAAATAATTGGCCCAAATAATCCTAGAATCATAGAATGTTTTAGTTTGGAAAGGACCTTAGACATCATCTGGTTCCAACCCTACTGCCAACGACAGGGGAACTTCCCACTCAATGGCCCATCCAATCTGGCCTTTAATATTGCTAGGGATGAGGCATCCACAATTTTTCTGGGCAACCTCTTCCAGTGCTTTGCCACCCTTGCAGTAAAGAATTTCTCCCAAATATCTAACCTAATTTTTTCTTCTTTCACTTTGAAGCTTTTATTCCTTGCTCTATCACTACAGTTCCTGACAGAGTCCCTCTCCAGCTTTCCTGCAGGCTCCTTCAGATACTGGCAGGTTGCTATGAGGGTCCCACACAACCTTCTCTTCTGCTAGGTGAACAGCTCCAAATTTCTCAGCCTGTCTTCATAGGGAAGATAAGTTACGGCCCTTATCAATGACACTGGCCCTCCCCTCTTGGCCTTCTTGACTTACTCCAGCAGTTCCATGTCTTATGTTTTGGACCCCAGAGCAGACAGTGTTTTAGGAGGGGTCTCACCAGATCAGAGCAGATGAGTAGAATTCCTTCCCTTGACCCTCCGGTCATGCTCCTTTGAATGCAGCCCAAGACTCCCATGGTTTTCTGGGCTATGAACACTCACTGCTGGCTCATGGTGAGTTTCTCATCAGCCACCACCCCCAAGTCCTTCCCCACAGGGCTGCTCTCAATCACTTCTCTGCTCAGCCTGTGGGTGTGTCTGAGATTCCCCCAATGCAGGCATAGGGCCTTGTACCTGGCCTTGCTGAACTCCCTGAGGTTTGCATGCTCCCACCTCTCCAGCCTGTCCAGGTCCCTGTGGATGCCATCCCTTCCCTCCCCTGTGTCAAGTGCCCCACACAGCTCAGTGTCAGCAGCAAACCTGCTGAGGGTGCCCTGATCCCACTGTCCATGTCACTGACAGAGGTGTGGAACAGCATCAGCCCCAGGACTGACCCCTGAGGGACTCCACTCGTCACTGGTCTCCATGTGGACAATGAGCTGTTGACCACAATTCTTTGTGTGTGGCCATCCAGCCAGTTCTTTATCTCGAGAGGTCCATCCATCAAATCCATGTCTCTCCAATATAAAGACAAGGATGGCATGTGGGACTGTGTCGAATGGTTTGCACTGATCCAAGTAGATGATGTGAGTTGCTCTGTCTCTGTCCACCAAGGCTGTAGCCCCATTGTGGCAGATCACCAGATCTGTCAGTCTTGGTTTGCTCTTAGTAAAGCCACATCAGTTGTTCCCAATCACCTCTTTATTTTTCCATACATCTTAGCATAGTGTCCAGGAGAATCTGGTCCATGATCTTTCTTGGAACAGAGGTGAGACTGACTGGTCTGTAGTACCCTGGGTGTTCCACTTTCCCCTTTTTAAAAACAGGGGTTATCTCTCCCTTTTTCCAGTCCTTGGAAACTTCACCTGACTGCCACAGTTTTTCAAAAAATGGTGGAAAATGTCTTGGCAATGACATCTGCTGGTTTTCTCAAGACCTGTGGATGAATCCCATTGGACTTAAATGGTCTTGAACCTGATCCTCTCTTATGGTGCCTGAAGGGTCTTTCTTCCAGTGCCTGTGTTTGCTTTTCTCAAGTTGAGTGACGTGGCTGAAGCACTTCCCATTGAATATTGAATATTGAGGCATGGAAGTCAGCTTTCTACTTATGCAGAGTAGCCCTGCCTCTTGTTTCCTTCCAGCATGGGCCCACATTATCCCTAGTCTTTCTTTTGTTTGCAAGATACCTAAGAAGCCCTTCCTGTGGTCATACCTGGCCAGACTCAATTCTATCTGGACCTTAGTCTTCCTAACCTTATCCCTAGCTTCTCAAATAATTTCCCTTCATTCTTTCCAGGCCACCTATCATGCTTCCACCTTCTGGAAGTTCCCTGTTTTTTAAATCTGATTTTCTGCCTAACAGCTTGTTATCCATCCATGGGGGCCTCCTGGCATTTTTTGTCTGATTTCCTCCTTGTCAGGATTTATTGTCCCTGAGCTTGGAGGAGGTCCTTAAAGATTAGCCAACATTCTTGGCCCCCTTGGCCCTCCAGAGCTCTGTCCCCTGGAGCTATACTCATTAGGTCCTTAAAGAGGCCAAAGTCTGCTCTCCCGAAGCAGTTTGCTGCATGATCTCTTCACTGCCATGAGGATTCTGAACTCTACCACACGGTGGTCATTGCAGCCAAAGCTCTCACTTTCCCCACTAGCTCCTCCCTGTTGCTGAGCACAAGATCCAGAATCGCACCTCTCCTTGTTGGCTCTTCTTTCACTTCCATGGGGAAGTTGTCATCAACACACTCCAGGAACCTCCTAAATTGATTTGGCCTTCTGTGTTGTCTACAACAGATATGGGGGCGTTGAGGGCCCCCATGAGGACTATGGGTTTGGAGACTGCTTGTATCTGCCTATAGAGTGTGAGACTGCTTCTATTTGCCTATAGGGGTTTGGTTTCATCCAAACCTTCCTCTTGGTTGGGTGGCCTGTAGCAGGATCTCCACTATGACATCCTCTGTCTCCATACTCCCTTTAATCTTCACCTACAAGCTTCTGGCTGACTCCTCATCCACTACAGGCAGAGTTCCACACTCTCCCAGCCAGTCATTGACACGGAGAGTTATGCCCCCTCCTTGTCTCCCTAGCCTGTCTTTCCTAAGAAGCCTACAACATTCTATGACAATACTCTAGTTATAGGAGCCATCCCACCATATCTCTGTGATGCCGTTGGCATCATATCCACACAAGTCTGTAATTCTTCTTGTTCCCTATTGTAGAGTGTTTGTAGAGGCATCTGAGCCATCTCTATAATGCTGACTCACTGTCTGAAGGAGCTGAAATGCCTTTGAACTGCTCCTGATATCCATTACAGGTGATGGCATCTGACTCGTGGGGTTGGGATGGATTGGTGTCCCCCTCCCACAACAAATCTAGTTTTAAGCCCCCTTCATCAGCCTGGAAATTCCCTGACAAAATATGCTTTTCCCTTTCTTTGTCATGTGGACACCATAAGCCCCTGGTAGACCAAGTTTCCCAAAACAAGTCCCATGATCCAAGTAACCAAAACCCTCACAACAGTACCACCCTTCTATTTCTTAACCTGCCAGATTTGGCTAGCCACAACATCAGATAAGTCAAAGACAAAGAATAAAATATCTATTTATCATTTGAGCTACTCCAGTTTATCAAGCAGCAGATATAAAAGCAAATAATAAGTAGCATTTTTTCAGGAACATATAATTATTAACTCTGAGGTGCTCACCGTCACAAGTTCTAATGGGTACTGAGGGGTAAATAGATTGCCTAAGGAATAAAATCAGTGTTGGCCTCTAGAAGAGTCTATCAGGGGTGGATCAGTCTGTATGCATATTGTTTTCTTATGCTTTTGCTGGGGACAGGATAAAAGTATCTTGTCAGATGTGATACTGTAGTTTTTGATCAGGACTCAGCCTTGCCTCATTGAATGGCACAGAATTTCATTCTACTGACTTCACTCTCAGAATGATTGAGTCCTTGCAATTTCTAGCCTTTGTCCTCCTTATTAAAATAAGGTTTTGACTCATTTGTTCAGATGTGCAGGTACTTGACATCCCCTGCTTTTCTTTCACTGGAGGTGATGGTTCTTGACACCTCCTCAAAGTTCTCCTTCTTGGAAGACTGAGATCACCTTTTCTCAGTCCATATAATACCCACAGTTTGTCTGTTCCCAATAAACTACATAGGTGTTAGCAGAGATTAAACATTCTATTTGAAACTAAATTTAGTACTTCTGTGTAGTAAAATGTCTAAATCTTTTCAACTGATTGATAATGTTGTAACATTTTAAAAAACCATCTTACTAGTTATTTTTAGAATATTTTTAAAATGGATTAATCTATATGTATATCACCTGTAAGAAATACCATTCTCATCTACTATCCTTGAAGTTGTAGCTTGAATTCTCCATGCCAAGAAGAATTCAGCATTCAAAATTTGCTATAACCTCTCCCTTTGCTAACTCTGAACAATTTTGCTACCTTTATTTCTAATGTTTGATAAAACCTATCAAGTAACATTATCATGCTAACTTCCCCGTTTAGTTTTTATTTCCATTCAAAACTGGATTTTCTAGAAACACTTATTGTATGGTCAGTTACTTTTATTTCATGTCACATCATATATTAACAGTTTCATGCAGCTCTGTCTAACTACAAAGCCTTGTCTACCTTGTATGTATTTTTCAAGTCCTACACTGTATATAATTTATTAATGACTCTGCTCTTTGTATGCACAGAACGTACCCTCAATGAAGGTCATTCCTAAGGAAACCGTATTTCAAAAACCTTGATAAGGGCAACGCCTCCTTCTTATCATTCAGGATTTTGTCCAAATATATTAACTTAGGCATGAACTGAATTGGCATAACCTGATAGGATTCTGAAAATAGAAAAGCTGGGATAGGTTTTGTCACAAAAAAAAAATAAATATTGCTCCAAGACAAGTAAATGATAAATGATTGGATTAAAAATAATTCCAAGAAGAGTGAAACTCAAGATGTGGGATCTGATCTCTTGACCATCATGGTATACTACCTCCAACCTGGAATTTTTCTGTGCTAACTACAAAAATATGTTCTCATGCACTGCAGCAATAAAACACTAGGACAAGTGACAATTTCAAATGAAAACTGTATTTCCACTCTTATTCCCACTGGAGAAAAAAGAAAACCTATATAATTTTGACATTTAGATCTCAACTAGTAAAATATTTACAAGAGACCACTACCACTATAAACCACACAAGACTCTTTACAGATATATTAAGAACAGTTCAGTGGTATTGATGTGAGTTTTTGGTTTTTTACTGAACTCAGCCTTTTGAATAAAATGCTTTTTAATAACCAGGATAATGGCATTTTCTCCTCATCCTGGTGTGCTTCTGGTAGAGGTGGATGTGGTCTCCATGTACACAAGGAAAGTAGGCAGAAATGAGATGTCAACACACATGTCCTGATGCTGTGACAGTGAGAGGGCAACTGACCTAGAAACAGGGACAGAATTCCTTAGGTCTCCTATTTCTATATCAGCTTTTGACCAAAATTTGTCTCTGTACCCTGCTTTTGTACTTGCATTGTTCTCTCCGTGACTTTGCAATCACTGGTCGGCCTTCTTAAAGACGCATTTCTTCTGTAATAATACCAAAGCAGTAGAAAAAAGGGATTATGGAAAACTCAGCACTCTTGAAATACAACATTTTACCTAATGATATGTCTCTATAGCAGACAATTTCCTCTAGTCCCAAGTCATGTTATGTCTCAATATGATTTTTTAAAGCTATTCCTTCTTGTCTCAAAAACCCCATTATCTTCTTTTTGGCCCTTTGGGTTTTGACACATCTGGAATTATCTTGTCGTTATCTGGAGAAAACATAAAATATTCAAAACTAACAGTTTAGATACTGTGTTTTAACTACTATTAAATTTATATCACAAAATAACTTCTCCAATGAAATCGCTTCCTTTGCTCTTCTGTTTTATAAAAATTTCTAAGCCAATATGATCACAGAACAAATGTGCCACTGATATAACTTGACTAATTATCATAGCCTTTCTACCTTTGGATTAAATTATGATACAAAAATAAAACTGTAGACTAATATCTGCCTCTTCTCTTGGAGCTGCAGTCACTAACAGGAGGCATCAAAGTACATACTGAAGAACAGGACTGCTCAGCATCTGACTCAAAGATACAGAATAAACAGATGGTAGAAATACCACCTCCATGAATTCTTTTATTTCTTCTTCATTGCTCAATATTTTACTTTTCAACCCATCTCATTACCAAAATCTTTCATGAACCTGGAGTTTATGATTTTTCCTGTGCTCTGCTGAGAAGAAAATTATTCTTGAATCATTCTTTGAAAGAAATTACACATTTCTTAGAAAATACAAAGAGAATGCCATGACAAGGCATGATTTAAATTGGTTTCAAAGAAAAATACGAAAAGAATGTCTATGCTGTTTTTTTGATTTAAACCTATGAAGGTGTTCATGATTCTCACACATTTTAAATGTCATTGAGATTTGTTTATTGAGTATTTTCCAAAAAGACCCAAGTGCATCTTTGTACCTACTTATGATAAAATACCTCTAACTTCACCCATTCACAATCAAGCCCCAAATGAATAAACAGTGGGAAGAGTAATTATATCACAGGAGCCACACTTTATTAATCAGTAATATTTATGACTCTAAGTCAGTGCTGCAAATTTTTATCCACCCACTTGCCCTGTGCAGGTTTTTCTTTCTTTTTTTTTGACAATGTTATAAAACACCACTAGATTTTTTTATTAGCATTAATCATAATGGTAAAGGGCAGTCAGGTACAGTAAATTTTAGTGACATCTGTGTGAAGCAGGGTTAAGATGAGTACTATTCAAACATTATTTGCAAAATAATTTTCTCAATTATTTTTCTCTGCATTATAATAAGTACATAATTTGTGTAGGCATTGTCTGGTTTCCCTAGAGAGATGATTGACTTATATTCTGCTTAACTACTTGTGTTATTTTTCTTATCAAATAGACTGATTATTCAGTATTAATTTTCTGTTGTGACTTAGTATGAAAACCAGAATTTTAATCTATGATATGCTACAGAGATGTGGGTGAAAGGATGTAGTGCTTTCTTCTTTACTGAAGGTGGATTCAGTAAATGCTAGTGAAATTCAGGAGTGTCTGAACAGCTGTGTCAAAACCTGAAATGGAGATAGCTTAATCTTTCTGTCTTTCCTGAAGTAGCTGCATGGTTCTTCTCATGTTCTGCCAAATACAGTGAAGAGGCATTAATTTGGGTTATTTCCAGATAAATGTTTTATCCTACTTTTAATGATGTAAGTGGGGCTTCACTGGGCAGTTTGTAGGTCCTGGCCTGGTTCCTTGACAAGATACTTCAGCATTAACCTAGGGGTCTTCTCTCATCATGTCCCAACATTCCAGTTTTAATTGACTTGCCTTGACTTGTCTCCTGGATGATTTTGATAAGATATGCAACATTTGGGTGGCTAATGCATAGTGAGAGATGAAGCTTGCTGCTGGAGACATAAAAATTATAGAACCACAGCATTACTAGAAGCAACTCTTTTCTGACTTTTAACCTTTTAAGAATATGGTCCAAATATGGGTTTGAGCATAATGATTTTTAGGTGTGTCACTGACGTGTATTTCTATTACTAATTCTGGATTCTGATTTTACCTTTCTGATTTTCAGTACTAGGCTGAGGAGGTAGAGGCAGTCAGTTCTCAAAAAGTGATAGTGAAATCATTTGATTAAAGAACTATAGGAATGTTTCTCAGGGGAAAAAAAAAAGTGCAATGGTAATAATTTCTGTAGTGAATAACACTTTAATACAAGTTAACATGGGTTACCTGGATTAAAATTTTTGATTTAGAAGAAATCCCTACTTTACTGCCAGATGAGTCCTCCTTGCCCTTCCCCTTTCTCGCATGGTCTGCAGTCTGACCATGGGTGAGGTCTCAGCGTGCTCTCTCTCTGGTGGCTGGGCAGCTCCTGCAGGCAGAGTCAGAGCTCTGTGATTCACCCTCGGGGGTGACAGCAGCTGTACTGCCCATGGCATGATTCATTCTGTCAGCATGGCTCATGTGGTTATGTAACACGAGCAATATAGCCAGAGTCTCTGCATATGATGGTGTCTTTTACAGACAGGTTGGACAGCAATGTGCCAGTCAGCAATTTGCTTTTCTATTGAGATTTCTCCCTTTCCTTCAATATGCCTGTACCTCAGCCTCTTATGATACAATTTATTAGCACTCTGGCAAATTGCTGGTCTGAATTGTTAAATTTAAATTCTAAATACTGGTATGAATTGTTGAATTTAAATTCTTCTACAGACACTGATGAAATTTGCTGCAAGATTTGTCCAGTATGTTTCAAATGAGGGATCCATACTGTGAGTCATGTTAAAATCTCTTTTACTTACATAACTTTTTCAAACCCAGAACCTTCATTACTATTTTATTGCACTCGCTAACTTATATGGAAGCAGAAATGCACAGATCAGCGAAAAAATCCTCTAAAATAGAAAAAGTAAGACATTGACTTTTAAAATTGCAAGAATTAAAAAAGAGGGATATAAAACAGCTCTGATCACAGCCTGACATTACAGGCAATGTATTGCTTGAAGCAAGACAAATAATTCAACAAGCAGAGAAATTTTAAGGTCTTTGAGAAGAGAATCTCACCTTCCAGAATCTCATCTTCATTTTTCAGTGTCTGTTACTCTAGTTTTACTGTACTTTATACCAGTAGCAAGAGGCTGAAGATGAATTCAGTATGGAAAGAAGTTTTATATTTGAGTGCAGTAGATCATGATCCTATTTAAAGCTCCATTGCTTGCCAGCCACAATACAGTGACTGTTTGAAAGCTAGATGCTCATGGTTAGTCTATAATTGGATTTTTCACATCTGCTCCATGTCACAAAGGCATTCTACCTCTGGTTACACCTGAGTATCCCCATTGAAATCACTGTGACAGTCACATGTGTGTAATTGAGAGTAGAATTTGGCCCCCTGTGTTGAAGTTGCTCCTTTGAAAGCTGTTCCACCTCTTTTGGCTTAATCCTAGCCCATTAGGGGAATGTAATCCCACTCTTGTATAAGTGTAATGTGACTCGAGTTTCAGCCTGATAACTGGAGGGGGAAACCCAGAGGCAGTGTAGCTTAAATTCAAAGCCTCATTATATGTTTCTCCTGTGGAAATTACATGAACAGTTGAGTCAGATAAAGAGCACATTCTCATTTTTCTTTCACATATTCCTCTCATGCTCTTTCAAATCCAGCAGAGGGACTGAGTATCAATACACTGTACACATTTTTTTTTGTGTGTGTACTTTAAAGAGTTGTTTTTTTTTTTTTTTAATTTTAGAAAGTAGGAGTAATTTTAGGGAAAATACTAGCAAAACCAGAGCAAGAATACCAAAAAAGAAAAACTAAATATTTCAGAAGTCATTAATTAAAAGTCGAGAAGGGACCTCTGGGAACCTGGTTGAATCTTCTTTTGAATATAAATCTTTAGACAAAGTTTTCCAGGTCCTTGTTAACTCACGTATTCAAAGCTTAATGCATGGGAGTTTCCACCACTTCTTTGGGCAATGTTCAGTTGTTCTCACAATGAGGAATATTTTTCTTATATCCATAGAGAATTTCTTATTAAGCAAGTTATTCTCTTTGTCTTGTTGCCAGGCACCCTTTTAAAAAGAGTACCCTCTTCTTCTTCATAAATATACACACGGTATTAGTAGAGTGTGATTAAGTTCCCCCTGAGTCTCCTAGGTTGAATAAATTCAATTCCATCAATATTTCTCTATATGTGAAGTTTTCCAGTGTTGTAACCATTTTAATGGCCCTCCATTGGACCTTCTCCAGTTTCTTGACACTTCTCCTGAACTTGGGGATGAAAGCTGGCCTTTTCTCCAGGTGAGGCCTAAAAAGTGCTGAGGAGAGTAGAAAAATCGTATTGCCTCTCTTGCTGATGCACCACAGGATGCTGCTGGCCTTTACTGCTGCCAAGCCCACAGTGCCCCAGGGCAATTTGCTGTCTCACAGATATTAGACGGCAGACTAAATTTTAAGTCCTGTATCCTCTGCTTTTGAAAAAAATATGAAGCCTATAACCTGCGTTTGCCATAACAGCCATGACACCAGGTTTTAATTCATTGAGATTTACTCCTAATTAGGTGTTTGATTCTGGCAGAGACAATTAACTCCTTTTGTTCAACCATGTTTAAACTAAGATTATTGAAAAAGATAGAGAATGTTGAAATAACTTGTAAGGAATTTAACTTTCATATGATATAGATGCCCAAGTCATTTCTGTGCCGAAGGATGACCAGAATTAAAACAGGATGTGTGTATATGAGTTCAAACTGGCTGCTTCAGGCAATGCAAACATAGTGAAATCTGCATCATGATGGATGGATTTTCTCCTGCACCTGCTTTTTTGCAACAAAAATTAAACCCTTGTATCTATTTTTGTATACAGATTGTTTTCAAGAAAATAGCTTGATTGAATATTTAAGGCAAAATACACCTGGGCTGATGCCTGGAAAATCTTCCTGAAGTAGCAGTGAATCCATAATTAGAACAGAATGCATGAATGGATAGGTGCAGCATAAAAGTATGAATTTGCACAGGAGTGCAAAAAGTTTTAAATATTCTTTCCTGATGAAAGCGCATGATGGAGAAGAGATCCCACATGAGTTTCAGGGACAGAAACTCAGATCTCATCCCACCTTCTTTCCATTTTCTTTTCCCAGCTGGTCCCCTTACAAAGAACCATTTTTTGGTGCATCGGAGATGGTTGAGCATTGTGCCAATTATTTAATTTGTTTATCATCCATTTACTACAGAAATTGCCCTTACCTGCTGTGGCCCACCAAGCTGTTAAAACTTGGGAGAGAAATTTTTGTCCTTTTTTCTTCTTTGTTTTTTTCTTTTACTAAATCTTCTTCAATTAATTTGCAGACAAGGTGGGAGTTGAGAATCAGGGAATCTCAGTTATACTTTTGTTATATTTCTTCCTACCCAAGTCAAAGGCAAATTAAAGAAAAATAAATATATTTGTGAGAGAAGTTAATTAAACAACTATTCTTTTCAGAAAAAGTATGCCCAGCTTATTTGCTGGTTTTAGTGTTGCACTGTAGGTGTTTAGGGTTTGGGCTTTTTTTCTTGCTGTTGATTTTTTTTTTTAAATAAGATTTTAGTTTTGTTAGATTAAGGGTTTATTTTCCTTACCTCCTTTTTTTTTAAATAACTAATTATTTGCACAAAATACTATAAAGAACTTGTGCAAAGTTGAGATTATAACAGGTTTTCATAGCAAAATAATCAAACTGTGAAAGAAAAACAAATTCTGCATTTACATAGATTTGGAGGTATTTCTTCCTTTGATTTCTTTGATTCCTCTTTTCCCTTTTTTTTGTTTTGTTTTGTTTTGTTTTTCCTAAGAACTTTACATCTATTTAACCTGGTTAATTTTTTTTTAGGAAGAGTATATATATCTCTGGGAAGTTTGCTCAGGGTGTTATATTTAACCCTTGCACAAGGCCAAAGCCAGCCTGGTCTTGTGATGTTCCTTTGGTGAAGGGAATTTCACTCACATCTTCAGCAGCCTTGTGAGGGTCAGTACCTCAGTGGTGGCATGAGCAGTCTGCAAAATGACCTCAGCCCTGGGCTGAAGAATCCACGTTTTTTATTAGATTTACCCTCAGTCTCTCTGCAGAACAGAATGTGCTAACTTTATTTTAAAGACTGGAATGTTTACCATTACTTGATTATCAAAGGACTCTCAGCCCAACTTTAATATTCTGTCTGTTGTAAATGCCGTCAGTTAGAACCATAAAGGGCAGCACTTAAATTAATAGAAATTTTAGGAACTTCAGGGGTGGACTTACACTAATCTTACAGCAATACCATGTCTGCCAAGACTCGAAGTTTTTCTTAGACCACAACTGCTTTCTACTGTTTCTCTAGAGTATTTATCCTTCAGCTAGTCAATCAGTTGAACAAATTGTACTAAAAGCTCCTAGTTTCCTGTGCCTTTAGGAAAAAAACCCAACAAAACAAAACACGTGATATGAACATTGCTTAGCTGATTTAGAAACTAGAAGGTGAAAAGAAAGAAACTAACTGCATTATGATTTTTAAAGGTAAGTAATAACTTGAGACACTTAGATTTCACTTTGCTCATCAAAAAGTTCCTATTAGCAAACATATACACTACTGTGCATAGTTAAAAACAAATCTATAATTTTTTTTCCTCCAAATCTAGTAGAACTGACAGACCTGTTGCAAGACTTTGTCGTTGAGAATCTTACACAGTCCAGAGAAAACCACAGGACCAGAAAGTACAGAGGAAAGATAGCTGTACGTAACTTTAAAAATCGAATGAGGTCAGGAAACATCACAGGAGAGATGAAAATAAAGAATTTTGTCACTGGCTCTCAAGAAGGGCTGGTTTTTTTTTCCTTCCAAAAGGCAAACAGCCTCCTGTGTTCTGATTGCTCTGCTGAATCACCAGGCAGGAGACAATCCTTAGGGCATTCATTGTCTCCTACTGTTCAAATATACGTTCTGAACAGTAGGACACTCACTCATTTCCAATGCACACTTTATGGTAAAAAGAAGATTTTGCTTCTTTTTTGTATTCTCACTCCTATAATTTGCTTTCATTTGAAAAATGCCTAAGCAAATGTTGGCAAAAGGATGTTAGTTTTTGTAGTGCAGACAAAAAGAGAGTAGTTTAGATGGAAATCATAGCTCTTCAGCTCACTTCCTTCCTGTTATGAAACATGGAGCTGGAAATAAACCTTCAGTGATGATGGAACACAAAGGAATCAAAGGAGATAAAGAGGAGTGTGCACAACATCAGCATGCCCAATGCTTTCTCTTGCCAAATTAACAGCTATATTATTTATGAATTATCAGCTCAGCAAGTGAAATGCACTGACTCTAACTGTCTCTTGTCTGAATTTTAAAACAATGGAAGGTTAGACTAATTTAGAGGAAACTCTGAGATTTTAAACTAAATGGTTATTCCTTGATTATGGCAGAAATCCAGGGTTCTATATCTGCTGTTCTTTTTAAGTCAATACCCACATGGGGAAATAAACAGCCACTTTTATAAAAAAATGGCAATAATCTGATTTTGCTCTGCCCTTTTACATTGATGTATTGACCCTTGCATGTGACTAGAAGCCTGTGACTAGAGGGGTACCTGTATTTGGTTATGTGATAGATGTAACACTAGTTATTTGACAAAAGAAGGATATGCAAATTGTTGGGAGCAAAACCAACAGAGGGTGAACGTGCAGGACATGCTGTGAAAGAAGGCATTAAGGGGAGAACCACAGTCTGGACAAACTGGCTGGATTCAGTGCCAAAGTTCACTGCTCTGCTATTGTTTTTTGAGCTGTAGTTTCCTTTTTGAAATCAGTAAATTCAAGTGCAATTATTTATCTTTTAACTTTTTTCTAAATTTAGATAAACTTATCTTTTCATATATTAAAAAAATAAATAAAAGGGAAAACTTTTGGGGCATTTTCATCTTTTTATTTCCTATCCTCTGCTTCTTTTACTTCCATGATTTTGTGAGTCTCCTTCACTTTTTAAAATACCTCAGTATAAAAAACATTATAATTTTTCAACTCAGAATATAATCCCAGGCCACTCTAGGCACAAAAACAGTGCACAGTCATTCAACAATTAGGGTGACATTAAAGTGTTATGGTGGTTCCTCAAGCACAGTACAAGCATACTCAAGGCTAGGAAAAGTCACATCTCTGTGCCACTGTTTCAGGCTATCTTCAGACTCAAGTGGGGATCACTTCCAACAAAGGAGGAATTGCCTCTGCAGTCAAAAGGGCTGGAGGTTGTTAGTAAGTGGGAAAGCTGGAAAAGCCTTTGAAACATACGATGTAAGTTAGCTGCTGCATAGGCATAAATAACAGTACTCTGGGGTATCAATACTTTTATGGAAGATAGTGAATTCGGCGGAGTTCTTCATTCATACTGAAGCCTCTGGAGCCCAGACTAACATTTTTCTTATTGTTATGACACTTACACCATTTACAGTAGAGGTAGGAAGCAATTAGGTGGATTTTAAAAGAATGCAAACGCACAATTAATGATGTGCATATAGCTATGATGGGAACTTACAACTTCTGTGATTAACAAATATTTTCTAAGCCTGAAGAAATTTTCAACAAGCTGATCTCATTCAAACTAAATTAAGCAATCCTCAAAACAAGGCTCCCAGCTGGATATGGGCATGGTTTAAGAACCAAACTGGAAGATTGAGGGAAAATTGAAATGTGCAACAAATGCTGGTTTATAATAACGATTCAAGTTGTTAGAAGAGATTGATCTGCTGCAGAGAAGACAACTGTAGGTGTAGACACTCAGGGGTAAGATCCCCATATCCATCAGATTTATAGAAGGATGGAGAAAACTTTGTTCATGTTTTATTAGACACTATGCCTCACTTGTATGTAGTAGACGTATACCAAGTTATAACATTCTCAGTGAACTGGTCTGTACAACTGTTTCAAAAGAAAATAAAACCATGCAAAGCCATTGATACTGAAAAGCTCAGGACCACTCCCTAAAAAAAGATACTTGTAATCAGAGGAATGAACATGTAAAAGAAAAACTGGAAAAGCCAGAGAACAGATCTGTTTGATTACAGAAAAAAAGTGAAGAAAAAATGAATCTGACCTATTTCCCTAAGAGTTGCCTGAATAAGAAGGACCTGCAGTGGTATAGAACTCATATTCTCCTGTATTCTATTACAGATGTTCATAAAGAAAGAAACAAGCTATCCTGCTCCCCCAAACACTTCCATCTATCAAGATGATTTTCCAACTATTCAATCCCCTGAAATATGACAAATTCAGACATTGAAGAGGGACTGGTATGTAAAATTTTGGAGAGGCAAAGATCAAGTCCTGCAATACCATAGTACTACATATGTGAGCCTAAACTAACTCCAAGATTAGTAAGTACAGATTTTCAGGCCCAAACTCTCTTTAGTCTGTTAAGCTTTCTTCTGGGAAAACATGTATGCTTGAGCTCAAACAGAAATGAAGCTTGTACCGCACTCAGCACAAAGGAATCATTGGCCATGATTCACTGGTAAATTAAGAAACACCCCAGAAACAGCAAGAAGTAATTGTAAAATATGAATACATATTCATTACAAACATGTTCTGAGTCTAAATATTCTAAAATTTCCTAGCTGTACACTCTATTTTTTAAACCTGATTTCTGTGTCCTGTGGAATGTCTGGGTTGGCAGACTTTTATTTTTACCCAGTCAGTATTTGCAGCTGATAGGCTGCTGTGAAAGGCTGTGGGGATACTGTGCCCACTAGTTCCATCAGACACGATTCTGGCCTGTAGCCTTGGAGAATTCCACGTTCAGCACTCATCAGATTGGTGAGTACCAGCAGATGAAACCTTGTTTCATCAAATCCTTTCCCAGGCATTGCCTGGGGTGCAGCCACAGCTGCTTGAAAGCACTACTGTTACATGCTCTGCTGCAGGACAATACTGTAAAACACATTTCCCACAGCCCTGCGTCAAGTCTGCCCAGGACTTGAAGGAAGATGGTGGGAAAGCCATTGCTTGCACTCCCATGGTAATTTTGGGAAGGGTGGGTCAGTCAAGCTTTATTGCACCCTCCCAAAGTAGATCTTGGCTTTGCTACCCTCAGCTTGATATTATGTAAAGCACAGTTATTACAAGACTGAATTTGGAAAAAGAAGAACCATTATTATTCTGACTGTCATGATATGCAAGCCTTCACACTAAAGGTCTATTATTTAGTCTCACAGGAGGTATTTTTTTGCCACCAGTTAAGTGTAAGCAGAGAAATAAGAAAACCCAAAGAGTTTTAGAATGCCCAAGATGAAAAAATTAGTTTGATGGAGGAAACTGGATCATTTGGATTTTTTTCCTGTTTTGTTAAGCTTCAAAGAAGGATGGCCCTGTACTTTACTAAAGACATGTTACAATGTAGGCAGAGCCCTCAATTTTCAATACTATTGGGTTTGTGGTAGCTCCTCATCCTGCACTGCTCTGTCTGCTAGCACTGATGATTCATTTAGATGGATTTTTCCAAAGAAAAGAGCTATGTGCAATCAAACAGACCCCTGTAAATTTTGTGTCCAGTGAAAATATGGAATTGCATTAAGGTCCTCTACCTTGCACACAGACTTAAAAGTAAATATTTTCATTTTACTTGGAATAAATGTATTTTAAGTTGTTTGACTTTAAAACAAAATAAATTTACCATTCTCTAAAAGAAAAGATACCATTTTGCCTTCCCAGTTACATTTCTGGTAAGTATAATTTTATTGACTGAACAGAGGCATTGCAGTATCATGGCCAGAGTTCATGCAGTGGTCTACTCAGAGAGAGAGAGAGAGACTACATCATTCTCCTTTCAATATGTCTTCTTCATTTCTTCTCCTGGGAACACTTTTTGCTGGATGCCTTTGGCTTAATTTCTAGCCATGTGCTTCAAAGATGGAAAAGTCTATGGAGGTTGGTCACGAACAACCAGTTATCCCAGCATGTTTTTAGAGAAGAACTGTTGCTAGTTGAAGACATGTGGGTGTGAGTAAACTGCGCTGGCTTCAAACTGATCCTCCTGGGTGCTGGTTTGGTGTTGTGGTGTGCATTTTGGGTTTTCTAAAGTTCTGTATGTTTTATGTTTATAATGGTTTGTTCCTACACCCCCAAACCCCCGATGGTGTTTCCCTGGTGATAGACCTTGTCAATCACCTTGTAAGATCTGGAAGATTCTGGGGAAAAAGCCCTAGGATTTGGCAAGGTACCCTGGTACCACCTTCTTTCATTGCTAAGTTTCTCTGCTCTGGATCACACCCCCCCTCCCCTTGGATTGGTTCTAAGTTCTCCCCTCCTCAGGGTCACCCCCTGTACTTAAGGTGAGGACAGAGGGGCTGCCGGGCATTCTCGGGGGCTCTCTCCATCTGTGCTCTGTCCATCTGCACATGGAGGTAACTGGGTGGAATAATGCCAGGTGAAACCCAAGCAGAGTCCACTCTTTTTTTCACGCCGTCGACCACGCTTCAGCCTGAGGTTCAGACCCACCAAACCTTCCTTATATAACTGTCAGAGAGTTAGCCAGCCGGTGAAACAGCTCCAGGACACAGTTACAGTTTGGAGAGGGGATTCACTCGCTTTCCAGACACGGTTCTTTGCAGGAAACAAGGAGCGGTCCCAGCCCGCTGTCCCAGAGGGGACCCAGGGAAAGCAGCGACTCCTGGGGAGCAGCCCAGAGCACGGGAAGGGCAGGGGGAGCGGAGGGGCCGCGGGAGGGCAGTGCCCGGGGCCCTTGGCAGCGTGTCTGTCCCTCTGTCCGTCTGCCGCCAGGTGTCTCTGCCCGGTGCCGGGCAGCGGCCGCCGCTGGACAGCGAAGGACACCGGGCTGAGCGCCCGTCTGCGCCCGCAGGGCTCAGCCCAGCTCGATTTAGCTCCGTTCGAAACCCCTGCTCTCCAGAAATGGCTTCCATTTCACCAGTCTCTGTGTGAGCAGAAGTGGGTTAAAGTTTAGGGAGCAGGAACAGTGGTCCAGAAGATTCTCCAAAGCCCAAAGAGTGTCGACGACTTGTTAAAATGACTCCCTTTTTTTTTTTTTTTTTTTTTTTTTTTT